>JAPMOQ010016150.1:2280820-2408108 GCA_026543055.1 Argiope trifasciata | reverse complement strand
TTGAAAATTTAAGTAGCCATTATGGCGAACTAATAAAGTTTGAAAATATCCTATCTGTAACTCCGAACTGCTCGACCGTAGCGCTTCAAAACCGCCGCCAATCGATTCCTCGTGGCCAAAAACCCCAGACCCCCAAGTTTACCGGAGTTTATTAATTCTGGGGCGATTTTCGACTTGGTAACCATTCCTCGTATTAAAGTATTGGATTCATGCGTATAAGAAATACCGTTTGTTTCAGCATTTTGAGATGACCATTTTTCGTCGAGTCTCACCTCTCAAGTTATCCAACTACGTTCAAAGAAAAAATTGTAAAAAATTGAATATTTTGCAACTTTTTATGTTTTTTAGATGTATTGTTAATAATAAACACTATAAACACAAAATTAATTATTTGAAAATATATTTTGATAAATTGGAAAATTTATACTAAATTTTAATGAAATTTAACCAAAATGGTTAGCACTCTACACAAAACTATAAAGCAGCATTCCCGTTTTTCCTTGTACACAAGTTATAGAATATGATGATAAATGAAATGAACCAAAATCTAAGAAACGTCTTGAGATGCAAAGAAGTTATGGGGAAAAATATACGTATATAAGCATTTTTTTCATAAATTTACCACTTAATTTTACTAAAAACATCAATAAATGAAAACGAATGTCACCAACAATAAAATTTTTGGTTCATTTCATGGCTCATATTATTTAAAACATGCTCTGAAATTTTAATGCAAATACTTCAATTAGATTTTGAGATATCATGTTAACGTGGAGAATTTTTACGGACATTAAAGTTTTGAGAAAATTGAAGTTAAAAGACAGAGTTTAGCTGAAAAATCTGTGACCCCGGATGACAGGCCAGGCCTTCCGTTTTTTAGAAAAGATAAACTTTTTTGGGAAGATTAAAGTCTGAACTACAAGAAATAATAATAATTAAAAAATATTCGCCAATGAGATCGATAATCAGTGTTTTTAACGTAGTCAGATACCTTAATGAGATTTAAAAGGCGAGACTCGAAAGGAATTTCCGGAATTTACTTGATTGTTAAATATAAACATATCCTCCTTTCATCTTCCCCCTCCCTTTGGCAAACAATAAATATATAAAATTATTTTTTATTTTCTGTGATTTAGTGAAGCTTCTAAAACAAATGATTCTTAGGTGTTAAGTAAAATTTTCTTGTTAAAAAATATTTTTTATTATATATGAATAAATAAATATTACAAGTTATATGTTTAGAATGTATTATTATTTTTTTTTAGATTGACAGTTGTGGTATGTGCTGTTGATCTTTCGATAAATAAAAATGCTGCAGCTGAAATTCTTCAAAAATGTATTGCCTTTAGTTATGCAAGCCAGAAGAGGATACTGTGTTACACAAAGCATTTTAAATTCGCCTTACTTAAGAACACGAGAAAAAATCTGTTCTTTGCCACAATTGCCACACTTTATCCAATCTAGGGGATTTAAGGATAAAGATGTGCTAACAAAAAGATGTCAAGATTGTTATTTCCAGCGTGTGGATGGTCGTTGGTTCGTATTTTGTCGTACTCATCCCAGACACAAGCAGCGTCAAAAGATCGAGGAGAAAAGCAAGTGGATCATAACACATTCTACTCATGGAAGAAAGAAGTTTTAACATAGTGCTCATTGTAAAATAAAATGTATATCGTTTTCTCTGTATTTTATGAAAAATAAATTATGTTGAATTTCATGAAATAGCTTTCATTTTAATTTATAGAAATTATAGCATTTGAACATTGTCTACATTTACATTTTTTCCCCCCTATTGACGTGAATGAGCGTCCGTTTTTTACTTTCACATATACTAGGATTAATCTAAAAAAAGGTTTACAAGGCAAAGGAAAAATGCTTTATTAACATTTCCAAAAATGTTTTTTTTTTTTTTTTAACTCAGGGAGATCTAAAGCGTGAAGATCCGTCAAAGTCTGGAGTTCGAATTTTTTTTATGATTACCAGACTCTCTATATTACGTACTAGGGGGGATCCAAAAAAAAGTTTACAAGTAGCAGTATTTGGAAAGTAGAAGTGGATTGGAATAATTGTCACCCACAGTGGTGGCAGATGGCCCTAGTTGTCTTAGACCAGTCTTTCGAACAGATAGTGTTAGCACTGAGACTTGAAACAGCGACAGTAATGACAAGATGTGTAGAGAATTGGTTTCGTTCAGATATGCGAGCATTGATACGATTTATATGGGCCAAGAATGTGTCCCCATCGGGCATTCACCTGTAAATCGTTGAAGTGTACGGAGGGCAGAACAATGAGCAGATAACGGGTAACGAAATGATGTTCTTTTGAACCGGGAAGAGAGATTGCTGGAAACGTTTAGGTAGGATGTATGGAGCCAACCGCCCAAAAGTTCCGATTTGGCTCCCAGCAACTATTTCTTTTTCCTGGCATTGAAGAAAAACTTATCCGAAACAAAGATCATATCCGACGGTGATGTTCAAATAGGTACCGATAACTGGCTCAATAGCCAGGAACCTGATTATTACCCAGACGGATTAAACAAATTGATCCATCGGTGTGATAAATCCTCAACAAACCTGTTGTCTGCTCATTGCTTCACCCTTCATACACTTCAACGATTTGTCGGCGAATGTTCAATGGGACAAACTTGGCCCATATCAATGCTGAGAGAGAATGAGACCACTTCTCCAGACGTCTTGCCATTACTGTCAGTTTCAAGTCTCAGTACTAACACTATCTGTTCGAAAGACCGGTTTAAAGGCCTTATCACACGGTGAAATTTCGCCAGCACTTTTCCGTATGTACCCTCAAAAACCGGTCAAGCAAGTTTCATAATCGACAACTTTTTCTAACCAGTTAGAAAATGTCGTCGGAAATATTGTCCGCAAACGAAATTCAACCAATTAGGTGAAACATTGAAGTGAGGTCACTTTCGCTATAGTTTGCTGACGGAAAGTGCCGAAGATATTTTGCCGTGTGATAAGACCTTAAGACAACTAGGGCCATCTGTCTCCACTCTGGGTAACAATATTCCAATCCACAATCTCTACTTTCCAAATACTACTACTTGTAAACTTTTTTTGGATCCCCCTAGTACGTAATATAGAAAGTATGGTAATCCTCAAAAAATTTGAACTCGAGATTTTGACGGATATCCACTTTTTAGACCTCCCTGAGTTAAAAAAAAAAAATACATTTTGGGAAATGTGTGCCTGAGACAGATTACGATGTAAGCTAGATGGCTGAAATTTAGTATACAGTCTTTACACTAAATGTGCTGATTTCTATCAAATTTTGAATTCTGTTCAGAGAAGTATCCAGCTGCATGAGTTAACACAATAATTGCAAAATGAAGAGAGCTTAATAGTAAAATTCGGTACACAGATTTAACATCTATAATATAGAAAGCTGTCACATTTTGAGTTACATCTAACTAAGGATTGACTGCCTGTCATTCAGATATAAGTAAAAGAGATAATTAAAAAAACTTAAATATATCAAATTTGGTATTACAAATACAGTTTAGTGTCAATTTTTTGTTTCAATCTATTGTGAAAAATGTGTCCAAAATACTGATTCGATTTTTTTAATTTATGAACTTATGCCAGGGATTAATCGTCTATAAGACTATAAAAATGCTAAATTGCCAAAAATTAGTATTTCGCAACTATTGCGCGCCAACGACCTGTAAGGTCATGACACGTTCATTAGAGATACAACTTCCACTTGTTTATTCACCATTAATGAAATATCCATGCAACGTGAGTGGATATTGTTGCTTTTGATACCACCTCGATATGAAAAATCTGAAAACTCAAAGAGATATTTTAAATAAATTGCTAATGATAAATTTTTCCTCGTGAATTTTTTAAAACATCTTGGGCAGTACAGAAATTAATCCAAATGTAAATACATTTTTTAAAATTAATAATAGAGAATCTAAATGCCGGCATCACGTATATATCAATAATATTGTTTACATACATTTTATCAATAAATTGAATTATATTTTTGAATAATTTTGTTAGAAACATTAAGAGACTGTTAACATCGTAAAAGTCTAACACCATAAACTCTCCATATTTTTTTTTAATAAGTTATCAAAGAAGATATATTTCTTAGATAAAACAATAGATTTATAAAATCTTTAAAAAAGGGATTTCAAAGATTCTGTATTTATTTTACAATATTTTGAAGCATTTTTTTATTTATTTGCTAATGAGAATATTCATTAAAGGATAAAACCTGTGTGGATAAATGAGATAGCTTTTGATGAATTTTGGTAAAGTGCAGCACGATTTTTAGTTACATGTTTTTATGGACATTCTAATGCAAAATAATCCAGATAAATGCTTCAATGATGCGTGGACGATAAATTATTTTTGAATATTCAAAAGTATAGCATTCATAGTTATACCTTGAAATCACAATCTGTTGTTTACTCGTATCAAATAAAGGTTTATATATTATTTCACTCATATGTTATTTCTGATAGGGGTGTTACTTATGAAACTAAACTGCACACATCCTTGCAGTATTGACCTTAAAATTTGCGGGTTCCAAACTGGAAAGCAATTTTTATCAATATTTTATTATTAAAAGCAATCTAATATTACCATTCATCTTTGCAATCAAGGTAAGGATCAATGATAGTATTTACCCCTCTATTTTCTCTTATGCATATTTTTATGCAGTTGCAGTGATATCCATATTTCTTTGTACTGCTGAATAGATTCAAGTATGAAGGAAGTACGTCTTCACATTCTTTTAGATTGGAGCGAAAATTGGATACATATATGTATTAATGATGTCAAAGCAATTTCATTTATCCTTTTTTTTTAAATGATTAATCAAACACTCATGTATAGACAGACTGACGGATAATCACTCCTTTTACAAATTATATTTAAAAAAATTAATACAATTATATATTTGGATAAAATTACAGGATACATTTAACTAATCTAGTTGCTTTTGTTTTGGGGTATCATGTTCACATATAACCTATTCTGAAAATTTTTATTTCATATTTGTAGTGGAAGCTTTATAAGCCAGATAACATACTCAAGACTGAGTGATCGTTTTTAGTCTTGTGGTCATGTCATCTGACTACCATCCATAAGATCCCAGGTTCGATCCTATCTATAACCAAATAGCAACATTGGTGACCTAGGACGATGAAAACAAAACAAAACAAAAAAAAAAAAAAACGCAACCTTCGTTCAGCTGTTGTTTTTGTTTTGGGGTATCATGTTCACTTATAACCGATTCTGAAAATTTTTATTTCATATTTGTAGTGGAAGCTTTATAAGCAAGATAACATACTTATATCTGTTTATTAATAATTTAAAATTTTGACCATCAGATATGTCATTATTGATCACCTGCTCTCCGTTCTTTTTGAAAGAAAATTTTCGACATTTTAAACTTACCAAAATTTATGTGGAATAAAATACTATTGCATAATATCTTAAAGAATTGTTTGTTCATTTTAGCGTCATTTGAATGTTTTTGAAAATGCCAATTTCATTGAATGTAAACTGAAGGTGATGGAAATAGATGAGAGAAAAAATTACAATAAAATGTCGATTGTTTTGAATTTTATTAACGCTTTAAAATCACAAGAGAAGAATACAACAAAAATAAATTTTGTATAAATATATTTGATATGCATTTACATTGGTACTATCCTTAAGGTTTTAAGTTGTATATTTCATTATTTGGAATCCTTTAAAAACGAAAATGTAATCATTTTTCAATAGAGGATAATGATTATAAACAATATTGAATTCTGATAAAAACAGCTACGAGATGTTTTAGGGCCTGGATAATTAATATCTAAGTAGCCAATTATGCGACTCTTAATACATTTTTTTAGCTGTCCAACCAATTTTCAAACAAATTTTTGCTAAAAATACCTAGCAAAAGTTAAGAAAACAATTCTCCGTGCAACGATTCGCAAAGTGATGTTATCAACTGTCGGGGGTTACCTAAAGACCTTATTACACGGTGAAATTTCGTCAGCACTTTTCCGTTTCTACCCTCAAAAATTGGTCAAGCAAGTTATATAATCGACAACTTTTTCTAACCAGCTCGAAAAGGTCGTCGGAAATATTGTCCGCAAACGAAATTCAACCAGTCCTGTGAAACTTTGAAGTGACGTCACTTTCGTTGTCGTTAGCTGACGGAAAGTGCCGAAGATATTTTGCCGTGTGATAAGGCCAAGCAAGCAAGTAATTAAAACGGCCGAAGTTAGATCTGTTTTGAAGTGAATTCAATAATTGTTGTATTATAACTTCACGTGGATTGTGGAAAGGGTAGCGTTAGCCGGAGTGTGTATTGAGGATTTAGCCAAGTTCCTCTTAGTGCCTCTAGACGGCGCTAGCAGTCTGCAGTAACCTATAGGCGCTAACAGAAACTATGTCAATCTGTAAGAGGGGTTATAAGATTTGGCAAATAAGCATGTTTCTGGCGAGATATTCCAATCTTTTTTGTTGTTGTTGTTGTTTAGCATTTATTTACCGATTTTGTTCATTTTATTCTACTATAACTTTGAATCATGAAACTGTTTTGTTTATTTTGCTCTTTCTGAAATTTTATTCATTGCTTTTACACAAGCCAGAAATTTATCTGATTTTTTTTTTATTTGAAATTGAGTTCAATGAAACTTTTTATTATTATAAAAATATATTTATTTATCAAGAAATTTTTTAAGTCGTTTATTTAAAATTATTATTTATTAAAACATTTATGTTTTTATTTATTTTATCATTGTATAATTATTTTTCATTTGAAAGAATACGTCTCCAACCGTTGCAAATAATAGGAAATATTTTGATACAAAATTTGTGTATCAAATATGTGTCTGCTGATGAAATTAAATATGCTCTGGAGGTTGAGAGAGGGCAAAATTTGGTCGGGCAATTTCTAATTTTTATTATTTAAAAACAACGGGAAAAGTTTGATGTTTTTCTGCAATAACATTCGGAAATGTTTTCCTATAAAAAAAGATTTTATTGCATCTTTCAAGGTAGATTGTTGGACTTGAGAAATTCCATATTTGGCTGACGGCAATTTCTTGGATAGTAATATTAAGAATTGCTGTCTCAAAAATTAAATTAAATTTTTAAAAATTAACAAATTTCTAGCATTTTCTTTAATAATTTTGAATCATATCACTAACCAAAAACAAATTCGCACCATTTTAAAATATAAGCAATTAGTTTTTCTGTTAACTTTTTCAAATTCCCTTCAATATTTTCTCATTTGATCTTAATATTTTTAAGCACATTTTTCAAAAATATTCTTTATAGGTATTGTAAACTATACTTCTATTTGAGTATATTGCAGTGATATTAAATACAGTTTTATGTGCATATTATTATTTTAATTTTTAAAACATATAAAACCAAACAATTAAAATTGCAAGCATGGCTTCCTATAATATTTTGAATGAAGATTCAAATCTACTTTATTATTTTCAATTCTATTATTCATGATTATAGAAGATAATGAAACTGCGGATAGATTGGCCAAGGAGGGCAGAGACCTCAACACTAGCTGCTCTCGTGTTTCTCTTCAGGATGCGAATGCAGTGGCCAGATATAAACTTAGAGAAAAATCCATTCGGGCCAAACATCTTCTCTCTGAAATAACTGCGAACAGATCTACTATTAAAACCATAACTAGACTGAGAACCGGACACCACAGGGGTATGAAGATTGATGGAGAGGGCATGAAGATCTATAGAAGCTGTAATCATTGTCCTGATACACAGCTTACGTCTATTCACATCTACAAGTGTCCGGCTATGAGCACCAGCCTGAGAAAGATTGGTGTACTGCCAACTATGATAGATCCGTATGGAGACAACATCAAGTAAGTCACAGAAGAAATTTTCAAAATTCATGGACATATTTAGTTTCATCTCTCATGGACACGACAAAAAAATTATTCACGATTTATTTATTTTATTTCAAATGTGGAAAATAAATATGGAATGTTTGCAATATTACTAAGAGAAATTACAAATGAAGATAATAACTTCTTACCTTTTCGTAATACTACGGTCAATGTAATCTTGGAAATTTTTTTAAGTATTTGTTTAATACAAGAGATTAAATAAAGCAGCATTGTCTTACCCGAGATTCATAGAGGATTTTGTTTAAATGTCACTTTACTATTTATTACTCTATTCAAAAATAATAATTGGAAATGTTGGAATTTTCTTCTCTTTGTAAAGAACTTTCTTTCTTCAGGAATAAAGTTTATTTTTCATGTTATGTTGAAGTTTTATTATGAATTGGTTTGTGATATGAAGTATTTGAGTATCTAACTTTTAGAGTAAATGTCATGCATGGGTATTTGTTTTTCATTTAATTATATTTTTATAAAACATTTGCTTTGATCTTAATATGTTATTGTTATATATATAAGAAGAGAGGTATGTTATGGTAAAGAATACATGGCCTCACTGTAATGTTATAACTAAATCAATGTAAAAAATATTTACCATGAATCCAAATAAAAACACTGAAAGCTCCTTCTGTTGTATTTAAAATGTGCTTAGCTTTCTCAGCTGTAATACTGATTAAAAAAAAAAAAAACATTATTATTATAATAATAGACTGAAAAATAATTTCTAAATCTTCCAACCATGTTTTTCTTACCCAAAGTCCATCTTTTCCCTTTAATGGATTAGACCTGTTTTCAGTTAAATACCATTTAACTTCATTTACTGCTGTCTTTGTAAATGAAAGTTAAACCATCAAGTATGTCAAATGATTTCTTGTATGATTAAATTTAAAGTTTGTCCTATAAGGCAAATTGAGTCATTATTTAACTTTTGCTCTTAAATTCTTAGATAATTAGCTTTTCTTCAGTTTTTTGTAAGTAGCTGTTCTGGAAAGATATTCTTTAAATTATTTAACTGTTTATTGAATGGTGGAATTAGTAAATCATTTAACACAAGGAATATAAGTGTCATAATTGGCTCTAAAATAAAAATCCTTTTTTCTAACATAATGTTAAAATTTATTGTTTATTCTGATTGCAACTAATTTACATTAAATTGATAAAAGTTAACTATCCTTCTGTCCTATTTAAGTTCTAAGAGTTCTTTTAATCTACAT
Source organism: Argiope trifasciata (assembly GCA_026543055.1). Classification (NCBI taxonomy): domain Eukaryota; kingdom Metazoa; phylum Arthropoda; class Arachnida; order Araneae; family Araneidae; genus Argiope; species Argiope trifasciata. Next base: position 2,398,980 of record JAPMOQ010016150.1, on the reverse strand, counting down.
CCTGATTGAAATTATCTAGTTTTTTAACTTTTATAATTTGGTCAAAACATTAATTTTAAAATACAGTATACCACATATATGAATTTTATGTTTCAATTTAAGATAAAAATTCAGCACCAAATAGTTCTTTACAATTTATTTATTTCTTATTTTATACAGTTTGTTATAATAATTATTATGCTTGGAACACAAATAACTGATAAAAATAAGGTACAGACTGTATATTGAGACAAAGAAAATTTCTTGAGAAGACTTTTCTTTCAGTAAAATATGACTTTTATACAAAAATAAATAATTAATTTGCTTAGAATATTAATAGATAATTCCATTCTACTAACTTATAATAGCATGTGATTGGTATATTAAATAGAAAACAATTTTTCAAACAATTTAAAAATTACATTTTACATTATCTTTAAGCTTTTACTTTTGTACATAATAATAAATCTTTCAGTTTTTTGAAAAAAATTATGAACATAGTTAATAGAACCTCGTTAAAGTACCAAAAAGTAATAAACGTCTCTTGTTTACAAATTGCAAACTTCATTTACAATGTAATTCAATTATACATTTTTCAAATGTTATAACATATATTATACTCATAATTATAAAAATATGATATTGATGATATAACTTAGTCAGAGAATTTATTTTTAATCATTATACATTCTTAAAAGAATCATTATACATGCTTTGAAGAGAATACATTTTATTTTATTAAGCGTTAAAATTTTATTAAAACAAAGTTAAACATATATGATGAAAACATTTATTATTTGCATAAAAACATTTTAACACAAATATGAGTGATCCAATTAAAATTTTAAAATAAGATAGAGCATAATATATTCTCAATATATTACTCAAAGAGCAATTTCAGCAAGCTTTGATTCTTTAATGTATTTTTTCAGCTAGCTATATTTTAAAAAAAAATATCTTCATAAAATTATTTGCAAAAATTTTTTTATTAGGTGAAAATTTTAAAATATGAAATTGCAAATGTTTTATTACATGCATTTCCTAACAGCAATGATCATAACATGTCTGCAAAAATAAAATGGATTAAAAAATTGTGTAGTATTAATTTTATAACTTTAATTGTTAAGAAAGATTAGTTTATGTAATTTATCAATTTTTTATGAATTAAAAAAAATAATTAAAAATATATATGAAATGCATAAATTTTCACCTTTATACCAAATCTACATTATGTAGAATATTGCATGTTTTGAAAATTATATGAAACAAAATTATACGAACATCAATATGAAACTTAATTGTTTAATTTTAACTAAATTTAACATAATTGTTAAAGAATAATGTTAGAGTAAGATGCTTATACTCGTTCATAATTTCAGTCTTACTGAAGAATAATGTAATTATTAATGTGTTTTTCTATACCTCAACATGAGTTACAGGACAAACTATCGACTTCAAAGCTTGAGCATTTAACAAACGTGATTTAGAGTTTAAGAATGTGAACTTTTAAACAATTTATCAAAATTTACATTTATTATTTAAATTAATCTCTCTATACATTTCTCTACATCTATACCAATCTATATATGCGTGTGTGCATGTGTATAGTCAGTACTATTTGTTGAAATAAAACTTATTCAACATAGTTGTGAGTTGTATAAAAAAGTTTCATTTTTGCAATCAAAATATTAAGTAAATTAACATTCAACTCAGTGAATTCAAGAACTGATTAAGATAAATCGATAAAAGAATAGTAGATAAGAAATAAAGTATTGAAATATTTAATGAGTGTTTTAAATCTCTGTATAGCATAAATGATTCTGAAAGATATGTCATATATACAAGAAAAAAAATTAATTCACATCAAAGAAATTATCATAATATTCTTTATCAATCATTTGTAATATGCTATATGAGGAAAATAGATTCACTTTAATCAATTTTACTTTTAAGAAAGATGCTTCAAAAACATCTGTTTAAAATATATATTCACAGAATAATGTGAATGCTAAATAATTTGTATATTAATTGTGTAAATAAACAACTGTCTGTTTTATCTGTTTTTAAATTTGACATTAAAACAATTCTATAAAAATGTATTCATTTGCCTTTATAAAACGAAGGCAATTCTTTCTTTTTTGAATGAAATGAGACCATGAGTTCACTGAAATTTCCACTCTCCAGGCATGGGTTAAAGTGTAATAATCAAGTTTGGTATGGGAAAAAAGTCGATTATCTCATAAAAGAGAATCATTATACATCAATCACTCTCACATACGAATGAAAGATATAGATTCCATACAGCTATTCTGTTTACCATATTTTCTTCTAAAAGGTAGTTAATTTGCATCAATCCTACAATTCTAGCATATATGCTGAAAGTTAAAGAGTGTTTGCCATAGACCACCTGTTGCTTTTGCTGCCGTAGGCAAATAGGGGTGTCTTTTCAAAAGCAACAGACATAAGTAGAGGGAAGTGGAGGAATCAATTACAGAACTGTCATACATATCTGTTATTCTATCTTGATGCTCATAAAAGCATCTATTATTTCCCTATTTAAGAAATACTTCTCTGCAAATAAGCTTTCTTTGCGAAACTAAATCTAAGCGATTTTATTTTGATGGTTAAAATGTTAAATAAGAAAAGGAAAAATATCAAAATATTGTTTATTAAAATTATTTGATATTAAAAAACACCCTTCACCTTTAAATAGAATAGTAGATAAATAAAAATTTTACAAGATGATGCATTCCAAAGAATAAAAATTTTGCAAGATGATGCATTCCAAATAGCTTTTTTTAAAAAAATTTTTGTAATGGATATCAAATCAAAAGAATAACATAATGTCAACATACATATATGCAATCATAATTTCAATCCTACTGAAGAATTATATAGTCGATCATGTATTTATTTATACTTTAACATGAGTAATAAGTCAGACAGTCGACTCTAGAAATTGAAAATGTTACATACTTTAAAGGTTAAAAGCATGTGCTTTGATGCAATACATGAAAATTTCAAATTACAATTTTTGCTAAACAAAACATTGATGTTTACCATTTATAATTCCCAAAATATATTACTATACAAAAATGATTCTAACACCATTTTCCAAACTTAATAACAAAATCATTTTATTCATATTAACTTCATTATCATACTATTGCCTTTTTAATATTAATGAGTTTAAAAAATATTTTTGATTATATTTCCACAATAATTTTTATTAATGTAGTGAAATTTGTTTAATTCTTAATACCAATCTGTATCAAAATTAAACTAAGGTAAAGAATTTATTCTTTTATCATTAATTTAAATTTGTTTTTTCTGTTACTCAACATTATACGTTTATTTTCATGTAACATAATAATTACAACAAAAAAAAAAGTATGATAGCATTAATAAAAAAAGATAATTTTTAAAAGGAGGGAAAAGAAAAAGGAAACATTATGATTGTAGTACAGTAGTAGCTGAAAAATCTTTTAAAAAAGGGGATAAATTTCTTTATGAGAATTATTTTTCTTCACGAGTGAAATTTTCTAAAAAAATACTGTAAAGAAGTTTAAGTGTGAATTGATTATTGATGGCTTTTAATTTTAAGGGTAAATATCCAGAATGTGTATTTACATTTCAATTAATAGTATTCATATAAAAAAAACTATATGATCTAATATGCTGTTACGAAGAGACAGTAAAAGTATAATGATAAAAAAAAAGATTATATACATGTATATATATATATTAATTTTTGAAAAATATTAAAACAAACAATAACATATACATTTTAAGTATTCAATTTAAATGTCAGCTCTTTCTAATTCCAATGAACAATAATGAGGTATACGATTTATTAAAAAGTGATTTTAACTGAATTAAATATATTTTTCTTTTCTTACTTAAAATGACATTGGAACAAAAAAGATATTATTTACACTTTTTTAAACCTTTTTTCACATTTTGAGGTTATGGTTTAAGCAGTAAAAGAATCATGTTTCAAATGTAGAGTTTGAATTTTGAGAAGAATTGCATAGATTGGCTTTGATATATATTGTAAAATATGTTATATAATATATTCCCCATGTAAATGTTTGGGCATTCTCTTTGCTCAGTTTATTTATTTTTTCATTTTAATTTCTCTTTGTCATTAGAAATTTCCAATTATATGATACATATTCAAGTTCAACTGCTTTTTCATATGCTAAAAGATTCTTCTTCTTTTGTGAATACAATGGCACGGGAAGTTCTTTCAGTTGTATTTAAAATGTACAAAACTCCTTTTTAAAACACTGGTTTCATGCAAACTCCCTCAGCAAAATAGTGGTCAAAACATATTTTGTTATTCTTATATTTTTCATTCCTATCCATCTTTTTTGCAGCAATAAATAAAATGTCTTCAGTTAATTGCTGTTTATTTTCTTTTATTGCTCCAATTGGTTAATTTAAGTTCAACGATTTATTAATTATGAACTATTAAGCAGTTTCAATGTATTTGTACCACTAGCTTTAAAATTTTTGCTGAAGGTGAATTGGATCATTGCTAAATTATTTTTGGAAATTAGTATTTTTTCACATTTTTGTGATAGAAACAATGGAAGTTGTTTTAAAAAGATGCTTTCTAAGTTATTAAATTGCCTATTGAAAAAATGAATTTGCAGATCATCTGATTCAAGAACTCGTATTTATTTTATTATTGATTCTAAATGATATTTTCAGCTTAACAGTTCTAAAATTTATTATTCTACTGTAATTACAATTATTTTAAAACAATAAAAATTCTTCCATTCTAATTTTCTACAAGATTTTATTCTATATCCTCTTAGATATTGTCTTTTTTTTAATAACTCAATCAAAACCTTAATTTTAAAAGATAAAGTAGGCATATATAATAAGTAGTACTATGCAAGTCTTATGGGTTTTAAGGATTTTCATCAACATCTATAATTTTTTTAAAACACAATACCCCAAAAATATTCATCACTCATCATTTGAATCAGTTAAAACAATATTAGTATAGCACTTTTTAAGATGGAGCTGTTTTACATTCTATTAAAAGTTTAATTTATTAATATACATTATCATATTGCAATAATGAATACTTGTAAAGCAAATCACTTTTATTTCATGAATTACTACTGCAAAATCAAAATAAGATGTTAAGCTTCTATAAACTGAGAAAAAGAAAAATTTCACGAGAAAATGTAAATGTTAAATAAAATATGTCGTAAAAATCATGTAAAAATAAACAAATGTATTTTTTTTTTACAATAGAACTGAAACTCATATTGTATTAATTTAGAATAGACTAATATTATGATATTGAATTCAATTATAATTTTTCTTTTTTTAAATTGAAAAGTGAATTTTTTTTAAATATTTCTGTGCATTATCAAAAAAAGTAGAACATTTTGAGCAAATTTATATGTACAAAGAAAAAATAGTTAACATATCCAAGACATTAGGACTTTTTAGTATAAGTTTCCCTTTAAAATGTTATTACATCAGTTATATAATTTGAAACAATCTCTTATATAACCTTCTCAAATTTAGTATCGCTTCTACCAAAATTCTTATTTGGTGCATCAAAAAAGAAATTATATTCCGGTATGCACAGATAAGTTAATGACAAAAAATTTTGAAATAAAAAGTACATGTATAGAAAAATACTTTTTAAAATACTGTAGTATTATGCATATATTAATTTTTAATTCAATATAAATCTCGTTTTAACAAAATAAAAATTAGTTTTAATTATAAAGAAAATAGTGAATATTTTATTGTTTCATTTGAAGATTTTTGGTAATCATTCTTTCTATTTCTTTACATTACTTATTTTTACAAATATGAATTATTCAATTTTAAAACAAATTTTAAGTATTTATCATGCAAATTATCAACATTAATAAAAGAACAATTTTGAGTAACTCTGGTTTTATAACTTATTTTTTAAACAACGCAAATAAATGAAAAAGAATAGACCAAACTGTAAGAAAGCGGCTAAAGATTCTATTATTGCAATTTTTAAACCACAAAAATACAAATGCTTGCAAATAACAAAATCAAAGCATGCTTGCAAATATAAAAAAAATGTTTTAAATGTTCTATCACAGTAATTTTTTAAAATTAGATTATTTAAAAATGGAATATACTCAACCATATTTTAAAACTATCAGCTAATTAAAAAAACACAATTAGCTCTGTACATTAATATTTCCATGGAATGCAGTCAAATTGCAAGAAATAAAATTAAAATAGTACCAAATAAAGCCCAATTTCTAACTTCCATTTAGAATTTAAATGAAACTTGTAAGTTCATTGCATTGCTCAAAGTAAATAAAAAATTTCATTTAACAAACCAATAGACTATAAAATTTAATCCTGTGATAACATATTAGTTTCGTTTAATTTTTTATAAATTCAATGCAGCAGTTGAAAATTCAGCTATTGCTATCCTCACTGTTCTCAGCCACACTCATTTTTAACCAAAAATTAGATTCATAAAACATAATTATCAGCAAAGCTAAATAAATTATATTAAGGTAATTATTCTTTAATTAAGAGAGATCGTGTGCATAAATTAAGGTGTGCCTTCTTCATGAGCAAAAAACGTTAACCGTCCACACCTCTCACTAATCATTTTAAAAAGGCTCTTCAATCTTGGCGGGAAACTAATTTTTCACCTTTTGGCGAAAATCTTTTTTCCGCGAGCAACCATACATCTTTTCCATCACTAGCGGAATCCTCCAGTGCTACCCCCCCCCCACTTCGAATGTCCCCCCCCCCTTTGAACTTCTAGTGAGGATCCAACCACACTGCGGCTAACGAGTCCCTTGTGGAAAAAGCAAGTGATTATTTCCAACCACACGAGGTTCGGGAAATTTAAGTTATTTACACGTGTATTTTGTGTTAATATTGTATTGCTGAATTTTAAACTGTGATGGGTGAAAGCGCAGGTAATGTTCTTTATTAATTTTGCTTTTCTTTAATTTTAGAATTTTTATTTATTGTTCGAAATGCTTTTCTTTGAGATTTACCTTACAGATATTCAGTCACCAGTTTTAAATATTTTACCCCAATTATTCATATATTTTTGTGCCTGATGCTACAAACAGATTTCAAAAGCCTTTCAAGTCATATTTACATGTTTAAGTCTTCAATATATGTCTGAATTTTTTTTCTCACAGGTTTTATTTGGGAAATACTTTTCAGATTTTATGTTTAATAATTCACTTATCGTTCATTTATACCCCGAGTATGTAATGATAATTGGAGATTAATTCCGTCGCAGACAAAAGCTACACAGAAGAGAAATGTGATCATATGCAGTAACTATTCAGTCTATTAAATGAACATAATTTGCAGAGTTTTGAACATAACTCCAGGCCATCTTAGAATGACCTCAAGTATTCAAACAGCAAAGGACCCACTGTTGTCAAGCTTCCATTTAAATATCCACCATTTTCCATTTGAAATGCAACACAGTATTACATTTCCAAATTTTTAGTAATGTTCTTACATCATTTCTTAAACAACTGAAAAAAATTTAAATCTTAATTTACTCTAGGAATTCAATTCTACTATGACATTATTTCATCAGTACAATAATAAACAAAATCAACAATCTAAAAACTGATATGAAAACATCATTAGTAAATTGTTTAAAAGAAGGGTAAATAAAGTTTGCAAGTTTCAATTAGTTTGCTAAATAGTTCATTTTTTTCTAGTTGTGTGGCCTAAGGAATTACTCATTAGGGTATACTCAAATGATTATTTGTCATCTCCGTTATTATACATTGTCTACTGAAAGTGGATTTTCTTGATGTAAGCCAAAGATTCTATGTCCAGAAATGATTTGCTGAAATAAAAATTACCCTGTAATTTATTTGATGTTTATATTTTGAGGTATCACATTTTTTCTGCCATATAATTAATATATCTGAACTTGTGTTATTTTTAACTTCTGCATCAATATATTTCCTATTTATTGCTGAATCGGTAAATCTGTTCTTTCATTCTTATATGTGACCTGATGAACCTTTGCCAAAGATAATTTAGCATTTTTATGTTTAAGACTCTTTTAATTTATTTTTTAAATAATTGAACAAAAAATCTAATGTCTCTAGTATAATCAATAAATATTTTACATTTAAAAAAAAATTCCTTTCAATCTAATTATATATTGCTTTTTCTGTGAAAAAATTTCTACTGCGTAAGCAGTATTTTCAATGCTAAAATAAACTAATGATAATTTCTCTATTTGTTTATAAAAATGAATTGGTAATGGTACAAAACTAAATTTATAATTGATCTTTGGATTACTCGTAAAAATAAAATATCTCTGATGCATCATATGAAGAAAATTTTATTATTTCTTGAAAGGATACCAATTAAATTAATAATAAAAATGTTTTCAAAATTGAAAGAATGTATTTTTTAAAAAAAAGTATTTATTTAAATATTTCTACAGAAGCATAAGTGTATTTTCTTTCTGTATTTCTATTACTTAAAATAAATGTGAGAATATAAAATTACTTTAAATAAAAACTGTAAGTTTGCTGTTTGTTCAACTTGAATCCTTTGTTTTTTGTTTCAATTCTGTTACAGTTGTATAATTAGTGCTCTTTACTGAAATTTAAATTATTTATTCTTTAAGAGATCTGTTTAAGATGAATTTTATGTTTTCATAAGGAATATTTCAGGTTCTCGGCTTCATAAAGAATATTTTCACTTTTTAAGTACTTATATATGATATTATAAAAAAGTGAAATGACTTGTATAAGGTATGAGGATGGGTAGAGAAATTTCTGATCTAACAAAGAATATAAAAAAATTCTTTTTAATGATTGTTTTACTTTCTAACGTAGTCTTCTTCCAAGGGTATACACTTGCTCCATCGGCAATGCTTGGAGCAACTCTCTATAAGAGCTTTCTTCTAAGGCCCCAAAGTAGGCATTCGTCGCTGAGATGACTTTGATATTGGAACAAAATTTCTTTCCAGTCAGAATTTTTTTCAAGTTGAGTAAAAGTTGTAGTCCAAAGCTACCATATCTGGAGAATGGGGAATATGAGAAAAATTTTCAAACTTCATTTCATGAAGTTTTGCTATCACAATCACAGCTTCATGGACTGGAGCATTGTCCTAGAGAAACAGGACTGTTATCCTGACCAAACCGATATTTTCTCTTTGCTTTTGAAATGTAATTTATCCAAAAGATTAATATAATTTTCAGTATTGCTGGTTCTCATTTTTTTTAAATAACCCTATTTTAAAACTTCCTTAACATCCTAAAAAACTGTTGACATTACCTTTCCAGCTGATAGTACACTTTTTGCTTGATTTAGTGTTGATTTGTCCTCCTCTATTTACTGTTTTAATTGCTTTCTGGTCTCTGGAGTATAGTGATGGATCCATGTCTCACTCACAGTAAGAAAACATCACAAAAAATCAATTAGATTTGAATTGTACTTTAATATTGTCATATGCTGTATGTAGTTTTTGATCCTGACAGCCATATTGCTGATAATTTTCTCATATCCAAAATATCATTTTTTTTTTATATACCAATAGATAAGGCAAATTCTGTTAATTTCACTTGCCAATAATTCATATAATTTTTGTAAATTTTTCTAATGATTCCCTCAGTAGTGGCTAATTTTGGTCTTCCAAAATGCCCCACCTTCAGAGTTCTTGTACAACCATGTTTAAAGTCTGCAATCGATATTTTAAATGTGTAAATGCAGGAGCAAATTCTACTTGTGTAGTATCTAGCTCAGTTAGAATAATTGCTGGAGAAAAGCCTTTTATAAATTATTATTTTATCACAGTTCATATCTATACTAGATTAAAAACAAAAGAAGCTGATTCAAAAACAGCCCACTACAAAAACATACAAACTCAAATTTTTAAAAATATACAAGAAGTATTAAACAAAGATGGCACTTTGATGTGCTTTAGTCAAAGTAATTGGGGGAGCTCCATCTCTAGATCAGGTGAAAACTTTTCATCCCATCCTCATATTAACTTAATGCCTTTAATCACCAAAAATGTCTGGGTAATCTATTTATGATCATCATATCTGTATAATTGCATGTAAAGTTTGTCAATACCATAAGTTTAACAAGTGTCATCAGTGCTGCTAAAATTTTCTTAAATATTTTTATTTACTATTCTGTTTGATACTTCATTTTCTTAATTATACTTCAACTTTAGGGCTGTAATAAAAGACACCTACCAAAAATTGGATTGTGAAAATCTTCTCCATCTGTAATAGAACCCAAATAAATAAAAAGGTTTAAAAATATGTTTGAAATTAATAAACAGCTGATAAATAAAATAGAGTTTTAATAAAATCCTCAAGTTAATAATTCTTATAATTTAAAAATATTTGTTTTAAATAATGAAATGCTTTTTCATTATTCATGAAAACTTTTATCATGGTGATGTCTTAAATTAGGTGAAGCGATGGAAGGTCTTTCTGACTCAACATTTAGCTCATTAGAAGGCAAGGTTTCTGATCGAACTCTAAAAGCTGTTGCTGAAATGGGTTTTACGAAGATGACAGACATACAAGCTAAAGCTATTCCTCCACTTCTAGAAACAAAGTATGTGCTTTTAATTTATGTCACAATAGTTTTCTATCTTTAGAATAAAATAGTTAAATTTCATTTCCATATTTTAATGTTTTTTTGAAAATATAATGAAATATGTTTTTTAAAGAAGCAGTGATAGCAATTTCTTGAAATGTTCATGTTTTTAATATGCTTTAGTCGGGTCAATCTTATTTTAGTCCACCTTTGGCGACTTTTTCTAAATCTCGCCAAATAATCAGCGATAAGGATTCCAAAATGGCAACCCTGACAACATCTGAAGAGAATACTTCTAATACTTTCAATTTGGCGAGATTTTGAAAAAGTCGCCAGAGGTGGGCTAAAATAGGATTTTACCCTTTAGTCTTATAAAACTTACTGTATTAAAATAGTTTTGCTTCCCAATCACAAGTTGTTGTTTATAAAGGTGTGTGTTTATGTATTCTTTTTATGCACTAGATAAGTGCTTTTTTAAAAAGAAAATAATAGTTTTTTAATCCAGCAATCATCAGTAGATTTTTAGTGCATATTACAGAAAAGTTTTATTTAAGATTTTTTTTCCTCTCACAAATCTAGAATTTCTACTTTTTTTTCTTTGTTCAAGTATGTTCAATGCCCTGAAGTACATTATGGGCAGAATACTTGCATATTTTTCCAGTGATAATTTATAGAATATAAGAGTTTTTTTAAAATTAATGATGGCTATTAATTTCACATTTTATTGGTTGTTGACTGTTTATTATGATCATACTTTAAATTTTGAGGATGAAATTCTAGATTCATTCAAATAAAAAGGAAAAATGACAGTGTGTTGACAAAAAATTGTTATAATTCCATTGCTTCAGATGCATTCAATTAATTGAATCATCATATTATGACAGAAATAAATGACTTCTTTCAGGATTGATAAAGAATGTTGTGCAAATTGCATGTTGCGATTTATTTATTTTTTCAATGCCTGTAAAGTTTAGAATACAGAGATTATTTCATTTATGTTTTGAAAATTTTCTTGAATACTAGGCAATTTATTGAAATTATGTACTTTCTTTTCTGGTTGCAGTTTCCTTCTGACAATTACTAAGATGGACACTTTAATCTATTTCTTGAAGTATTAAGTCAAAACTTATGGTCTATGTCAAAATGTTTTGCTGATCTGATTGGCTTTCATTTGTTAGCAAAGAAAAGTGTAAATATTTCAATCCCTGAAATATTTCCTCCTTAAGGATTAAAAAAAAAAGTGAAGAAGCAAATACTGATAATGTTAAAGGATATCGTGAATCTGTAATATTATTTCCAAAAACTGTACTTTTATATTACTAAATATTTTTGTTGAATACATACACACAAACACAAGTAAAATGAATTGCCAATAATAAAATGCAAATTTTCATAAATATTTTTGATTCTTTTTATCCTGTTTATCAAATTATTTAAAGCAGCTCTTATATAAGCATATTCATTAATGAACAACATAGTAACATTCTGTATTATTTGAAATTATGTTGGATTTTTACACGGTGCCATTTTAGGAATTTCATAATGAAATTGCAACCCTAAAAATATCTGTATTGCTGAAACTCATTTCTATTGGGTTGGCAACTAAGTAATTGTGGATTTTTTTTTAGAAAATCAAAGACAATTTTTACATGGAGCTAAGTAGCTTTATTCTGTAATATATTGCCCATTTTGATCAATGACCTTTTGCCATCTTTCAGGGCAGCATCATAAAGCCACGTTCGTAAAACTTCTGGTTTTTATTAGCAAAAAACTGAATTAGGTACGATTTGACATCATCATCATTATTGAAATTTTTACCATTCAAGGAGTTTTGTAAAGATCGAAACAAAAAGGGATCAGATGGTGCAAGGTCAGGACTATATGGTGGATGTGGCAAAACATCTCAACCAAGCTCCAATAATTTTTGCCGAGTGACCAAAGATGTGTGTGGCCTTGCCTTGCATTGTCATGATGGAATACAACACCTTTTCGATTTGTCAATTCGGGCCGCTTTTCTTCAAGTGCATTGTTTAATTTCGTTAGTTATTCAATGTAGACATCAGAATTGATCGTTCGGTTGGGTAGTAAGAGTTCAAAGTAGACAATTCCTTTGTAATCCCACCGAACTGATAACAAAACCTTCTTTTGATGTTGTTTGAGTTGGTTCACCTGGCCTGCTCCACGATCTTTTCCGCTTGGTTTTGTTGTAAACAACCCATTTTTCATCGCCAGGTATCAGTCGTTTTAAAAATGGATCATTTTCATTACTTTTCTTTAGCAAATCGCAGCTGTTAATGCGTTGCGTTAATTGCGTTTCTTTCAGTTCGTGAGGAATCCATGTATCGAGTTTCTGAACATAGCCAAGTTGTTTTAAGTGATTTTCAATTCATGTATGTGATACATGAAGCTTCTCTGCAATCTCGCGGATTCTTCTGTGACGATCCGAATCGATTATTGCTTTGATTAGGGCGTCATGAACATCAACTGGACGACCAGAGCGTTTTCCATCTTTGAGTGAAAAATCACCAGAACGAAATTTGGCAAACCAATTTTGACACTGCCGTTCTTTTAAGGATTCGTCACCATAAACAGCACATAACTTTTTATGAGCTTGCGATACGTTTCCCCCTTTGCGGAAATAAAAAAGCAAATATGACGAAAATGTTCCTTTTGATTTTCCATTTTTCAACGAACGCCAAACGAAAACTACGCAACCGATCAAAAAACTTTTTTTTACTGATTTACAGCTGAATTGCGAACTATCAAATAACAAAATGTGTTTTACATTTGCTCTACGTCTGCAAACCTAAATATTCAACTGAAGCCATCCATGAGTGAAATCCGCAAATACTTAGTTCCCAACCCAATATTAGTCACTTAATTGCAAGTGATAAATGTTATATTATTGTTTGTTGCATTTATTCAATAAACAGTTCTTTGTTAGTTGAAAAGTAGAAAATTACATTAATATAATTTGTTTTGACATTGTAATTAAATATTTTAAACTATTACTAAGCCTTTTATATAAATATTCTTTGTCTTTTTAACTGAGAATTTTTTTTGTATGTGTATGTGTTAAGTTGTTGAAACCTCTACTAGACCTTTGAAAGCATTTATTATTTTCTTTTAATTTAGGGACGTTGTTGCTTGTGCTAAGACTGGAAGTGGTAAAACATTAGCATTTTTAATACCTGCTGTTGAACTCATTCACAAGGTTCATTTTAGAGTTTTTCAAGGAACTGGTGTTATAGTTTTGTCACCAACAAGAGAGTTAGCAACACAGACTTATAATGTAGTAAAAAAGCTGATGAAATATCATTCACAAACACATACTCTATTAGTTGGTGGTGGTAATTATGATGAAGAAAAAGAAAAGCTACAAAATGGAGCAAATCTAGTTGTAGCAACACCTGGAAGACTGTTACATCATCTTCAGGTATTTAAAAAACTTTAATTGTGCTGATTACTGAAACTTTTGGTGTAGGTTTATTTTTATTTTCTTGTTTGACTTAATTTTTGGTGTTAAAATTTGCTTTTATTAAATAATTTGTTGCAATCTTGAAGTATTTATAAATTTTGGAAAATGAATTTAAATTAAAAGAATGTTTATATTTAGTCACAAAATAAATTGACTGTTTCAGAAAATATTTATGTGTTTTTGTTATAAATTAAACAGTTTTATATGACTATTATTCTAATATGCTAAAAAATTGTTATATTGGATTAGGATGCAATTTTGAATATTCAATATTTTGGAAAAATATTAAAAGAGAAAGTTATCTTATATATTTGATACTCAGTTATATATTATTCTCTTTATTAGAAATAAGTAGGTTTTTTTTTTATATTGTCATCTTGTGTTATTACTAACCATAGATTCATAATAAGACACACTTGATTACTTGTGAATTATGTCAAAAAAAAACTTACAATAGAATTCAAATTATCTAAATTAAATTAATCTAAGAATTAATTGAATAAGTAGGAATTCAGATTGGTGAATAATAATCAAGCAAAAAGGAACATATAAAAATTGAATTTTAAAAAAAGACATTCTATGTAGCACTATGTTATTTTATTTAATTCATTGATTTAATTTTAACTTTTAGAAGATACAAAAAACTGTTGAACACAATAAAATTTACTTATGCACACAAATCATAAATAATATGCAAAAGTTTTTCATAATCATATATATACATGAGAATTTAAATTGTATGCTGAGATTTGAATGATTATAGTTCTATTATGGTAATAAAAAATATTTTCTATATACTGAAGTTTTAATTATAAGAAAACATATTATGCTTTCCAATTTTTGTTGTTTTAAATGGAAATATAAAGAAATGATATTAATCAACAAGAAATTGCTATATAAATGTTGCTAAGTTTCAAGTCATTGAAGTTGTTGATGTTGTCCATTAGGAAAATACTGCCATAAAGATTTATACATTTGCCAACATTTCTGAAGTTAAACTGTTATTTCTAAATAATTTTCCAAAATTCTAAAGAGTTATGACAAAAAAATGTTAGCAAAAAATTTATTATAATTCCGGGCTGATCTAAAAACAGAAAATTAAAAATTAAGAAGATAGAAATATTAATCCTGCTTATTTCTATAAAAATCATTACTTTCACAAAGATGTATAAAAATGTTTCAAAATTCATATACTTAATGCATTTTGCCTTACACAATACCACATATTACTGCATTTTTCTGCAAATTTATCTTTGCATTTTTTAATTTAAAAAAAATTGAAATCATGTCCATAATAGATTACCATAATTTTAACAAGTATTCTGCTGGAGATCTGATGGACTGTATCAATGAAGACTGAGAACAACATAAAATAAATAAAATAACATTGTTAAGGATTTTTATTAAATATCCTATTTTTGCAGAAGGTGGAAATTTCATATGCTCTAAGAAAGATGGTTAGCAAACAAAACAATTTGTTCATTTTGAAAATTTTTTTAATGATGAATTTTTTTTTTCTCTTTAAACCCTATGTGTTTTTTATATAGTTGTTTATATATACGTGATGCCAAATACATTATTATATATGTTGCTTTAACTTATATATTTTAATCCTATATTTTTAGAAAACAGAATATTTTGTATACAAGCACGTTTCTTTTCTAATCATTGATGAAGCTGATAGAATGCTAGATTTTGGTTTTGAAGAAGAAATGAAAGCTCTATTAAAAATTATACGAAGTAAGTGAACATGTTTGTCTTAATGCATTGATATTTTACATATTATCTTTGGATTACAAAAGTTTATTAATGTATATTTAGTTTTCCCTATATATATATATGCATGTTTTAGTTGTTGGTTATGATTTTTTTTTACTTAAAGTTTTTAGTTTTGCTTTTTTTTATATTAGAATTAAAATAAAAATTATTCTTGGGGTATTTTATCCCATTTTTTTTTTTTTAATTTCATTTCTTTCTGAAAAATTTTATTTTTCTCTGCATAAATGATGTCATCATAAGAAAGACCGTTTTACAGTTTGAGATGGTGAGTCACAAAGATGTGACACTTAGTACTGTTTCCACAGCGTTACAGTCTAGATGAAATACGACTGCTGTTAAGAAACTGCAATTTTGCTTCTCTGCTTAGTCTATTTAAGGTTTTTTTGCTAAATAGCATTTTGAATGGTGGAAAAATCTCATCATTTTATCAGATTCATTAAAATAATGATATTGTTAGATTTTGTAGAAATCTTGTTGCTTCTTTATTATATATATATATATAATATAGGTTTATTCTATTCGATTTCTGATAAAAATGATTTAAAGTATCTACTCATAGTATATTTACGATAAAATATCTTTTATGTTGATTAAAGTAAAAAGTCTTGCATATACTATATCAGTATTATGCCATATACAAATATTTTGAGTATCTATTGCATGAAGATTTTAACTATTTTGCAAATGTGTATTTTCGAAGCAATTTTAGTTCTTATAATAAGTGTTGAAATTTTTATACACTTGAAACATTGAACTTAATAGAGATAGTCATGATATTACAGATATTTCAACCTGTTTAACATTATTGAGAAATAATATATAATATAATATAGTATTCAAGCGATGGGATTTATATTATATTAAAAAATTTTTTGCCTGTGTTGATTTTATAAGTTTTATTTTAATATTACTCCCTTAGAATTCAGAATGACTGCTTTATTCAGCGCTACTCTTCCACAGAAAGCCCAAGAATTGGCAACATTGGCAGTACGAAAAAATGCAATTTATATTGGGATAGAACCAAAGGAATCAGCTACTGTTCGAGGCCTGGAACAAGTATGATTTCTTGTAGTTAATTAATAACTCCATTAACAGAAAGTCAGAAATTGCTGTATTTTTGTTGTTTTAACTCTAATATTTTTTTTAAAAAACTGCAATTTCATTATTATTTTTTTAAAATCGAAATGGCCTTTTAAATTTTAAGTCAGAGAAGGGTTCTAAATATATTCAAATCAATGCAGTTTTTTAAAAATCAATTTGAAAAGATTTAATGAAACTGGAGACTAAAAAATGTTTTATTGAATTTTAACCTTACCTTTTGTCAATTAATAGATTTTTAACATGAATAAATAAAACTGTCAATTTTTTTATAGTTTAAATTTTGATTTAATAATTAAATTAAAATTAATTATGCTTAATTTTGAATGACTACTGAATTAATATGCAAACTATAAAGTCATGAATTATCACAAGAAATTTTTAAGGACATTATTTTATATAAATGCAGTGAACATTTCTATATTGATTAATCAATAAAAAAAGGAAATATTAAAAATTCTTAAAAAAATTATCATCCAAACATTAGTTTTGCCATTTTCTACTGTTAAAGGAGTAGCAAATTTTTAAATCTACCATGTATTTTTCACTATACCTCCATATTAGCTATATTTTCACGGGTGGATTTTGTGTGCAGTTTGTTTATAGATAATGATTTTTGTAGAATATTATAAAATTATAAATGCAATGTATACATGAGATGGGCTGCAGTCAGATATTCAAAACACTCATTTTGAGCTGCAGTACAAAGTATTATGCTTTGATTTTTATTTAAAAAAAATAATTACTTTTAAAAATTTTCAAAATACCTATGCAAAGACGTATTTTGAACAAACTGTTTGATCAATTTTCTTTGATTTAAAAGCTTTATGCTGTTAAAATGATTGTAAATAAATTAAATTAAAAGTTGCTCAAATGTTAGGCATCTATTTTATTATTCTTGATTGTTAACATGCATTATACACTGATATTATTTTTAATTTTTAAATAATAATTTATCCTTATAATATGCTAATATAATTCAAAACTAGTAATATGCAATATATTGAATGAACTTATATCCCAATAGTTTTTATTGTTATATATATGTTTACTGAGCATTATTGTTTTCAAAATAGTTTGAAAATAATAGACTTAGTAACTGAGCAATTTTTTTCCACCCATAATTAGTTTACTTGTGATCATTTGTTTTCATTATAAATTTTTCTTATGGGATATAAATTTGAATTGCATTTTTAAAAAATCAAGCCTAACATTTTTTTACATTTTTATATTTGCTTGTTTAAATTATTGATTCTTTATATCTTCCTGTACTTGTCATTACCAGAAGGTAAGCCTCCTTTCATTTCGACTTTCTGCTCTATATTTATATCTTTTAAATTAAGGAAAGGAAATTCTCTTAAATCACACATCTGAAAATATTTCTGCATGGCTTTTGTGAATGAGAGAAATTTCATTTTATGTGTTAATTATTGCTCTATTCTCCAGGAGCTTAACTGTTTTCCTTTTTGAATTTACTTAAAATTATTAGTTATTGGATAAAAGGCTTCACAAATTCAATTATAATTGCAAAATGCTGTAGTGAGATTCACAAATCTTATCTATTGTACTGTCTTAAATTTTCTTCCCTGTTCTTCAAATATATTCTTTATACATAAAAAGATAAGACTGTTTTTGTTTCTATAAATAGCATTATACTGAGATTTTGAATTGCACCCCATGCATTTGGTTTCAAGTTTTAAAATTTATTCAGCTTAAATGATTTTTAAAATTTCCTTAGTAAGAGCTAAAATTTCAAAGTATAAACCAACATTTCTATTTTATGTTCTATAGATGACTACTAAGCATAGCACTAAAGAGTTATACTTATTAATTTAATACTCTATTTCAAAGCTTTTTGGTTTAGATTAGCTGGTATTTGACAAAATGATTAGTCGCAGAATTCATTTGAGTGACTAATTAATTAAAATAATGTTGGGAATAAATCAAAATTCTCCTATTTATATCGGCAGCATCAGCAATCGGGTTCAAATTTTTCGAATCCAGCTAATTTGAGGCAGTCGCACAAGAGCAGAAATTTAAAACGATATGCTAATAAGTTGACTCTTATTTGCATATCATTGAAGAAGAGGAATTTTTGTTTATCGCCGTACATGTAAATAAGAAGTTAAATGTTTGAAAAAAAAAGATCGACTGAACTTTTTAGATGTTGTTGTCGTTGTGTGTATTTCAAGCAGATGTTCGTCATTCGATAAGTATGTTTTTACTTTTCGTTCTGGTTACAAGATGTAACCACGTTTAAATAAATTTCAAGTTATTTTCTAATCGTCATTGCGTGGTTCTCTTTCTTAATAGATAAATGCAATTTACTAATTAAGCCATATTTATCTCAAAGAAATAAAACATATATATTATTTAAAATTTTTGCATGTTGGAGAAGCAGAGGAAATATAAATATTATTTAAAAATATGGTATCGAAGGATGTTCAGTTGTCTTGAGTTATAATATGATTTTCATATATTTTTAATAATCTTATGATATGCCATACATACACTGATGGAAAAAAAAATCCCAACACTAGGAAGGAGCTGTGCTAGATAAACGAAATTTGGTAGACGTGTTTATACATTTGAAAGGTGACGTCTATCTAATTTCGAGCTACGCGCGTAAGTGTGGCGCTAGTAGCGACATTATGAACATGCAAATGAGTTTTGCTTTAAATAAGCGCTGTAAGGTTCGTGATCGTTATTTACAGTTGAGATTTGACGTAGTGGGTTAATATTAGTCAAGGATGCCTCTGAGAAGACGAAGAAGCCATTATCAACAGCTCACTGAGTTTGAACGAGGTCGTGTTGTAGGGCTACGAGAAGGTGGGTTTTCTTTCTGCGATATTGCTGAAAGACTTGGTAGGAATGTATCCACTGTGCATGAATATTAGCGGCATTGGTCAAGGGAAGGTACTGCCTCAAGAAGACCAGGTTCCGGGCGTGGTACTACTGAGAGGGAAGACCGTCGTATTCGGCGTATGGCTGTGGCTAATCGTACTGCGTCTGCAGCTGAAATTAGAGCTGCAGTTGGCACCACAGTGACACAACGAACTGTTACAAATCGGTTACTTCAAGGACAGCTCCGAGCCAGACGCCCTGTACAGTGCATTCCACTGACTCCAAACCACTGCCATTTGCGACGAGAGTGGTGTCAAGCTAGAGCTCATTGGAGGACGGAGTGGAGATCTGTTGTGTTTTCTGATGAAAGCCGGTCGCAGTGATAGCCATTTGTTGGTTAGAAGGAGGCCAGGTGAACGCCTGCTACTGACCTGTCTGCGGCCTAGACACACAGGGCCTACTTCTGGAATTATGGTTTGGGGAGCAATTTCGTATGACAGCAGGAGCACTCTCGTGGTTATCCCACGCACCCTGACTGCAAATTTGTACGTCAATCTAGTGATACAACCTGTTGTGCTGCCATTCATGAACAGCATTCAAGGGGGTGTTTTCCAACAGGATAACGCTCGCCCTCATACCGCTGTTGTAACCCAACATGCTCTACAGAGTGTCGACATGTTGCCTTGGCCTGCTAGATCACCAGATCTTTCTCCAATCGAGCATGTATGGGGCATCATTGGATGACAACTCAAGCGTCATCCACAACCAGTATTAACAATCCCTGCATTGACCGCCCAAGTGCAACAGGCATGGAACTCCATCTCACAAACTGATATCCGACACCTGTACGACACAATGCATACACGTTTGCATGCTTGCATTCAAAATTCTGGCCGTTACACCGGTTACTAATGTACCAATATTTCACATTTGAAATGGCTCTTCACGCCAATGGCTCTACCTGTTATCTTGAAACTTTAATCAATTAAATATGTTACCTAGACAAATGTATTCCTAAAATTTCATTACTGCACAATAATTTTTTCTTGGTGTTGGGATTTTTTTTCCCATCAGTGTATATTTCTAGGTCCATAAAGTAATTAATGAAGAAATTATTAATCTATTTTTTTTTAATGTTTACTTGAGCTTATAAATATATATCAAAACTAGAAAACTATTTGCTTTTTTGTAGTTTAAAATTATCTTGTTAAACTTTCATATTTTTGAATATTTTTAGGGAATTGGTTCTGATATTTAATGCCTATTGTTGATTTTAATTTTACAATTCATAATTTGACTCAAAAACTATGTATTTTTAGGGATTTCTGGTAGTCCCTACTGAAAAACGGTTCCTTACTCTCTATACTTTCCTTAGAAGGAACAGGCATAAGCTGAAGATGATTGTATTTTTTAGTTCTTGCATGTCTGCCAAGTTTCATAGTGAGCTTTTCAACTATATAGGTTTGCGTTGCTTTAGTATACATGTGAGTATTTATTTTTTCTCTTCTTTTATATTAGTGAGTATTTATTATGTGAGTATTTAAAAGATTGAATAACTATTCAATAACATTTGTCTAGGATAATATTTTAACAGAAGATGGAAATCAAAATAACAAAAATTGCATTAAAACAGAGGATATTGCTATTCTTTCTCCTTAGAAGTATGAAAAGGCAATAAAATGTCAAAACTCTGTGAACAGAAAAATTTTACTCCCATAAATATTTGACTTAAAAAAAAATTGGGGGGGGGGGATTTTTAATGGGAATAAATAATGCGTAAAATTTTGTATATAATTGCCAAAATCAATTTGTAATATTCATAAGATTATTTAACAATATTTAATCTTAACAGGGCAAATTGAAGCAGAATAAAAGAAATGTTGCATATCGACAGTTTTGCAAAGCTGAAAAGGGCATTTTGTTGTGTACAGACATAACTGCCAGAGGATTGGATATACCTCTAGTAGATTGGGTAATCCAGTATGATCCACCAGATGATCCCAAGGTATGTATCTCTTAGAATTATGCTTTAAAAAATAAATTATAAATTTAGAAAAATTAAAATGTAAACTCTCATTCTATTATCAAATTTTAATTTGTATAAAAGCAGCAAAAAGTCTCAAATGTGTAAACAATTCAAGATTCGATTTATTTAGATTGAGTATAAAATAGCCAGCTCCTGTATTTATATGTAGATTTTCTTTAAAATTATCATTAGAAAGGAGGGAGATATATCTATGCTTTGTTTGGAAACAGTTCTATTTCGAATTGAAGTTTAAAAGTATTTGGAAACAACCTATTTCTATAACATCAAAATGTCTACAAAAATTAACATAAATAATCTAGTTTTAAAATTATATTGGACTAACTGCAATGAAAAAAAGGAAACTAAATTTATGCTCTTAGCTTTGAGGCTTATAATAAACAAATTATATGCTTTAGCAAATAAAACATTGCAATTCGAAGAATTTTTCGTTTTTGTGATTTTTAAGAAAATATCTTGTTTCTATAAAGTTTAACCTCTTAAAAGTTTATGGTTATAATCCATGAATAGTAGAAAGAACATCACTCAGTTTTATCCTTTCTTCAACAAAGTTGATTCTGATCTGTTTTATATTTGCAAGTAGCTAAATCAATTATATAGATTGCTTATCAATGCAAAAATAAATTTCATTGATATGAAGAATTTATCCTTTATACATCAAATACAAACTGTTTATAAAAAGAATACATTTTTATAGACTATTTTAATTGAATATGTATTCTTAATAAGTATTTAGGTATGTATATTACTTCTATATATTCTTAATATTTATTTCTTGATTCTTGGCATTCTGTATTTTATTTATTTGCAGTGCTCATTTGGAATTATACCCAGCTAACTATAAATAATTTGCAAAATTACTAAATGTATTTGTTCAATTTCATCTTTTCAGTTAAAATTAAAATATATTTTGTAGGAATATATCCATCGTGTTGGTAGAACAGCTCGCGGAGAAAATGGAAAAGGTAGGGCCATGGTATTTCTTCGACCGGAGGAAACAGGCTTCATAAAATATTTGCAATGTTCAAGAATACCTTTATGGAGTTATGATTTCCCTTTTGAGAAGATTCCAGATGTTGAAGAAAATGTAAGTATAATTTGTACTTCTTTTAAATACATATTTGTTACATTTAGTATGTTTGACCACCATGGTATTTTAATCAAAAAGCTCTGAATAACTTATAAATATGCTAAACCATAATTTAAAAAATATTTTAACTATTTTGGTGTTTTATTATTTTTATGGTATTTTTCAATATAATAATTAATATATCTATACTTCTATTGCAGTACTTTGATCTGGTAAATACAAATTACCACTTCAAACATGCAGCAAAGGAAGCTTACAGAGCTTACATTCGTGCTTACAAATCTCATAAACTAAAACATGTATTTGATGAAAGTAAACTAAATCTGGAAGCTGTTGCCAGGACATTTGGTTATCGAAGACCACCATATGTTACTTTTTAAATGTAAATTGTTATTAAATGCATTTTATAAATTTGTACAGTTTTGTAATAAAATGGAAATATTTTTAGTGTTTTAGTGATGAACATTCTTTTCTTATTATGATTCTGTAACAAAAATTATAATGCAATTTTCTCTTCTTTAAGATGTATTGTAAATAATGGAAACAGTTTGTATAATCAACATTTTAATATTTTTGTATACAGTCATTAATAACTATAGTTGGTACTAAGCTGTAGATCCCAGATAATTATTGTATGAAGTTTGCTTTAACCCTAAACCAATATTGATAATTTAATAAAATCAATTAACTTTTATTTCATGCATTCAATTTCATATTATATAGTTTTAAATGTATTTAATTAAATTCTTGTCATTTAAAATCCCATAGAAATAATATATTGCGTAGCTTTTATTTGCATTATTTTATTTATTTATTTATTATTTATAGTAAGGAGAAATCTGTAGTTGAGTTTGTTGCATAACTCATACAAATGAATATTTTTATATATCATTGCTATGGACATTTAGTAAAAAGGCTTTTTATTATATAAAAAATTAATATAAAATTCTAAAATTTAATGAAAATTTGTGCCTGTATGGTTTAATATGTTTAGTAGTCAAAAATCACTAGATTCTAATTGTTTCCTCTAAATGAAATTTGCAAGAATAAGTAAAAATTTCATAGTATTAAATATACACATGTAATGTCTCTTGACAACTTGGATAAAATAATTGATAATAAATGTTAATCGAGGATGATTAATAATGGCATAGGTGAAGTAAAAACTCATTTTTTCAACTAATGATAGCTGGTTGAATGCCAGGTTGTAAATGTTTCACTGCTCCTTCAAGTAAAACTTTTTAGAGACAGTTTGGACAATCAAAATATTTTCACATTTAAAAAATATATAGTAACTTTTATATTATTCTTTCATTAAAAAAAACTATTATGATAAATATATACCATTAATTTTTTTTAATTAAATGCCTTTTTAGCAGTCTTGAAGAAATCTTGCTTTCATTAATGATAAATGAAATAGAAGGAACAAAATATAAGTTAAGATTTTTAAAATTAAATATAAAAAAATATTTATTACAAGCTCATTATTGATATGTTAAAAAATTTTCAATTTAATAGATATCTTAAAATTTTGTCATTTTTATGAGTGAACTTTTTAAATTTTAATGATGATAGTATTTCAAATTTCCAATTAAAATGATTATGTGATTGATCACATTATATTAACCATAAGTAAAAAAAAACTATGTGTAATATATATAATACAAGTTTTTTTTATTTGTGATAATCTTTTGCATGTACAGTTACTGTATCAGATTTATTTTAATTTTTATTACTTACTGATATAAATACTATAACAATTAAAATTTAAGACACAATTATTTTGTATTGTCCTTGCAGAACAGTGTAATCGCCATTTGTGATGACTGATCTACAAGGAATTGCAGATTTCAATAGCTAAAACAATAAAGTAGTATACATAAAAGTGCAAGGATTAAAAAAAAACTTCACTGCTTGAGCAGCTTTTTTATTAAGGGGGAAAAAAAACACCTTGAAAAGTAAGAAATGAGTAACAATATGAAGTTGCAGTTTTTCTCAACAGTGTGAGTTATCTCCTTAATTAAAAATAAACCTGATGTTTTTACATTATTGTTATTTTCATTTGCAATATGACAATTTTTATATCTGAAGAATGAATTTATATGCATTATAAAGGCCTTCACTTACCATGTAATGTTCATACATTTTCATTTAAAAAGAGAAATTTATATATAATTTTTAAAATTTTGTCCTCTTCTAATATAATGAAATTTTGGCATGCGGATTGTTAGTAAAATAAATCACACAAAAAAGTAAAGATAGGCTTTCAATTTTATTTCAGACTATTAATAAAAATTACTATCTGCATTTATACTACAATTCAATGATGATGCTCCAAAACAAATCTCAATCCACAGTAACCACAAGCCTTTGGACCAGACTTATCCTAGAAAAAATACATAGCAGAATTAAAGATAAATAAGCACACAACAATTTAGATTAATTTTCAATGTAAATATGCATGTACTTAATTTCAATCTAAAAAAAAAAAATTTCTTCTAATATCAAAAAAATTTGAGCAATGGCTTAATGTATAAGAAAAATGAATAAACCTAATTTGAAAAATACATGTTTCTTTTTTCAGACCATTGAAGTAACATTGATGTAGGACTAAAACAGCTAAATTACTATACTTTTAAATCTTGTAAAAACTATTGGGTTTTCACAAACTTTTAGTAAATGTATCTTTTCCATGTGACACTATATTGGAAGAGTTCTTTCATTATGAAACAATCAATTTGTATTCTGAATGTAATTATAAAGGTCTTCATAAAAATTTCAGGCCATTTTAAGAGGGTTTTTAAAAAGCTATATTTACTTAAGGCAATTTGGAATATAATAATTTGATGAACTATTAATTTAATAAGTTTGTCACAAAAAGTAGTTGGACATGAAGTTTTCATTCAGATTACTATAACATTTCCAGTAAATTTTAAATTATTCATGTTTTCACTACAGTTGTACTCTTCATAAAAAGAATGAAAAGCCAAAAATAATTATGCTTTTTTTAATGTTTCAACAAGTAAAAATCCAGCTAGTGCAAGAAACATTATTCCAAGGGTGGGGGAAATCAGTGTTCTTTTAATTCTTTAAGGGTTGTATCAAACTTTTCCTTGATATTATCTAATTCTGATTTTTTCACTCTTGCTGATTTTCTTTTTAGAGATGTTTTACATCATATGCATAGTTGATTTTTTGCCAATCACCTTATTTTTTTACCATTTATATCAAATAAGCATTTTGTTTGCTTTTTGTGGGGGGAAGGGGGTAAATTCTTCTTTTAAAGATAATCCAAATATTTTTGTCAAATCAAATATAGTCACATTCATTTTCTTTCACAGGCTGTATTTTCATTAAATAAGTCCACTTTTCAGTTTATATCTATTTAATCTGAAACTAATTTGCAATTTTTCAAAATAAACAAATATAAACCATTTTTGAACTTTCAAAACAAAATGTCTAGTACTGTGCTATTAAATCAAAAAATATGTTTTTCAGAAATATTGAGTGTTTCAAAATCATACCTATAGTGAAATCAATGCTTATCTTAAAAAGACAGATTTAAAAATCAGTGTGCTTTCAAATCTGATAACTCAAACTACACAAACATTCAAATGAAATTACATTTATTTTATTCATATTGTAGCCTTATTTGATATACCCAACTAGCAAATACATTATACTTAAGTTGGCAACCAAGGAAAAATGTTTTCAGGAAGAAAAATTAATTCAACTTCTCAGATTAAAAATATGAAGAAATTTCAAACTCTGTATATATCTTAAACTCGGCTTGAAACACTGCATTTGAGATCTCTATTTTAATCAATTGTAAATTAATTTATTGTTTTATTATTTTATAATTTAATGCCTGCATTCAAACACGCTTACTTAATATAATTGAAACTCCAATATACTTGTATGGTTTATTAGTCATATCATAAGATTTTGAGTCCTTATTTTTCAGGATTGGATATCTGCAGTTCAAAACTTCAAATGAAACAAAGTGCACTTTAAAAAATGTTATCAACACTATTTTCATTTAACATTAAGAATTCCAGAATACATTAGAAAAGGATCCAAGATATTATTTAACATGAAGGATTTTGAAAATTTATTAACCATGAATTTTTTCTGCTTGGAGTGTTTATAAATGACTATTAAAATTAGAACATTATTTTCTAATACATACCAAATTTATGTATACTTTAGGATGACCAAGAGCTCCACCACCACCATCACAAGAAACTACTCTTTCTTTTACAACCTTTGGTGGAATGGAATTTACTAAGTCAATTGCAAAATGTGGATTGACCTGTAATGAAAATATTTAAGTAATTATTCTAATAAAAAAAACTATTTCATCAGAAATAAAATATTTCATTCCAAAATCTTCCTTTTGAAGGATGCTTTACAATTAAAAAAATAAAGTTAATTTAAGAGGGGTGAAGGAATGAATTACGTTTTGTAATATAATTAATTAAAAAACACAGTATTTTTCTTGAAAAAACATAGAGAGCATTCTGAATTTTTTTGCATTGTATATCTTTCAAAAACTATACAACTACATAATAAAGAATACATCAATAAACAAAGGCTAAAAAATAAGAGAATTAAAACCTGCTAATTCTTAAATGAAAGGCACATGATAATTAAGGTAATGAATGGATAAGGGAAATAAGTTGCATAGATGAATTTAAATTATTCATAGAAAAATCCAAAACATGCCACGTAAAATTAATGGCATCTTATAAGGAAAATGATATAGCAATTAATACAGATTACTATTTTAATAATATTTATCTCATCTATATGAAAAAAATATTTTACATGAATTATTTTGTCTTCTTCATTTCATGAAAATTTAGAAAATAATATCCAAATATAAATACAAAAAAAAAGTCAGTGTTAATTAATAATTTAATAATCTTGATGCAAGTCTTTGGATTCTTCATATATCGAAGTAAGAATTTCCTGCCATATTGTGACAAATACAAGAGAATTTTAGAACTAATGACAGCATAAAATGTTAAATCAATTTGGAGAAATGAAAATTTTATACAAACATAGAAAAATACCAAGAAAATAGTTGCTTTTTTCTTTTTAATTAGTTTAATAATTCTTAAATACTGAGTATTATAAAAGAAATTTTCAGATATCAAGGTGTAATAAAATTTTTTAGCAAGATATAAGAGGGATTTATATTACTTTTATCATCTAATATTTGGATTTAATACATTTTACATTAATAATTTTACATTCATCATTCTTAAAATTATAAAACTTAAAGATTGTTACATCAATTTGTTTATAATACATATGTAAATTACTTTTAATTACTCAAATTGAAAGAATGGACATTTCAAAGGAAATGTAGTCATATTAACCCTCTTGCTGAATAATTCTTTTATCAAAATAGGTGCAAAAATAGCAAAATGTTTTGTGCCAGAGTTTTAGAAAGAGCGTGCAAAATGCTGCAAAACAAGCTCGTATATTTTGCCGAATGCTATCTGAATGAAAAGAGAGGGTTGCACAGCTAAATAGACAGAAATTGCAGATTGTGCATAGTTTACTACTTTTATACTGCCCATGGAAATCGTGGGATATGCAGCGATTGGGTTAAAATACAAAACTTCATTAATTGGAACTTCAAATATATGTAAGAAATAAATGCAAGTAAAATTTTAAATTCTTAAATAGTAATTTAAGTTATTTAATTCTTGATCTATCAGCATGAAGCATTACTTGCAATTTTCACTAGTTAAAAGTTTCAGGAAAAAAAGTAAGGAAAGCAAACCAGTAGATTTTATCAGCTTAGATCAGAATTGGATACTTTCCCATTATACCGGCGCAAATCTCACCAAGCAGCACACTGTCGCAATTTTGGTGCAGGCAATAAAATGGCTGCGACTCTCTTTAAAAATATAGCGGTAAAAGGTTACCGGCGGCGATATTCCGTTTGGCATTAGTTGCATCATTATTGGCAACTTTTGGCCTGCACCGGTATAATGGAAAAGTACCCAGAATTGTCTCCATTTGTAAAATGAAATTCCTAGGACAACAGTTTAAGTCGATAGAAAGGAAATTTATTCTAAGACAGTTACATTTATTTTTGAGGAATGAATAAATTGAATTCCTTTTATAAATATGCAAAATATCTTGAAGTTATAAATACCTAAATAATTTTTCATACTTGCAATAAAATTAATATTTTACTATGGTACTTTTTTAGTTATTTTACTGTATTACCTGTACTTTGCAATACATATTACTAATAAATTATATTGATTTTAAAAGGAAATAAATATAGAATTTAACTTTTTTTTAATGAAGAATAAAAAAACTTACATATTTTTCTTTGTCAATAAAACGTGCCAATCGTGCATCTTTTTCATCAAATTTCTAAGAGAAAATAAAAATGAATAAGTTTTTTTGCAATCAGTAACAGTATGTTTAAAATAAATTAAATAAGTTATTATTTACAACACAAAAATAAAGTAAGCATTAGCTGTTAAAAATCATAATAGTTTTGATCAAACAATACAAGGAAAATTTTATGGTTCCTATAATGCTGTTGATGAAGAAGCAGGATTCAAATCATTTATGTGGATCAAAATATGCTTACTGCATTTGAAATTCCATTTTATAAATGCAAGAAATGCCTTTGACCTCTTCCTCCCCAAGTTATATTGGAATTCATAAGTAGTTGATTTTAAAATTAAAATAACAGTAATAAGATAGTGAAAAATAAAATCCTTATTAGACGAAATCTTATTTTCTGCCTTAGTTAATAGTGTCATGGAGTAAGCACAATATGCAATAGATTTTTTTTTTTTTTTTTTGCCGATGAGACAAAATTAAAATTCTACTAGGAGAAGCCTAAAGGAGAGAGAAAAAAAAAAAGAGGTGCAAAGGCACCTTCACAAAATCATGAAACAAATAAAAATGGATTATATTAAATGCTTATCATAATATATTATATTAACCTATTGATCAGCAACTATCTAGAAGCCAAATCTCCTTAATATGGCATAATCTAACTCTACAATGAATCACTTTCTATGTTCCAATAGTTATTGATAAAATTTATAGGGACAATTTTATGCATTCTAGCCAGTTTAAGAGCAAAAATTTTTCTTTGAAAAACAGCAAATCCCTTTGATACCAATTAAATAGTGAAATTAGATTTGATCAAATGATTTCAATCAGAATCTTTACTAACAAAACAGTTTATTTTTATTAAAATATAACAACCTAAAAACGAGTGATTAATCACTAAAAATATCCCCAGATCACATCCTAATATAATCTTTTGTAACTTATAACATATATGACAATGACAAACAATTAATTCATAAACATAAAAATTAAGATATACTTCTTACGATGGATTAAAGCCTACACAAAATGTATACAATTCACAAATTATATATAAAAAGATAAAAAATACATAATATCAATGAAATGATTTTAAATAGTCATGTTCTTCTTTCATTCAGTGTTTAAAAAATATGACAAATGAATTATGGATCAACAAGCACAATACTTGTAAACATTACCAAAAGCACAATACTTGAAAATATTACAAAAAGCAGAATACTTGAAAAAATTACAAAATCATCTGATTGGGAAATCTGTAGGAAGGGTCGGTTTGAAAAAGAATATAACAGTAGCCTTTTATTGGCATAAGTAGAAATGTTTCATTCAGATTATGAATACCGATATAAACTGTAATACAGATGAATACAGATATAAACTCACAAATTTTAAGATCTGTGAAGTACAACATATCTCTATATAATAATTTGAATTCAATTTATAATTTTAAATATTATTTAACAACATACTTGTCCTGTATGAGTTACTTTCGTATCTACATTTTTGTATACAATACTACTAAATGGATAGCTTAAATATTTAAGTTGTTGAGAAATTCTTAGAATAGCAGAACTTCCAACCAAGGGCATCGCCATGTTTATTGTTTTGATTTTTTTCTGTGACTTGAACTTTGCTTAAATAAAATGTAGTACAACTTTAACTTCCTGATATTGTTTTCGCTGGACTAAGCTTTGAAAGTAAAAAAACAAAAAAATATTTCATATATTTTGAAATTTTTATTTCAATGTTAAAACTTATGAACAAATGATGCAATTTCTTCTGTTTCATTGAATTCCTTATTTCATTTCAAGTAAGGACTAATAAGTTCAGATCGGTCTCTGTGAAATATATAACTGTGACTGTAGTTATCGCAATTGTTATTTTCCTTGCAATCCTCGTGTTGGAAAATTTTTCATGTGTATTCTCTTTTCATATTCTCTCATTAGTTTGTGAGGTGGTTGTCAAAACTAGTTGTTTGTTTTTATGTTGTATAAATATATTAAATAGTTAGTAAGTATATTTTCTCTTTAAAATTAGTATTTTATTTATTTTTTTTGATATACATTGTACTACAATTTTAAGGATGTCAATTGTATTTATTTATGTAGACAGTTTGTAGTTAAAAGTCCATTGAAATGTTATGCCTATTTCGATTTTTTTTTCTCCAAATTGTATGAATTTCAATTTTAAGTTTATTTTCAAGTAATAATTTACTTTAAATGCTGTTGTATATTTATTAGTTAATATCGTACCTGATAATCAGATGTAATGAATTCATTTCCAGCTATTGTATGCTTCACTTCATTTATACGTATACATTCATTTAAATTATTTAAAATAGCTTTTAGAAGTTTAAATGATATTCCAGATCTTTAAAATATCTACCTGTAAGGCCGCGAAAGCATCTTAATGAATTATTGATGATAGATGTATCAATCTTGTTAAACCCTATCAATAAAATGTTGGTACAGTAATTGTGTCCACTCCTTAACAGAGGGGACGTGTTTATACAACATCTATGGTGCTTGAAATGAAAAGGTTAAATTTCTGATAAATTTTTGCTTTTGAAAAAGTGTATTTGCCATGGTAATAAATTTAATTTGAAAGCAATGTAAATATTTAGTTGGTTTATTTCTGTGAAAATTTCCTTAAATTTTTTTATGTGTTTTAAGATATATAATAAAATGCTTATTCTAATAATGTACCATGTGCTTATATTTAATGCAATCCATTTGAAATTAATTTTGTATTTTATAAACTTATAGAATATTTGTGGTGGACCCTTCATAACTTTATTGTCATTTTTAATAAAAATTGTCATGCTACTTCCTTTTTTTAAAATAACTGTCATTAAGAAAAGGTTTTATTTTAATTATTCAAGCAGTTTGTATTATGATGTGTAACTAAAATGTGTTTTACAGATTTAATCTCTCTGTGAATGATCATATATATATATACACATACACACACGCACGCACATTTTTATTTAGTTTGACTTGTTTCAAGTTTGTAATAAAGAAATGTTGTAATTTTTTTCTTTCTGATATGATAGTTTTAAAATGTTAGACTTATATGCTCTTCATGATAATAGGCTTATAATATTTTTTAACTTTTAATAACAGCTACTTGACTATTTTAGTTACATTTTGATTCTATACAAATATTTTTATTTTTTCAAATCTATTATATCAATGAAAATTTTGTAGTCATAATTTTATAATGAAGACTTGTTTAAAGATTTAATATAAGAATCTTAAAATGATACTTGAAAGCAAAATTTGCATCAATATTTATGAGCATTGATGCATATTTTATTTTTTTAATTGCATCTTTGTTGCTTGCATCCTAATAAAATAATTGTAGCAGTTAGAACTAGAATAGTAATTATATATTTGAAGTATTAAAAGCTATTACTGATTAAAATTGCTATTGTTCTCAACAATAATTAAATAAAATTAAACATTCTCTTAGTAAATTTATATTACTCTTTATTACACTATATTATCAGATAAGAGAACTATGAGATTAAAAGAACCAAATTCATTAAGAAAACAAAATAGAAAGGAAGGAAGAAAAGTATCATATCAACTTCTGCAATAGAAAGCATTAAAATAAGAAAATATGGTTTTTGTGTGAACTGCTTACCAGTGATTAATCACCATGTATATAATGTTTATTGCACCAATGATTTATTTCAAAATATCAGTAGAATTTTTAGCTTGATCACATTATGTTGGGTAACTTAAGGCCTAATTACATACCATTGATGAAAACAGTCAAAACTTTGCAGTATATTATTGGTAATTAATCTCTAACTTATGATTGATGCATAAGTACCATTTATTGACTATGTTTACCAATGACATGTGGTTTAGTCCTGTGGAAGGTTGTTCCAGTGGCATGCAGTTAAACATAAATTTCGCCAATAGAATTCTGTCAATATACATTTTTCAAAGTAAAACTGAAAAAAGAATTTGAAAATTGAGAAAATAGTTATTTTGAGTGTTAAGGAAAGAAAGTCATTCATTTAAGGAAAGATACCTTGCTAATTAAAAGATACAATTCATATGTTTTTTATATATTCACCTTTAATGATATGCCATGTTCCAAAAAAAGGCTAATACTAAATCGAAAAAAAATATATTAGTTAAAACTTAGGAATTAAAATAGATGGAATCATAAGCAAAATGTAAATAATGTACTACTTATAAAAATAAGCTAAGAAAAAAACTGTAAAATTGACACATATTTTAAAGTAAATATATGAATTAAAAAAATGTTTACTCAAAGATATATTGATAATGAATTGCAATTGCACTTCTTAGCTTTTTCCCCCTTCTTAATGTTATCCGAATTTTATATTAACTCAAAAAATTTTTTTACATAGCTCATCATGGAAAAACTGACTGAAACTACATTCAGCTCTTTAGAAGGAAAAGTTTCTGCAGAAACTTTGAAAGCAATTGCTGATATGGGGTTTGAAAGAATGACAGAAATCCAAGCAAAATCCATTCCACCTTTATTAGAAGGAAGGTAAAGAATCCTTTATCATACATATATATATTTAAAAATTTTAATGCAATTTATATAAAAAAAATGCTGGTCCTTTTAGCTTAAGGTTTTTGTTAGGTTTAATATTTGATTTCGAAAATAAACTTTAGCTAGTTTAAAATTATTACTTTCCTTTATAAATATTGTTTTGTTGTTTGTAGTTATGTGCAATTTGTCACATATTCAATATATAAAAAATATTACTAGGAATGAATACACATAACCAGGAAGTTTTATCTATCTAATCAGTACTATGTATTGTGTCTGAGAATGTTTAGTAAATTCTTATTTTCCTACCATATTGTCTGTAGCATATGTACTTTAACTAATTCTCTCGTGAATTTTTTGTATGATTATTACTTTATTTGAATACTTCTTAATAATGCAACTTCAAATGTCATTAAACTGCAATAATGTGACTCATTTCTGCTTGGCATCATATTTTATACTTTCTTAGCAATGTATACCATTTTCACTATCTAAGATAATCTGAAGCTGTAGCTATTTTTTTTTTTTTTTTAACACTTGAAAATTTTCACGTTCAAGCTTTTTTTGCTCTCTAGCATACCTAGCAAAATTATCTTATGCAATGTTAACATAGTCCTTAAAAATTCTTAAATTTTTATTTTGCTATATCTTTCTCCTTGCCAGAAAAGTACTTAACATTATGTGAAGTTTTAAAAAAATTCTTGCAAAATAATAATAATAATAATGAAATGTATTTTTATATAATTATTGGAAAGGAAG
This sequence comes from Argiope trifasciata, assembly GCA_026543055.1. Taxonomy (NCBI): domain Eukaryota; kingdom Metazoa; phylum Arthropoda; class Arachnida; order Araneae; family Araneidae; genus Argiope; species Argiope trifasciata. The sequence continues at coordinate 2,364,411 of JAPMOQ010016150.1, read as the reverse complement.
AAAAGGCAGTTTTTGACAATATCATTGAAAAGTCCAATTACAGAAAAGGGGACTTAATGTGGTGAAACTGCCAATTCACTGATCTTATTTAATGATTTAAAAGATAAAAGCATGAAAACTGAAGAGATAACTTTTGTACTTCAGTGTATAGCAGAATGAAATAATTTAGAAGTTGAGGGTTTTATGAATCAATTTAAAAATAAATATAAAATGTTTTTATCACTTCCTGTTTGCTACTCATTTGTTGTTTTTGTTAATTTACATTAGCTCTCCTCTTTTTCTCTACCCATTCTATCAAGGTCAGAACTAAGGTTAGAGATTCTTGTGTGGTTAACATTTTTTTAATGAATTTTGTATCATATAAATTGTAAATATGTTTATTAATCGAACATTAAGTTTGTAGATTGTATAGAACCATTATTTACTAGTAGCCATGGTTTTAAAAAAATTAGAGGACTTGCATTATGGTTAATAAACCCATTTTGATCTGTAAGTTTTATTTTTTTTAACTGCACAATGAGTATAACACCTCTTATTGCTTTTTATCAGAAGCAATTTGATGTTGTAAACAATTACTTGTTTGAATATTTTTGTGGAAATATTTCAGTTTGAACTTATCGTTTTAAAATTTCTGTGTAAAATGTGTATCTTTATGATCCTTGTATTCTCTTAAAAAAGACACTTAAAAACTCATTAAAAAAATGGGAATTATGTTATTTATTATTCGGAAAATCCAAACTAGACATCCTGTGTAATGTGAAATGCAAGATTTTAGTAAAAGAGTTGCATTTCGCATTTTTTAAAAATTCTTATAGCTGCAGTTGCTATACATGATTTATATTGTAACAACTGTTTTTTATTGTTATTTTATTTGTTTAAGTGTATATAATAGAATTAAATTTGAAAAATATTTTATCTTTTGAACTTTGTTTTAAAATCCAGCGATGTTGTTGCTTCTGCTAAAACTGGAAGTGGAAAAACTCTTGCATTCCTTATACCTGCAATTGAACTCATGGTGAAAAAAAAATTCACTCCCAAAAATGGAACTGGAGTCATAGTGATCTCGCCTACTCGTGAATTGTCAATGCAGACATATGGTGTTGTGAAGGAATTACTCCAATATCACACTTTTACACATGGATTGGTTATGGGTGGTGCCAGCAGACAAACTGAAGCACAAAGACTGGCATCTGGTGTAAATATTGTCATTGCCACTCCTGGCCGTTTGCTCGACCATTTACAGGTATGCATTTCTTTTAAATCTAGATGTTACTTTATGTGATAAATTAATTTCTCTTACTGATAATTTTGATTTAATTAGTTTTTTATCTTTAAATTTCAGTTTTTTAAAATATATATATAATTTTAAAAAGTTATCTTCTTTTACATTTTAATTTTTACTTTTGTCATTGATTCTACATTTGTGTTCAGTTATTTAATTTACTTTTTATCAAATGTAGGTCATGTCTCTCTCCCCTTAGAAGTTTATTAAATTTTGGAAGGGGAAAAAAATCTTGATTTTTTTTTTTTAGTAGCATTTTTAAGGTTATGTGACTCAAGTTTAGTTATATACTTTAAGAACTTGTAATTACATTGAGATGTTTTATGCTTTTATTGTATTTTAGAAAGTATGAAGCCCTATCATTCTCTTTAATTATGCAGTGTAAAAGTTTTTTTAAAGCCTTTAAATAATATGCATTTTTTTTCTGAAAAAGTAAGAATGGCTGTACAAATAATTTGAATTGTGAAATTTTAAAGGAAAGGTTTTAATTCTATACTATATTGTATTGTATTATTTTAAACATAAATATTTATTAGATGCTTATGTTAAATATTTAAGGAAACTTTAAAGAGAAGTATTATTTAAAATAAAACTGCTATAAAAAGCCCAAATATTTAATGAAAGCTTTAATATAAGAACTTAAATTCTGTTGCTAGGAAAAATATAAAGTAAAAAAAATAATTATTTCAAACAGAAGAATTTTTCATAACATTTTGAGTGGCTGAAAAATGCATAATTTATTCCAGATTTGGATTATTACATGCACTTTTTATTTGCATTGAAAGAAGAGCAAATTTAATTTCACTGTAATTTTTTACTTTTATTATTTGCAGAATACTCCCCAGTTTTTGCATAAAAATTTACAATGTTTGGTAATTGATGAAGCTGATAGAATTTTGGATATTGGTTTTGAAGAAGAAATGAAGAGTATTCTTCGTATATTATCAAGTAAATATATAATATGATGTTATATATATAATATTTATATAAATATATAAGAAATATAAATATATTATTCCAAAAATTTATGTATTAAGTATGTATATAATCTTTTAATTAACTGGTTATTATTGCAACTTAGATTTGTTATTAAACTGATTCTAAATGTAGTAATAGATATCTTTTATCAAATCATTTCTATCAAAAACTAGAGATAAGAGATTAAGATAAATTTTGTATGACCATAATTTTATCAATAGAGTAAAAAATATGTATATTTATACATGTACAATAATGCATCTGAAAAATTTATGATGCTTTAAAATAGTTATATTTATGTGAATATATGTGTGGAATTTTTTTTTTATTTCCTTAAAAATTATTCAAAGTTAATGATTAAGGTTGAAAATAAAAATCCATTACAGCATATTCAAAATTAAGAATATTAATTATAAATTTGCCTAATTTTGACCACCAAATTTATATCTTCTTGTTAAATATGTTATAGCAAGACTAGATAAGATTTCTGTACATATTCAAATTCTATTACTAATTTTTATCAGTAGTAAATTAAATGCTTATTATGAGCATTGTAGAATTTACATTCATTCCTCCACAGCTAAATCATAGTGTGTGTGTATGTGTTTAAGTTATCAAAATGGTTTATCAAATGAGAATGATTCCAGACTAAAAATATGCTCTGATTTGAATCAGATACCTTAGACTGCCCAAATTGCAAGCAAATGGGATTTTGGAAAATTATTCATCTATATCTAAGTAAAGGAATTTGATAAAAAATGTTTTTAAGAACAAGTAGTAAGATTGATATGATTTAATAAGTGGCAATGTGATTTGATTCATATATTGATTATTAATAGAAAATTAATTATCTGTCAAATTTTGGTTCATGTTTGGTATATTTTCATATAAACTTTTTTAGCCAATTAAGAACTTGTACTTTGAGCAGTGATCCTCTGAAAGTTATCTTCTAATATTTTTGTAACAAAAATTTTATGTTTATCCTTTGCACCATATTTTGTTTTGTTTTTTATTAAATTCTTAAAATCAAAAATATTTTACCATTTATGCCATTAAAAATCTATTTGTTTTTAAAAATGTTAATGAAAATTGAATTAAAAAAGTTTTTGAAATATTTCTACTAACTCAAATATTTCAAATATTATTTGTTACAGGTAATGAATATTGTGCAAACTTCAAAAACTAGCTAATAAGACTAATACTGCTGTATTTTATCTCTTTCATTATAAAGATCATGACTTAAATGCTTTGAAATTTTTAAATCGCATTAAAAAATGCTTCAAGAATATTTATTCTCTGAAATGGGTGATGTAAAAATTGCCTATAAACTTTTCTCTGATACTTTTTATTGATATGTTCTAGAAATACTTGCATTTTCATCTCATTTTGTCTTTTATTTACGCTGCTGATTCATTTTTGTATTATTTAGAAACTAGACAGACTCTTTTATTCAGTGCTACATTAAATCAGAAAACTCAAGATCTTGTCAAAGTAGCTCTTCCCAAAAAACCTTTGTATATAGGTGTTGATGACGATGATGAAAAAGCAACAGTTGAAGGATTAACACAGGTATGACTATTTTTTTCATGCATATAACTTACAGTCCCAACTTTTGTATGGATACACTTTTTTCTTTGAAATTCACCTTTGGTGATATGCTATTTTCCTAGAAATTTTGGTTGTTTCTCTGTCCAATTATATCTTTTTGACTTAACTTCATATCCATGATTCCAACAACAATATAATTAAGTCATATATATCCCAATAACAATATATTAAAGTCATATTAAGCCAACTCATATATATTAAAGTTGTGCTATTTTAATTATCATATGTATGTCTTTTACATTTGTGCACAAATGTTTCTAATTGAAAACAGTTGGATGATATCATAGTGATATTATAAATATAATTCTTTGACTTATTTATTCTTTACATTTCACAGTTCCTTCATTTGTTCTCAAGAATGGAATAAAATCATTTTATCAAATTTTTGATGAAATAATGAAAACAGTTTGAATGTTGGGATAATGTAATCGATTGTTAGAAATTAGACAAAAAAAATCGAGAAAAAATTTACATGACTATTAAATTGGTAACATTGAAACTTTTTTTTCAAAAAAAAAAAATGTTTGAATGGTGTAAAGCTTATTTTTGTTCAATAATATTTTGAGTTTTTTTTTTTAATGGTAATAGTATTTCAACTTAATTTTTAATCAATTAAAATTTCAAGAAAATTGCCCTGAGGCACACATTTCAATTCTCTAAAGTAAATTTTCTTCCATTCCCAATCTCCAAATTTGTTTTAAATTTGATAGTTCAGAATTCAAAGTGTGATCTATTAAGTGTTGATACACTAATACATACTCATTTTTCTTCTTACTAGAGACAGATTTGTGTAAATAACATAATAACAAATTATGTGTTGCTTAGAAAATTTTTAAGTTCATTAAATTTTTAATATTTAGTGATATTCCTAAATTCTACTAGCTAGTCTAAATTCTCAATATTGTGTTAATTTATTTCATATAAATTTATAATAAAATTTACTCTATTGATTTGTATGACACACTTATTTTGTGCATGTTATTACTTTATATATATATATATATATATACACTGAAGTGAAAAAAGTCATGGGATAGCAATATGCAAATATATAGATGGCAGTAGTATCGCAGCGAAAAAGTATAAATGCACAGTTCGTTTTCCAGAGCTTTCTATTGTGTTCAAGTTATTCATGTGAACAGGTTTTTCGTGATTTATGCCGGTACGATGAGAATTAACAGACTTTGAACGTGGAATGTTTGTTGGAGCTAGACGCATGGGTCATTCCATTGCGGATATCGTTAGTGAATTCAACATTCCGAGATCCACAGTATCAAGAGTGTGCCGAGAGTATGAAATTTCAGGCATCACATCCCATCATGGACAGCGCAGTGGGCGACCACCTGCACTTAACGACCGAGACCGCCGACGTCTGTGTAGAATGGTCAATGTTAATAGACACGCAACACTTCGTCAAATAACTGCAGGAATCAATGTGGGACGTGTCCAATAGGACTGTGCAGCGAAACTTGTCTTCCTTGGGCTATGACAGCAGAAGACCGACTCGAGTGATTTTACTGACAGCACGACATCGCCTGCAGCGACTCTCCTTGGCTCGTGAGCATATCGACTGGTCCCTAGACCAGTGGAAAACCGTGGCGTGGTCAGATGAGTCATGATTTCAGTTGTTACGAGCTGATGGTAGAGTTCGAGTGTGGCGCAGACCCCACGAAGCCATGGACCCAAACTGTCAGCAAGGCACTGTTCAAGCTGGTGGTGGTTGCATAATGGTGTGGGCTGTTTTTACATGGCATGGACTCGGTCCTCTGGTGCAACTGAACCGATCATTTACTGGAAATGGCTATGTTTAGCTGCTTGCAGATCATTTGCAGCCATTCATGGACTTCACATACCCACACAATGATGGGATTTTTAGGGATGACAATGTGCCATGTCACCGGGCCAGAACTGTTCGCGATTGGTTTGATGAACATTCCGGACCATTCCAGTGCATGATCTGGCCACCTAGATCGCCCGATATGAATCCCATCAAGCATTTATGGGACATCATCGAAAGGTCCGTTCGTGCCTAAACTCCTGCACCATCCACACTTTCACAATTATGGACGTCTATACAGACAGCATGGCTCAATATTCCTGCAGAGGACTTCCAATGACTTGTGGACTCCTTGACACGTCGAGTTGTTGCACTTCTCCGGGCAAAAGGAGGACCGACACGATATTAACAGTCAACCCATGACTTTTGTCACTTCAGTGTATGTATGTATATATATATATATGTATATGTATATATATATATATATATATATATAATATGATTATTTTAAGGCATAGATGACTAGTGAATGAGATTATTAAATTTATTTATTATGATTATTGATAGACTACCTTTGCTTTGTGAATTCTTAACTTAATTCATTAGTGATATGTTGTAGTTTTGTAAGGGAATTAAATTATTTAAATATACTGCATCCATAGATTATTGTATAATTTCATATAACTTATATAAATATGTATATTTATGTAATAACAAGTAATTTTGGCAATGAACTAATTCATGTGTCATAGAATTAAATAAATTTTGTGAACTAACTTTGAAGTTCCAATTTATTTAGATTTTACACTTTATTTAATAGGTTAATTTATGACATGAAATTATTTAAAGTACATAATTATCTAATTTGCTCTTTAAAACTTGCAAAATAAATGTGAAATATTGTGAATGATTAAGTATACTAGCAGAGCCATGCAATAATCAAAATTAATCCACTTATTGAGAAATAAAAACTGTGTCTGTGATTCATTATTATATCTCTAAAAATAAAGAAGGCAACTATCGATGTTAAATCTTTTATATAATATAAAAGATTCCAAAATCATTACTGTGGTTATGGCTGATAGTCTGTTTGGAAGTTTTCACTCTCTCACACATATAAAGTATATACAGTGTACCGCTGAAGTTTCATTTTTGAAATACCTTTCGAAAATGAAAGATTGCCTGAGATAGTGATCGTTGGTAATGTATCTCAAGGTCATGAGTTTTCATATGAAATATAGATAGGCAAAATTGATATAATAGTTAGATTAAAAGTCAAATTCTTTAATTTTGCCCATTATATGCACATATAGATAGACAGAGAGCAATATTAATGTATTCTAAATAATGTTTATCTTTAGCTCAGTTCTTGGAATTTTTCTTTTGAAGCTTCTTAATATAATTTTTTAAATGCAAGAACACTCAAACATGCAAAAATGGCTGCTCTTGCAGCTGTCAAGTTTTTGATTCTGAAGCTATTCATTAATTTTAAAAAACAAAATCTCATTTTTTTAATGTTTATTCTGATTTGTAAAGTTCACTGCAATTCTTTTTTCTGTTCCAGTGATAACAGAAATTATGATATGTAATTTTATAAATCTTGCTCTTAATTACTTATATTTGCTCTGGGAGGTATTTGGTATCCAAGTAAATCCATATGTCTATATAAAAATCTTTCATTGATATGCTATTCTATTTGCTCACTTTAAAAAAAAATCAATTATCCACTCTATATTTATTTAGGAGTTGCTTCAAAATGGAATATTATTTTTGTGTGTGTATGTGTCACTCAGCTTATTTTAAATGAAAGTTAATAATAAAGTAAATGTGTTTATTGTGTGTATGTAAATGTGTTTATTGAACTTAATAATGAAGAAAATTAACCTTTTATTATTATAACAATTATTTATTAATACTAAAATAAAGAAGCTTATTTCATATTGTCATTTTATTGATGAAATATTTATAAATTAGATGGATTAATTTTCTTTTCTGAGAAATTCTGCAGTTTAGATGGAATTAGCACAGTAATTATTTTGCTAATCTTTGCTTTTCTTTTTTTCAGGGTTATGTTGTTTGCCCTTCAGATAAAAGATTTCTTCTGCTTTTTACCTTCTTAAAGAAGAATAAAAATAAGAAGGTCATGGTTTTTTTCAGTTCATGTATGTCCGTCAAATTTCACAATGAACTCCTTAATTATATAGATTTACCTGTAACTTCAATTCATGTAAGTATTTATCTTTCGTTTGATATTTATTTGAGAAGAAACTAATGATATTTTATTATGTATTGTTGTAAATATAGAATAAAAAAATAAAACTCTGTCACCAAATATTTTTGAAAAACAGTAAACTTTCACAATAATTATCAGTTCATTGCATTATTGTGCTCTAACTTGTCCTTGAAGACCAGCTAGTTTGTGATATCGATTTTGTTTAACTACAATTAAATCTCTTGTTGATGCAATCTTGTGAATGATTGCATCAACAAAATAATTTTAACTGCAAAATTTTCACAGACATTAACACTTCCTTATTTTAATAGTTTTACATCTGTTCTGCTAATTGAATACATTAAAATCGTGTCTTGTAAACTATATTAATATTATATAAATCTTTATTCACAGCTTTTGATAATAGAACATAATCTTGTGTTTGAGGTAACTGTTAAAATATTTTAAATTTCTGGCCAAAAAATTAATGTAGTGTTAAAAATTCCACAAAAGAACTATTTTCAAAAATCACTAAAAATTTAGGAAAACTTTAGCCAGTTATGAAATTGGTATCAATAAAAATATAAATTTTGAAATGCTGTAAAGAGTATTTTTGTGCTATAAAATTTTTGACAGTTACTGTTGCTAAATAACAAAATCTGGCTTAATTTTTTAATTAATGTAAAGATATTATAAAATGGCATTTATTATATGTAAGAACAGGAATAGAGAGATGGCTCATAAAACTGCATGAAAATTGTGAACTTATAACCCTTCATTTAATAACTCAAATGGCATAAAATATATTTATTTCATTTGGGCCATTTTCCCTGTTAGATATGAATGCGTATTGCTGACAATTTAGAAATCAGTTGTTCAGCCTCATTACATTAAATATTTTCTTTGTATTAAACTGTTTAATTAACACAGAAATATTGAATAAATAATATAGATATTTAAATTTGTAGTAAAATTTTTGTTGCACTTAATTTTTCAAGAAAATATCGTGTTTCAGATTTATTTTATGATTGAGGTTTAAATTGATAATTTAATTTGAGTTTTTTGTCCATGTATTGGTCATACATTGATAAAATGTAATTTTTCTCATATATGCATTATGTGTTGATGATAACATTTTATTCTTATTTTACTTGAGATATGTTATAAAATATTTTTGTTACTTAAATAGAAAAAAACTTTAATAGCAAAAAATTTAGTTGTATAAGAAAAGGTAAAATTTAAAACAATATAAAAATCAATTTTATGTCATTAGATATTTTAAATTTATCACAGAAAAACACCAAAATTTTGTTTAGTTTTTAATTAAAATTTCAAAAATAATTGCACTGAATAATATTCTAACTGTCCAAAATGTCTATACTAAATTTGGTAATTTCAAGCCAAACATTAGAGTCTGCAAAACATCTACATTGACATTTATCATTATTATATGCTGGGATTTCTTATTCTACATTTGATAATTATAATTTTAGATTTGCAGTTATTTTCAAAATATTATTTGATGCGTTAATGTGTATTTTAAACGTTTCCAGTCCTTAAAAATTTGCATGAATTTTTGTCAGTTATCATTTTTAACTAACTTGTTGTCAATAATAAATGTTAAAAATTTACGATGCTAAGAATATATATAAACTAGTAATATATTTTTAGTGTGCAGCAATTTTACTTATCTATTTTTGTAAACTTTCAACAGGGGAAGCAGAAACAAAATAAAAGGACAGTTACATTTTTTCAATTCTGCAAAGCGGAGAGTGGTATTCTGTTATGTACAGATGTAGCAGCCAGAGGTCTCGATATTCCACAAGTTGATTGGATTGTTCAATATGATCCGCCAGATGATCCTAAGGTATATGTATAGCAGTTTAATTTTTCGTAACAGATTAAATTTAGTTTAAATAATTGCTTACGTGTTTGTTAGTTTCTCTTACATATTTTGTAAAATGATCATATATATATATATATATATATCCATTGGTTGAAATTTGTTCTTATTTCTAATATCTTTGACTATTCTAAAGTAAAAATCAGCCATTATGTAGGATAATTCAAAATATAAATTCTTTATCAACATATTTCTTTACAGTTTCAAAAAGAAACCGAAATGTATCTTTTTTTAATGTAAACTATTCTTCACTGTGACATATTACTTAGTTTTTGATGCAATTGATCATTTAGATTTTTTTGGGGGGGGGGGGAGACCGGGAGATAAAATTCTGGGAACAGCTGCATTTGCATTTTTCTTTGTCAAAGCTGAGTTTTTCAATGTCATTTTTATGTTGGAAATTTATTTTTCATTTGTTAGCATAGCATCTGTAATGTTCATAGTAACTGCAATAAAGTACTAACAAACAGTGAATGGTACAAAGATTTTAAAGCATTTTTATTTGGCTGTATTTATTAAATTGCCCCTAAATGCAGGTTTGACATCAGTAGGGTCTTGAGAATCACAAAACTTTAATACATACATATTTTTCATTTAATAAGTCATATTATAAAGTCAACAAAATATCTAAGTCTTATTTATTCAACAATGTTCCATATTAAATCAGCTATATAATAAATCTCTGAAACATTTTTTCTAAAACGATGTTTAAAAATATTCATATTGCTAATATTTCTTTTAAAGTGGATATTTTGATATGGAGCTCAAATTTTGCCATCTGAGAATTTTAGGAAACCATAAACATAAGTACATATGCAAGATTGTGAACTGATATTCTACATAAACCTGTAAAATTACTCATGTAGAAATGTTTTTATGTTTAAAAACCTAATAATGATTACAATTGTTAACCTCTCAACAAAATATCTTGTATTTATGTTTTAAATATTTTTATTTTAAAACTGTACTTGTGCATTCTTTTTTTTTTGCCTCATATTTCTTTTAAAATTTAACTAAACATTCATGGGTATATATAATGTTTTCTCAGTTTGTTTTTGCTTTAAAATATGTATATTTTTAGGAGTACATTCATCGTGTCGGAAGAACAGCTCGAGGAGAAAGTCAGAGTGGAAATGCTTTACTTTTTCTACGACCTGAAGAATTGGGGTTCTTGAGGTATTTGAAGCATGCACGAGTACCTTTACAAGAATATGCATTTAACTGGAATAAAATTGCCAATGTTCAAAATCAGGTAATTTCTCGTATTGTATAATAATAATTTAATCAAACAGATTCATACATTTGGTGACTTTGTATCACTTAAATGATAAATATGTTTACAAAAATCTGTTCTTGATCTATTTATAAACTGGTGTTCAAAACCCATATATAGTAAAAGAAATTTTGCTGGTATACTGCTAGTAAAAGATATATATATAATATTGCATTTGACAATACTTTCTGCTATTCTGTGTATTAATAAATTTGAGTTTTATGACTGGTAATTAATAAAATTTAAGATTATAAAAAATTAAAATTCCATAATTAAATATTACAAGAATGTTTTACTGAATATTTGAATATGTTCTAAATAGTTTTCTTATTTTACTTAACTATACTATTTTTTTAATATTAATTTTGATTGTCTAAATGCAAACATTTAAAAGCAAAAAGAAAAACACTTATGGCTATATTTAAGGATTTTATTTAGTTGCTGCCATTAAATTATATTAAGGTAAGCTCCTCAATTTGATTACTAATAAGAATTAATTTATTGTTTTTTGAAATTGCACCCCTTTGTAATTTTTACAGTTTAAGTTTGTGAATTAATGAAAATATGTATTTTCATTTTACAGCTGGAAAATCTGGTCACCAAAAATTACTTTCTAAATATTGCAGCAAAAGAAGCATTCAAAGCTTATGTGCGTGCATATAAATCTCATCATATGAAAAAAGTATATGATGTATCAAATCTTGATTTAAAATCTGTTGCAAAATCTTTTGGTTTTCCTGTACCGCCATATGTTAGTATTTAAATAAATATATATATTTTTGTTTACTAATATTTTTATTTATAGTATTATTTATTTATAATATTTTTTATGTCTTGATTGTGTGTTTGTTATTTTGGATTCATATCTTTACACTTTAAAGGCTGCTGATGAGATATCTCGTCTTTCAGATACTTCCAGTTACAGGTTTCTGTGGGCTAAAATTTTTTTTAAAAAAAATTGACTGTGGACTAAATCTTTAGATATGTAATTGAAAGTTAACCCTATTTTAATTTGTATGAGAGACATCTCATCAGTAGCATTGAAAGTGTTATAAAAAGACTTGCTTCTATTTCAGTTTTTTTTTTTTTTTTTTTTAATAAAAGTGTTATATTTTTTTCATATGTGGTGATATGACAGTTAAACTACCATCTTCAAAAAATTACTTCTAAACTCATGCTAGTTCCTGATTGGAATTGATGGCCATAAAATAATATTTTATATTTAATAATTGCCTGTAGATGTCAGCCCTCTTCTTAATTTCCTCCCGACTTACAGAAAAGTGCACTGTTTTTTCCCCTTCAATACTTCAATTCCATGCCCCCTCCAATACTTTCAACTATCATTATTTTTTTCCCAGCAAGCAAACAACAACAAAAAATTAAAATGTATGCACATATTTGTTGTATATAGGCTGTCTTCAACATACAATTTTTTTTTTTTTGAACCAAATAAGGAAATTATTTTTTTAAGTTAATATAATCACACAAATAATCGTAATTACATCAAATAGCAAAAGTTGTTCCTTCAATAAATTTCTAAAATCTAATTTGGTATGCAAACTACTAGAATAAATTTTCAATATGATTTTTGCTTTTTTTTTTTTCAAGTTTTATTGCAAATTCTTTAATAATATTATAAATGTTTTAAGAGATAAATCCTTTTCAACTAACCATCTCAAGTTCAATTTTTTACTAACCATCTTAAAGATCTTTTTGCAGATGCAACTGTAATGCCTATATATATTTTAGAAAAATAAAATTTCTATGCTATTCAAATAAAGGATTTTTAAATAAATAACTGAATGTTTTATATTATTATCCTGGAAGACACATGTCCAGTAATTTTGAGTTAAAAAATCACAGAAATACTCATGTTTTACAAAGTCACATTTTAAGTCTTGCCTCTTTTGTTAAGATCATTTTGTGAAGTTTATCCATATTATTTAAGAAAAACATTTAATTTCATGGACAAAATCTGAATCTACTCTTAACAGAAATGAGATCAAAAGAACTCACATTATCTTGGATTAGTGGATAGAAATGTGCACAAAATTAAGAAATTATATTCAAATACATATATATTCAGATTTAAAAAAAAGTTCAAAAAGTATTTCTCTTTTTTATAATAAATCGTGAAGTCAAATCTTCAAAGGCTGATAATTTTATATAGAGAACAGTACCAAAAAACTAGCTTGTATGTTTTCCTATAATTTAAATTGAAGAAATTAATTATAATTATATGATTTGTAATCCTAATTAGTTACTAATCACAATGCTTACGCGAGAACTGATATCTGCCCAGTTCAAAATTTTATTCCAACATGAAAATAATTGATTACTGATTGTATCAGTATCAACCTGTATTTGATATGGCAAAAACTCATATTAACCTAATCTTAATTTGAATTCTCTTTATTAATTTTTGCCATTGTTCATATAAAAAATATTACCGATTAAAAGCCTTCTTTTGCCATTCCCTCCGGTTCTTTCATTGCTGCAATTTTTCAGAATTTGAAAATCGTTGTCCAATAAGCAAATGTTTTATTCAAAGAAAAACTTGCTTGAAAAATCAGGGTATTAAACTTTTTGTTGTTGTTATGCCAGGATGGGATAACCTGACAGACAATTTGTCTGTTTTGAATCGTCGTCTTGTAGAGATGGTACACTAGATTTACACCTTATCTCAAGCAATGCGTATGCACTGTGCGCATTTAAACTGGATTTATTGTGCACTAATTAATCGTTCACATGAAATTCTAAGCTTAATCTGAAAACAAAACAAAAAAAATGGCATAGTATATTATATTTCGAAAATATTTCAAAATTCCTGAACTGTTTGGTAATAAATTTTTACCTTATTGTTTAAATTAATTACCACACAGTTCAGGAATTTTATCAAATCAATTAAAAAATTTTATCATTTTTTTGAGCCTGGAATTGAATGTGTAAAAGTCACTCATGGTTTATGAATAATATTTAACTTGACGGGTAAATTATTAGTTTCTCAAAAGTGCATACATTTAATTTTTGCGTTTGTTGTGTCGTGTTGAGAGTCATGGATCCAAAGTCCACTGCAGAATACTTGCGTGTAGATTGCATTACAATAAAATGAAAACATTCTTGAATTGCAAAATGCATACCCTGTGAGCATTCGCTTAGGCCATGTCTTTGAATTTTCTCCAATTTTAATAGAAAGTTGGTTTATTTTATAGTGCATAAGTTAATTTAATCAGACGGAAGTGATTTCCCCTTAACTTTCTTCTATTATCTATACTTATAATAAAGTTCAATGTGTGCGTGTGTTGGCGCTCTACAGGCCAGACCGTTGGACCTATAGCTACCAAATTTGGTACATGTATACCTTGGAGGTCGGGAATGTGCACCTCGGAGCCCTTTTTTCGAATTTAGATTCGAATTAATTAAAATTTAAGCGCAATTTCGACGTTTTTCCGCTATAACTTCCGAAGATATTATTGCACAAACATGAATTTTATATCAATTTAAAGATTTAAAAAATTAGCTTTCTAACGGTATCAGTTTTTAAAATTTATAACGTAAGCTTCTATTTTTAACGAATTTTTAAAGAAATATTTTAACCATGTTTTTAGCAGGTGACTGGATAAAATAAAAGATGGCCGGAAGTTCGAATAAAAAAAAACTATCATCGCAAAATAAATCTAAAGAAATGCAACTTTTAGCATGTGACTATATAAAATAAAAAAAAAATGTATAAATGTGATATTTTCTAAAAAAATAAATGCAAAGCAACGGATTCTATAATCGTTTGCAATATTTAAATCATTAATTGAATAAATTATCTTCATTTATACAGAATATGCATTCAAATTCCTTTCCAATTGCCAATTTGTACAATATTATTAATAGGCATACATATTGTTTAATACAGTTAATTTGATCTAAATGAAGTAAATAATTACATTTTATGTAGCTTGAGTCAAACAATGCATTTATGAATGACGAGTTTTAGATTTCTTCATACTTTGCTCTGTGAACCATATTTTACAAAATATTTTTATTAATATTTTAAATTAAAGTTGCTACATCAATCAGTCTTCAAAATCAATCATTAAAACTGACTGATTTATAAAATTAAAGAATATTATTAGGAAAACGCGTTCTTTTAGAGCTTTCAGTCCATTATCTTAAAGAAAAGATTAATTTCAAGCCAATCAATGCTTGGAGTTACTTCAAAGATAATGAATATGTTATTTAATTGAAAATTTTAGAACCTATTACTCATGGCGAACCAGCAGGTCGCCAAAGGTGGCTATATAATAAATACATTATACCTCTCCACCACATTAAAATATGGATCTTAGGCAAGGTCTTGAGTGCTCAGAGTTTTATTTTCAGAATTCTCCGCTTGGCAGTTGTGTGCTTCATAGTAGCGTAAAGGAAATCAATATTCGTATATTATTAACTGCATATCATTCACAAACAGTTCCGAAAGAGTCTGCAAGTGAGACATTATTGGCGATTTTTATTTTTGATAGTGAATCGCTGAGAAGCGGTTAATGCACAAGTATATAAAATTGAATATGTACTTTATCCACTTTTTTTTCCCAACTGATTGAATTTGTCTTGGAACTACAATTATAGTAATAACATTTACTTACCAAATCTTATTTATTAGAAGTCATTGCGTTTTTTGAATTATTACATTTTGCATTCATGCGAAAGTGTAAACGTCATTTTAACATATTTGGAACAAAATTGTGTAAGAATTTACATTTTAAACGATAAACTTGTGTTCCAAATTTTATCAGTGTAGCGCCTTCCATTTTGTAGTGATCGCATGTTTGTACTTATCTATATATGCTCAAACTGATTTGCAATAAATATATTTTATTCAAATTTTTTATAGAAATCTTCAAATTAGGGTAAAAGAATCATGTACTGAATTTCGTTCAAAGCGTTTTTCAATTGTGTTCGACAGACATAATTCTAGAATTGTATTCTTCGGACTCAGAGGTTTGAAAGACAAAGATCCTTCAAAATATGGAATTCTAATCTGACGATTCATTTTGTTATATTTTGTAATCGGGAAAAAAGAATAAGAATAGTAGTAAATATGCGTTCTCTCCTGACTTTTGATTTTACCACCATCTTTCCAGTTTCGGAAATAATTTGGTTCATAGTGCATTATTTGAAAGGTGGAATGAGTTGAATGCCTTTTTACCTAAGGATCTGACTAGAAAAGAATGCAATTTTGTAAATCATCCTCCCCCTTCAAATCCATCTAGTGTGGTAATATCTTAATAAGCCAGAAAACATCTGCGGGAAAGAGCAATTGCTTTTGTCCTGTGATTATGTTACTAGACTTCAAACCCAAAGGTCCCGGGTTCTATTCTGAGCCAACATCACCTCCCACAATGGTGACCTCAAACAATGAACCTTCAACCTTCATGCAACTGTCGTGGAGCCATCTACCCGCAACCAAAGTCGTCAGACTTACTTGACGCAACAATTCACGCACGCTCGCCATAACGCTTGGCGTGATTAAAAAGTTCTCCTCTCGCCAAACAAAGATGGGTAAGGCGCAATAGACACAACATCTACTCACAGCAATCACTCACTCAACAAACCAATTCATCACCACACAACAACAAAGCATATCGTTCGTCAACTCACTGGAGGGTGAGTCTGTGGTGATATCTTAATAAGCCAGATAACATCTACGCGAATGAGCAATTGCTTTTGTCCTGTGGTTATGTTATTAGGTTTCAAACCCAAAGGTCCCGGGTTCTATTCTCACTTTCTAACACTAGCAAATATTACTAGTATTTAGGCCTTCCATAACAGCAGTTTGAATGGTAGGTTTTATTTTATAATGGGCGCCTAAAATACTATCTGCTATTGTATTATTGGGGGAAAGATGTAATGCTAATAATTGGATTGTCATTGGATTTGCAGTTTAGTAGCTCCTAGAATCACAAGCAGATCGAAGTAGTGTATATTCTTAATTATTCCGAAAAACGTAACTGTTCCTTAGCAATTGTAACAAGTAGTGTGTAATTGAACAGTGAAAGTGCAGATTGACTGACGGTCGGTTGGCAGCCATCAGTTGACCTTGACGGAATTGACAAAAATGACATGCATCTATACTTTAGATGCTAAATCTATGTATAAAACATTAGCCGTGTTGGCTAATGGCAGTTGGGGCACGTTAAATATGTCGCGACTGCAAAGTCCCCCAAGTTCCCATAACAAAACGATACCTCTGGGGCTACTGAATCAGGGATGAGTCGGTCTCTGATTTGGATCTAAATTCTGACTTGCGGATGGATGAATGAGTTCAACCCCCCCCCCCCCCCCAAAAAGGGTTGTGTCGTGTGTTCGAGCAAAGTCGTACTTTCACCTTAACGGTGCTCGTTAACAACGAAAGGCGCATACCTCTGCCTTAATTCGAAAGAGCTCTGCTCATTCGTGCTTGGTATGACCAAGTGGCCTTAGAACCACCACCACCATAAAACATTATGATTTCAATTTACCTTGGCAATATCGAAGCACCTCAATAACTAAGAAATATATCTAAATACCTAGGCAATATTTTAAATGTTTAATGATTTTATCCTACCCCAACTAGTTTCTCGACATTCCATAAAATAGAGGTATTCTGTAGAATATTTTTTATAGAATGTATTTTGAGCATAGTGTTATGTTTTTGAAAATATAGATTGTTAAACCACCTTCGTTGGATTTTGTTTAAACTTTAACAGTTGTCATAAATGTAGATGTTAAATCTGTGTACCGAATCTTATCCATCTGGTTGTTTCGTTTTATAGTTTTCATGCTAACTTCTAATCAAACAGTTTGGCTGACATACTTTCTTTGAGTGAATTTTGCTTAAAATTGATGAAAATCTACAAATTTGACCTAAAGACTTAATTCAAAATTTCATCTGTCTAACTCAAAGCGTTTTTCAGTTATCAGACAAATAGAACTGTGCTCTTGATTGAAATAATGACATTTGCCTCCTCCCCCCCCCCCAAAAAAAAAGAATTTGAAAGAATGCTTTTTGTTCAGGGAGGTATGGAAGTAGATATCCGTAAAAATCTCGAGGTCGAATTTTTTCAATTATAATACTTTCTCTTTGTATACTTCAGGCAAGAGAAAATAATAACTGTTACGAAATTTTTATTAATAATTTGTTGGATATCATCACTTTTGTTAAGCTACAAAGATAATCGTTGTAGCAAACCACGAAATTGATGCCCTTGATCTAGATGCTCCTGAGTTGAAGGTCAAAAGAATTTGGTTACTTTTATTTGTACAGTGATATGCTGCATAATAATAATGGGCTTTTACAAAAATAAGAACCTTTTCGACCACA
Source organism: Argiope trifasciata (assembly GCA_026543055.1). Classification (NCBI taxonomy): domain Eukaryota; kingdom Metazoa; phylum Arthropoda; class Arachnida; order Araneae; family Araneidae; genus Argiope; species Argiope trifasciata. The sequence continues at coordinate 2,346,024 of JAPMOQ010016150.1, read as the reverse complement.
GTGTCCATCTATGGAAAAGGTATCCACTCATAACGATTCATAAACGTCAAAGAATAGCATAAATCTATGCTTGAAACAAGTGAATAAAAAAGATTTATTCCAGTTATTTATTTTTGTTAGATGTGTCTCTCTTGAAACTACTGTGCTAAGACTAACCTTACTCTTGAACTTCCAAGAAGCCTTATGAATGTAACGCTCTTTTTCTTATTTAATAATTAAATCCACCCCACACGCTGCTCTCATAACTAATCTTGGTGGCTGACTTCAAGGTCATATGCTTCATTAACTGTTAATGAGTAGTCTTGTAAAACACTGTCTCCAGTCATTCCCTGCTGTGGAAATCGTGTCGTAAATTAACCTACTCAGACTAGTTTCTGCAGAAGGAGGAAAAACAAAAAATTTAACCGAAATTGTAATTTATAGATGAATTTTTCAGAACAAATTTTTATCTACTGTGGATTAATGTCCCCTTTGGTAATGTAATAGATGTTAGATCATTCGAATGTTTTTAATTCTTTTTTTTTCCCTTTGATTTTTTCATAGTTCAAAGTTAAGCGTAATTGAAAATAAAGAGTTGTTAAAATATCACTCATAAGGGGTTTCTTTTAGTTGATTCTGAGTCATGCCTGAAACTGGAAGGCTGTTAGGATTTCTTGATTGTTTTCATTAGCTCAATATACACGTATCTTGAGTTTAATTTTTCATCAGTTTATACTTTTCTTGCCACAGTTCACGACAGTGATTTGGTTATTTGCCTAATTAGATTACCTTATTTGTAGCTACCTCTTAATTGCCACAGAGAAGAGATAATCTAATTAGTTAATCGGTGTGAATCACAGATGATCACGCGGCAACTAACATATTATAGCGCATAAATATATTACTCCTTTTTAGCTACCTCTTAAATGCATCAAAGGAGTAATTTAGTGTGCTAATAGGTCTGTATCACATACATGGATATGAATAACATGACAGCCAACGAGTCAGTCTAATTAGATTTCTCCTTTTCAATTAATTCTTAGTTCCAGTAGAGATGAGGTAATTCAATTATCCAATAAATGTGAATCACTGTGGTTCACGTAGTAATTAATGTATTAAAGTGCGAAATTAGATTACCCTTTCTCTACCTCATAACTGTAGTAAAGAAGGGAGTAATCTAATTAGCTTATCGATGTGAATCACTAATGTGTCAGGCAGCAACCAACGTGTTAAAACACCTAGTTACTTTATACCTTTTTAGTTACTTGTTAACTGCGGTAGAGAAGGGAGTAGTCTAATCAGTTAACAGGTGTGATTTACATACATGTCACGCGGCAAACAACGTTTTATTGTGCGTAATTATATTACACCGTTTTAGCAACTACTTTACTGCTGTAAAGAAGGATTAATCTAATGTGACAATCAGGCCCGACTTAGCCGAATTGCGGGCCGGAGAAAAACTTTGGGAATCCCTTTCTGCTTCACTACTTTAATAATGAAGAACCGAACTTTATTGAGGTATTTAAATATTTCACTTCATTATAGATGTATAACAAGAAAATTGAATTGAATCTAAAATAGCTATAAGCCCCCCCCCCCGCTCCAATGGTCAGACGAAATATAGTTCTGTCCATTTCATTGATTTTCTGACAATTTTATGTTCTTAATTAAAAGGATATAGCGCATCTGAAGAGAAAAAAATTCACTTTTTGTTCGATTTGGACCGCCCCCCCCCCTCTGATGTGGGGGCCTGGGCACAACCCTTGATGAACATCTATTGGGGGTTGTGGCCGGGGGCAATTGTCCTGTATGCCCCTCCTTAATCAGATTCTGGCGCCAGTTGGTCTGAATTACATCGTATCACACAGCTGCCAATGTGTTAGAGTCTAATTAGATCACTCCTTTTTAGCTACTTCTTATTGCCGTAGACAAAGGATGATTAATTAACTAATACATGTGTAACATTGAGGTTCACGCAGCAACCAGCATGTTAAAGATTACTCCTTTTCTACCACATAACTGCAGTAAAAAAGGGGATAATCTAATTAGCTTATTGGTGTGTGTCACGCAGCAACTTGCTTGTTAAAGATCACCCCTTTTCTACCACATAACTGCAGCAAAGAAGGAAATAATCTAATTAGCTTATTGGTGTGAATCACGGTTGTGTCACGCAGCAACTTGCATGTTAAAGATTACCCCTTTTCTACCACATAGCTGCAATAAAGAAGAGGCTAATCTAATTAGTTTATTGGTGTGAATCACGGATGTATCACGCAGCAATTAGCATGTTATAGCGTGTAATTAGATTACTCTATTTTAGCTACCTCTTAAGTGCAGTAAAAAAAAAAAGCAGAACAATTTAGTTTGCTAATAGTATTGAAATACATACGTGTCTCGCGGCAGCCAACATGTTACCTAGTTTTATATATCGAGTATGTTCGTCATGAACGAAGTACAACATTTTGCGTTAAAACGAGTTCATTCGTCAGGATTAATAAATAGAAAATAAAGCTAAAATTTTGCGGTGATTTATATACTCATTTTCCGCAGAGGTCCAAATGATAAACTGGTTAAAGTGCTTAATTAGTTTACCACTTTTCAGCTATTTCTTATTTACAATAGAGGAGGGTTAATCGAATTATCTAAAAGGTGTGCCACAGCATGATAAACCAAACAAATATGTCATAGAAAATTGATTAAATTTTTGCTATCACATCATAACAATTATTGATATAATTATGTTCGAAGAATTTCATTTAAATTGAATTTTATTTGAAAAGAAATTTATTGACATGCATTTGAAAATAGGGAATACTTTTATAAACTATTATTAAAAATAGTTTTTGAAAATTATAAAAACCAATAAACCTTTACGAAATTCTTTCTATTCAACTTTTATTATTATGATGGGGAAATTAAACATGGAGTGGTGTGCATAAATAGCAAAGACAGTTTGTTATTATTATTACTAAAATGGATAAATGGGGATTTTTAGCAGCAAAGGCTGTCAACCCCTAAAAATAAATACCAAAATACATCAGAGAACGACGAAAAATTTGAAGAATACACTTATGAAAAACTGTAAAAATAGTTTATTGATATACAATAGGTTCAATTCTTTGCAAACCAGCCGTATTTGATATTAGAATGCAGTAATTTGAATATTTTGATATCATTTTCGGTAATGATGTAAAAATATTGTTAGATTTAATGGCTCTTAAAAAATAGACGACATAAAATGTGTGATTTGTATAAATTGGCATTCTGAAATAGAGAAGATGAGAAGGATTTTTGAATCTGTAATGATTGTGGTATTTGCATAAATGATAGCAAGGAACTTTAATATAATTCTATTATTATTTATTTATAGGATCGAGAATTTTTTAGTAATAAAATATTGCGTATTTTCAGAACTAAAGCCAATGCAATATGAAACCTATAAAAGACAATGAAGTAAGAATGATCTAAGAATAAAGTCACAAGATTTAAACGATACCCATCAAAGGTCCATGGTGGTCTAGTGATAAAGTTTGAAAGTACATAAAAAAATCACATAAATACATTAAATGAAAGTACGTAATTACAGGGTGATTAAGAAATAACAGGAGGTGTTCGGAGCTCTGTAGCGTGTTATATACTGGACGAAATATAACAAAATTTGGCCAAGTTTTCAGTTTTAATTTATCAAAAAAAAATGTACCAAAAAACGCCGATAGGGAAAATCAAGGTATGCAAGCGCATAATAAATGGGAAAAGAATACGTAACCGCCAATGGAAACAGTAAAAGCAATACACCAAATGCCAATGAAAGCAACTTACAAATTTGGCTCCAAGTTACTACCAACTTCGAATTTCAAAAATTGCATGCGGTATACAAGGTTTTCGATGGTTGCTCTCAGCATATAGGTATTACATATTCGTCTGGCATGTTACATTTTTTAGATCTTTAAAAGTAGAAATATCAGGAGTATGTCCTTGATACACAACGCCTTTCAAGTGAGCCAGAACCGCCCCCAAACCAAAATTGCCAAGATTCAGATCAGTGCCATAATTGAATGGATGGTTTCTTATACGGATAAGATTTCAAATTCTTACACAATAGTTTTTGCATTGTCGGAAACGGGGTATCTGTTTGTCTTGATATTGAACCTGCACTGCTGGTACCCTGCGTATTAGCTATTCCCTGATCCATAGCGGCGGTTGCAACTTCTTCAAATTGCTCCTGGTTGATACCTTTACGTCCTCGGTCTAGTTGCACACCAAGAATTCCTATTGTTTCAAATCTTTCAACTATCGTGCGTAAGTTAGTTATTGTTATCTGTCCTCTATACAACTGTTTTAACCATCGGTATTCACGAAGAGCAGCTCTGGCTTTTTCATCCTGCTAATAAAAGAGCTTGGCTAATAAGACGCTTTCACGTAGCGACAATACAGCGATAGGCGAATTTTTACAGAATGATAAAAATGCTTGCAACTGTTTCATTTTCGATATCGTGTCACTAAGTGCCTTATAAGTAAATTACATTATAAAATTTTCGATAGCAGAGCCAGGATATTTCTACCGACGTTTTTTGGTACTAATTTTTTTCCTTGATAAATCGAAATCGCCTACTTTAATGTGTTTGGTGGTCAGATTTTGTTATATTTCGTTCAGTACACAAGACGCTACACGGCTCCGAATTCTCTTGTTATTTCTCGATGACTCTATATTTTTTTGAAAATACCGTGAAAAACGTTTTTTTTAATCCTCTAGGCCCCCTAAAGTTTCGGGGACCACAAGCAATGGTATGTTTGCCTACTTAATGATCCGAATATGTCTATAATGTTTTAATTAATCTTTTAAGTTAAATTTCAAACAAATAATGCGATTTAAAATAAAATGAATATGTTTTGACAGAAGTCAACAAAAAAAATTTATTCAATGATGTCTTTTCTATACTATGGCTATCATATTAGTTTTGAAAACGGGATGTTGACAAAAAAATATAAAGGACTGAAGACAAAATAGCAGACCAGTCAAATGGATATCAATAAGAATATAAAAAATGAAAAAAAAAAATAAAAATGAAAAATAAAATCTACTATCACAAATTTCAAGTTATCATTCGAGAACATTATTATTTTCTAAGTTATTATTTGTCTTCATTAATTTAAATCATTAACCAGTTTAAACCGATTTGAAAGAAACACGAGATTTCTCTCTTTCTCTCAAACTTTCCTTTTTAATTTTTCTAGTTGGTAAACAAAGTTTTGGAGTTCAATTAATTTTCAGATGAAAAAAAAAAACAGAAAAAAACCCATCGTTTTTTATATCGACCCCATATCGACGCGTGCGTAATCCGATAGTCTCATGATTGTTTCAAACCAGGTTAAAATGGTTAATGACTTAAATTAATTTAGACAATTCGTAAAAATTCAGAGAATGTATTATTTAGAAATCAAGATGTAACTTTATTGACGATGAATCGCCAAATGTATGCATTATTTTCAGATAACCTTATTTTAATTAGTTGAAATTATCCATGAGCCAACAATCTTTATTGATTAAACAAACAATATTTTAACTTGTTTGGTTTATTCTCTAAAAACGTTGAGGGAGTTAGGCAATAGCACTGTGATTTCCAAGGGAAAAACTACATCACACGACATATAATTCAAAAGCTATACAGTGAAAGCCGACTCCAAAATAAAACTGCATTAGCAGACGATAGATATTTCAAAAGCTATACTGTGAAAGCCGACTTCAAAACGAAACAAAATAAAAAGAGATAAATTGCAAATTTATTGATATCATTTATAAATAAATTGCAAATTTATTTATTACGCATCTTGAGGCTTCAGCAATTTGTTGCCTTCACATTTTGTGGCTCCAAAAACCTCAAGGGAAAATAATATGATTTTTTTACAAGATAATAACACGTTGCAAGATTTTTTGCGAGAAAAAATAATTTTAAATTCTATTTTTCAATCAAAAAATGTCACAACAGAGTCACTAAAATCCGATCCGGGGCCCTGAGGAAATATACTGGCGTGCATACCATATGCAAGTTTCACTTTCCCAATAAATCCTTCATTTTCCTCATCTGGGGCCTACGCCCTTATCTGCTCATGATGTATCCATCTACACCTACCACATATTAGTTGTCCTGTCGATCAATATTGTTTTGTTACAATGCATTCCGACACAAATTATTATACACTTTTGAAAAGCTGGCATAAATATAAGTGATATTTATGCTATCTTTAGGAAGTTGATGCAAAATATGAAGAAAATGTTTCTACTTTTTTTTCAGAGGAAATTAAGCCGTAACACGTTGACTGCCGCGTGACTCGTCTGCTCTTCACACCTACTGTTTAATAAGATGATCTCAATCACAAACGTTACTCATGGCAGCGAATGTGCTACTCTCGAAATAAGCTTGACATGTTTTTAAAAAGTCGATGGTATGAAAAGTAAAAGAGTTTTGTAAAAATCACAAATGATTGTTGTTGTTAATCTCCATGGCCTGACTTAGTCAGACCAAATCCAAAAAATCCGTTGACAAGAAGAAAGTCAAAGACGGGGAAGGGAGACGAATTAATGTCTCCCCAAAGAAATCCTAAACAGTCTAGAATATGTTCAGTAGAGGCCTGATTTTGACGGCATTTCTGGCAAAGAGGGTAAGACTTTTCACCCTGCGAAAATAAAAGACATTTAAGTTGGCCACTGGCAAGGCGCGATGGCCAAATGTTGGTTTTTCTATCACCTTGAAGAATTAAGGACTGGCCCGGCTTATTGGCCCTATACCAATCATGTAGGAGGAACCATCAAATTCTTATTCAGGTATTTCTCCTAAAAGAAGAGTTCAGAATGTGTGAGTTCAGCAGAAAATAGTGTCGCTGGGCTGCTTCCTTTCTTTGCAAGCTTGTCTGCCATTTCGTTACCAAGAAGATCCCCATGAATTGAGATCCACTGGACACGAAAATAATGTTAGAGTGAAATTAGCTTCAACTTCTGAAGAACAGACAAACTTGATTTAACTCGAACATAGGTTTGATTGTTAAGGAGCTGCATTCAGCTTATAGTGGGAAAAATTATTTAAATGCACATTTTACATTTTGCGCTTTAGTAAATATATTAATCTTATACAATTTATACTTGAAACTAAATTTGCTTTTGAACTTATACAATTTTTTTAAATAATAATGTATGTTAAAGTAATTTTAGATTAAATTTAATTATTGTTGCTTTTCTAGATACAGCAATAATTTACGTAATAGTGAAGATTGCTAGTTGATTAAATAACTTGAAGGCACAGGTTGTCTTTTCTAGGGTTTCTTAGATAACATAACAGCTAAAGGCACAGGGACACTCCATAGTACAGTGGATCTAGAAAACTGCACTGTGGTTTATATCGGAAGAGAGAGAGCCAAGATCACACTCCCCACCATCCGAGGGTCAAGTTCGCTTCTCCCGAAAAAAATACGTAAACAAGCAGCAACAGTGAGACCACGTGATGTTTACATGATTGGGGGCTAGCTGCACCCAGGAAGATCACGTGGTTCAGTGAATTCTTAACATATGTGATTGAGTTTTTTCTCTTTGCACTGTTGCACATTAAATTGCATTCGATTGAAGTTCTCTTACTTTCTCTTTAACTTGCAATTTCAAATTTTATTGCGTAGTTCGTTCAGGATCAAAAGCCTCTTAAGAACACTGGAACAACGATTCGGATCGTGATGGCCTGGTGGTAAGGTCTAGGCTACGCAAATAAAGGGTTTCCGACTCGAGACCCGTTTCCCTTGAAGAACCATCGTGTAAGTGGGTCTGATGCTGGTTTAAATCATTGGGGCCAAGCGTCCTCCCGCAGGTGTTGTGCGGAAGTTTGGAGTATGTGGTGCCGTCTCAGGTGACCTTCTCGTCATCTGACTCTGGTTCTAAATTACGAGGTTCGTACCGAAATAGTCCTCATGTTGTTTTAAAGCTGGAAGTTAAAATAATAAAAACGAAGCGATGAATCGTTACCCATTGTATACCGTTAAGCAGGATTTTTACACATTTCAATTGAAATGAGCTTTTGCTTTCAATTTCGGTTATTTTCTGCATTTTATAGGGTTTATAAAGTATGTAGAAAATGGTAATGCCGACTTTTCAAAAACTATGTTTTACATCTTATATCATAGATTTCTTTAAAATGTTTTAAGGGCAACAATTTAATAATTACGTTCTACTATTCAAAATTAATCAAGAAATTTTGACACATATTTTTATTAAAACCTTATTTATATTTAATTTATGCTGTTTTCTATTGTGCAATATTAGCTGTGTTCTACTTCTCGACAAGGCTGAGAAATACATTTTTGATCCTAATGAATCGTCTTTCCTACAGTAATGCAAAATGCGATTTGAACAGGTAATTACAATATTTGATCATTTTATTCATTTCAAACAAGACACTCTGTTATAAGAAATGCTTTTCTAATTTAGCAGATTTAGATTTTAAAACTTGTATAGAAAGGGCATTTTAAAAATAAGAGAAACTGCACCACAAAAAGAAACAAAATTAGAATCACAAGGTTGGTCCGCTGACTTTTTTGTTAACAAATTGATTGGTCAAATTTACAAATTGATTTTTATTAACAAAACTAACGGGATTGGTCTACTCTAGACTTCTTCGCATACTCTCTAATAAACTTCTCATGCCAGTAAAGGCTTTACATGCCAATGGTGAACAATAGTCACCAAATATTAAATTTTTGCTGGAATTTAACATTTTTACTGAATCTATCGAGTCCAGCTATACGAATTATTTCCCGATTAAACTTTGGCATGCGTTAATAGTGTCCGAAAATCAAATTTGTATTTCTAACACGTGTTTCTCAATCGATTAAAACAAAGATCTGTCACAAAATTGCGCTTGTAATCACATACCAAATTTGATGCATTTCAGTTATTATGTTTTTTAATTATAGCGTTTAAATGTTTCTCAAATTACAGACTGACAGACAGTCAAATTCCTGTTGAATTTGGCTCAAAATTTGACATATGACTTCTCTATTGATGCTAAACCTGAAATGTATACTGAATTTTATATCTAGCTTTTTTTGTTTTGTAATTATATTCGAACAATAGTACAGAAGGATTTCCTTTCAGCGGAGTTTACACAAAATTTGGCAAGATTCTGTAAATTTGTAGTAAAGACCGTATACCAAATTTCAATTGTCTGTCTCCAAAGTGCTGTTGAGCTATCTTTGTTACAGACTGACAGACGAATATTTTCCAAAAATGTGTTTCTCGAAATCAGAACGGTTTGAAATGAGGAAACTAATCAAAATCTCCTGTTCGAATTTTTCCGATGATTGCTTTACTTTATACTACATAGAAGTGAAAATGAGATAGCTAACCACACGTATCACATTTAGCAATTGATTCAATAACATGTAGCTCTTATTGAAAGCTTGCTAAGGTTGCTACTGCTGGTAAAATTTTATGACAAACGCTTTTAGGGGTCTCGACCTGGGATATTACAATTGCATTTATAAAAGCGTTGCAGTTATCTTCCAGGATTTACTTAATTTTCTTTCAAATTATCTTGCATAATATCCCAAAAAGTCTTACGTAAAACTTGCGCAATAAAAGTTTAAAAAATTAAAGAGTCGGCTTATTTACTTCACCCATAAAACGTATCAACAAAATGAACATATATTAGAACAGATGTCACACTGGCTCCATGTCTGAATTTAAAGATCGCAACAGTGACGTTTCCACTCTAGGGTTAAAAGCCTTCAATATAAAAATTTAAAGTGGGCTCTGGTGAATGAACTGTAACCCACATTACCATGAAAAACGAACGCATTAAATCGAACCAAAGTGCAAATGAGTATAAGTTACTTTCCCATTCATTTGCTAAATAATTTGCTAGGAATCAATAGCGTAATAATCTCTCTTGAAAACAAATTTTTTCCGTCTTCAGTCTATAAATCTGATGACTCATTTTACCATAAGGTTATGAAAACAGGAAAACACTGCCTTCCAGTGCGCAGTAGAGGCTATTAAACGCAATATATATCCATTGTTTCAAATTTATGTTGCTCCACACTGTCTTGGCACCCCACAAACGCTACCTGTTATTTTATTACGCAGTGTGTCGTAAGATTAACAACAAATCTCATTTATTGAAGTGTTTTTCAATACCAGCTCGACACTTCATCACCGCGCGCGTGCTGCGACATAAACAAGCAATACCAGCGACAGTCGCACAGCTTGAAAACTACCCTCTTTTTCGGCCTTAAAAGGTGAAGGAACAGAGTGGTGGGAAAGATTTCGAACGTGAGATTTATGAGAATTCGTGTTTTTCAGCCCCCGGATCGCCCTTTTTGGTGAAAAAATTAAAATAGCTGGAATAAACAAGAGAAAATTGTCTCACTCGGCGTGGGTGAAACAGGCAACTAACCGGTTCGTCGCTAATCTCAAAAGCAATTATCAATCTCGCTGCAAATTGAGTGGCGACTTTTTTTTTTTTTTTTTTTTTGGTCGAAACAAATTATTCAAGTGGAATTTTTCGAGCCGCCTTTTTTTTTCTCCTGTAGTTTAACAAATCTAGTAGCACCATGGATATTAGGACGAAGGGTTGCCAGATTAGAATGGTGAAATCGAGCCAAATTTCTTGAAAAGGAAAAGCCAATGAATTCGAAATTTCGACTGTTTTAAATATTTAAATGGGGTGGCAATATTAATTTTGGGATCTGTAAACCTGTGTCGATTCTTTCTTTGTTTTTTTTTATCAATATTAATATCCGATTTCAATGACCAAACTTTTTGAGAACATGCAGAAAATGGATTCGAAACTTCCACTGTTCTTTGGAAATCTTAAAATTATGTATTAATTATAAATTTTAGCCTTTATTATTAATTTTTGAATCGTTTAAAGGTTAACAATTCCTTCTGTGTGTTTTATCAGCATTAATGAGTTAAAATTAATATTAAGTTATGGAATCTGTCATACACATAGATATAAATTCTATAGAATGCTAAATATCGAATCGATGTAGTATGGAATCTGTTTCTGATGCAAATGTGGATTAAATCAATATGATTATGACATGCTTGCCGAAAATACTTGCATTTCTGGAACTTATTGTACGTATTTAATTGAAACTAGTGATGCTTATGCTTATACACATGCACATCGACAAATATATTTATACCTTCTGTGGGATATGGTAGAAAAGGTCATGAAAATAGCATTCCGCGTGCAATTTATTTCAAAATTAAAAACCTTGCTTGAATCATAAAGCTATCAAGACCATTTTTTATACTTTACCTAAATAACATTGGTTATTTTATAAAATACCCAGTTATTATATACAAGGTCTAAAATGATGCGAAATCAATCCTTTTTTTCAGTCTTTTGTTTCTAAGGATAGACTCTACCTAAGACTGAGCTAATCTATATTTTTTCTTGTTCATTTTTCTTTCTCTTTTCATTTATTTATTTAAGTTTTTTTTTTATTTCCTTTAAAATACTTTTATTTTATTTTTTACATTTATTTGTTCGTTTTCTAAATTAAAATTTCTGTCTGGTAAATTTTATTGTTTAATAGCTATGCTTGAATGATATTGTTATTGTGAAATATTATGTAGGATCTACTGCTTAAGTCATTCAGATTTCCTCTACTTTTTCTTTTTATGATATTCTCTTTATTTATTTACTAGCCGCCTTTGGCGACCAGCTGGTTCGCCATGAGTAAAGCGTTCTAAAATGTTCAATTAAATCACATATTCATTAGCGTTGAAGTAATTCCAGGCATTGATTGACCTGAAATTAATATTTTCTTTAAGATGATGGACGGAAAGTTCTAAAAGTACAACTTTGCCTAATAATATTTTTTAATTTTATAATCAGTCAGTTTTAACCATCGGTTATGATTCCAAAATATTAAAAAAAAATTTCGATGATGTTGCCAAAATATTGAATATGTTTTTTTAAAGAAAGCGAGAAAGGGAAAAAAATTATTGAATTAATGATACAGATATTGCAAACGATTACATACATATGCCATTAAGTCGGGATTTCAATGCATATCCTGTCTAAATTCAATCAGGTTTACAGTAAATAAAGAAGATTTATTGAATTAATTATTTAGATATTGCAAACGATCATAAATCCTTTTCTTTGCATTTATTTTTTAAAGAAAATATCACATTTTATATTTATTTTATTTTATCCAGTCACGTGCTGAAAGTTGCATTTCTGTAGATTTATTTTGCGATGATAATTTTTTTATTTGAACTTCCGGCATTCTTTTATTTTATCTAGTCACGTGCTAAAAAACATTGTTAAATTATTTCTTTAAAAATTCGTTAAAAATGGAAGCTTAAGTTATACATTAAAACACTGATACCATTAGGAAGCTAATTTTTTAATCTTTAAATTGATGTAAAAATCATGTTTAAGCGATCATATTTTCGGAAGTTATAGCGGAAAAACGTCGAAATTTTGCTTAAATTTTAATTAATTCAAATTCTATTTAAAAATTCGAAAAAAGGGCTCTGAGGTGCACATTCCGGACCTCCAAGGTATACATGTACCAAATTTGGTAGCTGTACGTCCAACGGTCTGGCCTGTAGAGCGCCAACACACATTCACACGCACACACACACACACACACACACACATTGAGCTTTATTATAAGTATAGATAGATTAGTTTCATTACTTTCTTTGACCGGCATTCAGGCGTAGGGGTAGCGCATCTCCCCCGTGATGTAGGCATCATGCTTTCGTGTCCCGGTTCGGACATGTTTTTTTCTGTGTTCTGTCTTCAAGGTTTTTCTTCTGTATTCATGGTTTTTCTTTTAACAATTCCTTGATGATTCTGTGAGATGTTTGAATGTGACTCCCTATAAAAAGGTAGTGCAAGCAAATGTGAAGTAGGAAGTGGATAAGTCGTACTCTTAGCCTTGGCACTACTGAAAAAGTAAGAGATGCTCACTTGGCTTAAATCGCTGACAGATAACTGTTAGCGGGCTTTTAAAGAGTCATAAGTCACAACAACTCTCCTTTCTTATCTTTAGCTTCCTTTGCAATCAAATCCCATTCTCCAGCTTAAAATGTTTTTGAAGTATCTTGTTGTCAGACAGAGAGACAGATATAATTTCAAAATGTATTTTTGGACCCACGGAGAATCGAAACGCGGATGTTCATCAAAATCTTGGTTTCAAACTTTTTTAAAATTTCAATATTTTCACTTTATTTATTTCGTATATGAGAAAAATATTCAAAAATATGTTGAAATTTTAATTTGTGGGCAGAAAAAAATAATAAAAAGAGTAATAATAAAAACGTAAAAAATTCTAATGCTAAGGCCAGTTGAAAAGAAGTAATTTTCCCAAATTTGGCCTTAAATAGGCCAATATGGCAACCCTGTCAGGACAAGGATCGTTTATAATCCAATGATTAATTAGCTCTTTGCCATGATCTGTGTAACTTTTTTTTAACAAGATTATGATCTGAAGTTTTATTGGGAAGATGAAGTTGATTGGGTGCTTAAACCGCAGCGTATGGCTTGTAAGAGATAATTTCTCAATCTTTGAGGGTTTGAATGGGCTTCTTAAACTGTGTGAGGATTATCGCTGACATGATCAATCGTTTTACACCGCCTAGTTGCAAATTTATGAATACATTTTTGTTTTGAATACTTCCGCGGAAATTAACGTTATTCACTATCTATCAGAGTAATGTCGGTCACCAACTCTTTTGGAATGAAAGGAATGGTTAATAAGTTTTTTTTATTAGGGGCCGCTAGGGCAGGTAACATTTTGATTATAAAGTTGTCACGATTTCTAATTTTTCTAGTTTTAATCCAAATATTGTTTATTGTTAAAATTCAGAAAAGAAAAAATTAAATTGTTAAATTTTGCAAGCTTTCTAGAAAACTACTCGTTTTCTTAAGCTTCAAATTATAGCTTGCAGAGCATCTTAAATTCTTAAAAATTAAAATAATACTCCAAGCAATTTAGAATTCCATCGGCTGGTTTATTCTTTTCACTTCACAGCATAACTTACAAACCATTGCCAGATTCCAAAATGTTTGCAATTGATCATCAGCTATTATACGAAAAATAAATGAAATAATATTAATAAAATATGTTTATCAATGAAAAAATCGTTTGCTTTTACCTTTTGTTAATATTTTTAATGAAATAAAATAATAGCAATTATAACATGTCTGCAAAGGAATAGCCTGCTAAATGTATACTAACAGATTTAGATTACGTTATTTACTGAACAGTTAAAAATTATTTAGCATGATTAAACTTTCGTTTATCTCAAAAACCAGCAAGAATATTCTCCCCAAAACTTAACTCGCATACTTTTAGTAAAGGTCTCACTCGTGAATACAAACTCAGAAACAAAGGATTCATTTATTTATATTTATATATTTCACCAGACAAAAAAATTTAAAGGAAAAAAAAACATTTGTACAACAGAAATGCTGATTCTCTCTCTCTCTCTTTCCATTTTAAAGTGACGTAAAATTAGTTATGCGATTATATTCTTCGATAAGGGAAAACAACCAAAGTGCAATTAATTTTCAATTATATGTCACATTAAACCAATGAAAATGATTTATAATTGAGAATTTGTTATCCAAGAAATAAGACGTACGATAAAGATTTTACCCTACATCTGATCCGATTTGGGGCCCCGCAACTATTGATTTTTTTTTTTTGTAATATTAAGGGCATATTACTACGTATTACACATGGAAGGATTTCTTTTTGTAATTGTTTTAACTATCATCTTTTAGGAAAGCTGTCAGAAAGTTCCATATAAAACGTTAGAAGATTCATCGCAGATAATATATTCAAGACGTACCTTTTTTGGGTCGAGAAAAATGCTCGTACACCCATTTCGCTGTTGTTAAAAAACCGCAAGAAAATCCTTCATATATTTATCTGGATGGGAAAATTTAGTATGCCAGAATTGTGGTTTATTGAACTAAAAATAAAACGAAAAGCTCCATAGTGAGTTATTTGCCATATAAATCAAAAGGATTGCATTTACCATAGCAACATGCAATAAATTTAATCCTATCCAACTGTTGGCTGATTTAATTTTCCAAAACACGATAATCATAGATTTATTTTCCTAAACCACTCAATCAAACGTTCTGTTCTATTTCAATCTTCGAATCTAGCAAATTTTCATTTATTTATCTATTCTCAAAATTTCAGCGAATCTCTACTTTTTAAATCTTACCGAGTTCGAAAAAGACATTCTTTAAAAATATTTCTGACAGTATTATATTTAAATCTTCAAATTTACATTTATTTATTTATTACTTGTTTACTTTCTTATTGGTTTAATTCGAAATACAGAAGAAAAAAGCATTACTCTCAGCAAAATACTCGAAATTTCGTCGAATCTGTACGTTTTAAATCTTACCTAGTTCGAAAAACACGTTTTTAAAAATTATGTCTGTCAGTCTGTGAACACAATCAACTTTAAATGCTTACGGATGTGATTTAATGTATGGATAAATTTAAAAAATAATTAATAACTTAATTAATATATAAGGTTTTTTACACCCAAATTTGTAAATATCTATCAAATTGTACATGAAATCCATTCAGAGAAAAGCTGTCTGTCTAGCTGCCTGAATACAAGCAAACACGATGAATTAAAATCGCTAAGGGCTAGATAAATAAAATTTATCACAAGGGTTCAGCATCAGAGTGTAGATCCTAAAGAATTCTGTCAAATTTGGAATCATATTCGGGGTGAGTTTGATTGTCTATCTGTGTATTTTTACATGCACATAAACAGGGTAATTCTTAATCTTTGCTACTTAGATGTAAAAAATTTGGTTCATAATTTTAGCATCTAAAGTGAAATTTCTTTTATCGAATTTTAAGCCACATCTATCAAAGGGTTGAATGACTACCAGACTACAATTTGTGAACTCGATTATTAAAAAAAAACGCGAAGGGTTTAAACGAATGAAATTTCTTAAATGGCCATGTGACTACAATTTGAGTTTCGTAGCAAATTTTGATTTTAATTGAATGAAAAAAAGGCACTGAGAATGCAAATTCATGCTTGTTTATTGATTCATTCCAACGACTGATCATCATCCTCCCCCCTACCCCAAAAAAATCGCCAAGGGCCTTTCGCTTATAGACTTTTTCATGAATATTATCACCAATGATATGCAATTAAGGCAAAAGTGTGGTGGCATCTAAATAAGCCTGTAACAGCCACTTGACATTGGTGATCACTTTTGTCTAGTGGCGGATAAGAATCCTTCGGTCGCGAGTTCGATCCTAGATCCTAGACCCGCCACACAAGAACTGGTTTTCTTCACTATACTACAAAGCATACAATTCTCATATGCGGGATTCTGAAAATGAAACATCTGAGCTATCAGAGTGCACGACCTTGTCCGAAATCTACAATTTTCTGTAGGGGAGACTACGCTCATTCTCAAACGCATCTATGAGCATTAAGGAAGATATTCGATAGCAGGATGATCTTTTAATTGTTAGAATCTTCATATCGGAAATCTTTACAATGAATTTACAGATTTCTGCAAATTTTTGAACATTTACAGCAAATTCATTTACATTTACAGCAAGTTCATTTACAGCAAATCTTTACGTACAAGTGATAAAAAAATAGCTACAAAAAGCAAAGAGCCATATGTAAATTTGGTACACATTTTTAACATCTAAAGGGTAAATTCGAATCATATTTTGAACTAAATTCGTCCAGAAATTGTCAATCTATCAGTTTGTACTAATGTATTCTCAAATGCGAGGAAATATAATAGCTGCAATATATAAAGATCTAGATGAATAAAATTTAGTGCGTAGATTGAGCAATCAACTTATTCATAGATTCTTATTAAATTTCAATTCAGATCTTAGAAAAAGTTGATCATCTACTTTCCGATATTTTCGCTTACACATCAATGCGATAATTTAAAATTGAAAGAATTTATATTAATATAATTTGGTAGATTCTGGTATTAAAATTGTATTTTAGTCTAAAATTTGGATTTTAGTCAATCTGAAAAAATGCGTCCAAAATGCATACTCAGCTTTCTTTACTATACTAGGAAGCACAAAACGCTCATGTGAGGAGCTCCGAAAATTAAAATTGAAGCATTCGTGGTGTTAATGGCCTTGCCCAAGGCCCCCCCCAATGTATTAAGGGGGTGGGGGGATAACACGAATATTTCAGAATATGAGAAAAAGTTTCCTAGAGATTATTCTTTATTTGTTACTAGCCGCCTGTGGCGACTAGCTGTTTCACCGTGAAAAATGCGTTCTAAAATTTTCAATTAAATCACATATTCATTAGACTTGAAGTAATTCCGGTCATTGATTGGCCTGCAATTAATATTTTCTTGAAGATGATAGACGGAAAGATGTAAAAGAACACGTTTTCTCAATAATATTCTTTAATTTTATAAATCAGTCAGTTTTAATTATCTGTTATGCTTCCAAAATATTAAAAATGTTTTTTTTCGGTGATGTTACTAAAATATTAATATATTTTTTTAAAGAAAGCGAAAAAGGGAAAAAAATATTGAGTTAATGCTATAGATATTGCAAACGATTATAGAAATATGCCATTAAGTCAGGATTTCAATGCATAACCTGTCTAAATTCAATCAAGTTTACCGTAAATAAAGAAGATTTGTTGAATTAGTTATTTAGATATTGCAAGCGATTATAGAAACCTTTGCTTTGCATTTATTTATTTTTTTAGAAAATATCACATTTTATATTTCTTTTATTTTATCCAGTCACTTGCTAAAAGTTGCGTTTCTTTAGATTTTATTTGCGATGATAGATTTTTTTTTATTTGAACTTCCGGCGTCGTTTTATTTTATTTTATCCTGTCACGTGATAAGCAAACATGGTTAAAATATTTGTTTAAAAATTCGTTAAAAATAGAAGTTTAAGTTATACATTAAAAAGCTGATATAATTAGAAAACTAATTTTTTAATCTTTAAATTGATGTAAAAATCATGTTTGTTCGATAATATTTTCGGAAGTTATAGCGGAAAAACATCGAAATTTTGCTTAAATTTTCATTAATTCAAATTCAAATTAAAAATTCGAAAAAAGGGCTCCGAGGTGCACATTCCCGACCTCCAAGGTATACATATACCAAATTTGGTAGCTGTGGGTTCAACGGTCTGGCCTGTAGAGCGCCAACACACACTCACACGCACACACACACATTGAGCTTTATTCTAGGTATAGATATAGATTATTTTACATTTGTTTAACCGCTTTTTTTCCTTAAAATAATACATTTTTATTTGAAGAACAGCAAATAAAAAAAATCTTCGGTGTTCTTCCCACGATTTTTTAAGTACACTTCCATATAAGAATGCCATTTATCACATATGGTAGTCGTTCTCAGATTCTGTCAATTCCGAACCCTTTCTGGATTTCAAATATTCCATGACGCTCTATTTTAATTCCAATGAAAATATCTTATGAAACAATAAATAAATTACAGACAAAAATTTCAATTCAGAAAAGCCGACTTCAAAATTTTATTTCAATAATAAATCTTTTTAATAAAATTATTAATTATAGACAATTAATCAGTCTATTTAATAAATTTAATAAATATTCTCTACGTTTCGGAGCTTTTTGATTCTAAAAAAGATATTTTTGGAACTATACTTGTGAGTTCTGATAATTCAGTAATTCGAAGATATCACAAGAAATTCATCATACTAAAATTAATGCCACATATTTATTTTTAGAATAATGACGACTCTGTTATCATATAATTGTTTATTTTAGTGTAGGAAAGTCACATTTCAGCGTACATGTAAAATACTTCGTAAAATGTCATTAAAGGTCAAATTATTTTAGAATATTAATAATATTATAGCAGATTATTAATTGAAACTGTTTCTTGTGATAATACATGCGGTTAAAAAAAGAATGAATTAATAATTCATGAAGAATACGATTAATAAAATTATTTTAATGCAACAAGGCAAGAAATTACTGTTGCTAGATGGTAGGTGATAAATGTAAGACCACTAGCTTTCACGTGTTTTTCATGTCACATCATTAGTCATTTTACATATTATAACTCTGTATCAGTTACATAATTAAAAAAAATACAAGCTATATAAACGTAATTATGAAGAAGCCTACATTCGTTTAATAACTTAGAAACTGGTTTAATAACTAATTTGAATATATATTGACTTCCGTGCCTACTTGTACTTTCTTCCTATTTTTCAATTAGAGTGCAACTTTCTAACTTTCATTTTACTCTATTTATATTTATTTTATATCATGACAATACAAATGTTTAAAGAAAAAATAAAGTTTCCCATAAATTTAATTTTTTTTTCTTCCTAGTTTCTTAAAACCACAAATACTGATAAAAATTTTAGAATAAAAACAGCGTCATCCAACAATAATTTAAAACACTCAAAAGCTTACAGAAAATCCTATTAGCGATAGCATCAATCAAACGACTTCTTTTTGCAAACGATAAAATACTCTGATACCTTTGTAATAAGTCTTCTTTTATTTTTCATTCGTAGCGTTTAGTTTTTTTCGATAACGATTCAAGAGTTAATCGCAAACGATTTTCATTCATGATTTTATTGTTGCGTGTCTATTGTAAAGAAAGATTCTCTTTTTCCCTATCTAAAAAAACTGCGAGGAAATTCGCCTACACTGTTTTTGGGTCTTTTGTTTGACGAGCAGTTAGTTCAACCACTTAAGATGGCTATTTTAAATGAGGAGAGAACTGGTTTGAAACCTTTGTTTCACTAAAAGGAAAGGACAATACAAGTATAGAATTGGTGTCTTTAAATTTAGTAACATTCACATTTCTTATACCAGATTAGCAAATTTAAGATGGTGAATCAAAAACTCTCCAAACGAGAATTTTCTTATGGAAAAAACAATCATTTCTAAGATATGGGACATCCTATTAAAAAAGTTGATTAACCGTTTTATGGTTTACATTCTTTTCTTCATTTAAAAATATCAATTAGAATTGAAATGAAATGCAGGTTTATATGAAATTAGGCTGAATGCTGAATTTTAGGCGAAATTTCTTTGTTTTTCGTGAAAAAATATTCGTTCAGATTCATTTATGTGGTTTTTGATTAGAATAAATAAACAAACAACTTATTCGTCGCATTCGTGTAATTTTCGTTCTTAATTCAAATTTTAATTTTTGAAAGAATTCTTAGTTATTTACTTATTCATGTATTCGAATATTTTCTGATATTCTGAATGAATGGTTTTAGTTATTTTTTGCAATTTTGGAGCTCTTTATTCTATTTTTAAATAGAATTTATGCTAAATGAAAGAGAACATTTAATTACCTTTTTTAGAATAAAGGTGGGCTCACACGAAGCTAACTATAGGGCGCAATCGTTGCCACTCTGCTGTTGTCCCTGTATTATCCCCGTATGAACAGTTGCGACAATGGCTTACGGTTGTCCAGACAGGACAACTATTTGCCGTTGTCCGGTTGTGATCACGGGATTTTCTGGAAGTTAGCATGATCCTCTATTAGTTAGTCTCATGTGAACCTGTCTTAAGAATATCAGCATATTTTTATTTAATATATGTTATATCTTTTAAATATTGATATCATCAATTTATTTATTAATGAAATTGCGTTTTAGCTCTAATTTTAAAATTTTAATTAAATAATTAGTTTTAATAACCATTTTATATTAATGTCGGGTCTACACTCGGCCATTTATAAGCCGACAAGTAGGCAGAGCATGACCAGAAAGGGACTAATTTACCTTTGCTACAACTTCATAAGATAGATTCATGTATTCCATTCTTGGCTATAAATTTGCACCGAATTCATTGGCATTTTGTCTTTTAATTTTTTTATAAAGAATAAATGTTCAAAAACAATGGAATTTCGTTGAACGAGCATAATTCCTTCTTGGCAAATATGGTTTAATACGTACAAGATATCTACTCTAACTGGAGCCTGACAACTCATTTGTAACAGACATATGATTGTTAACATATAGTTTAAATGAAATAAATCCCTATATTTTATGTAAACGGAGTCAATAAATACTGATTAATTATGAATTTTTAATTTTTACATATATCCTTTGACCTGTGAGTCATATTTAATAAAATATTCTTGAGACAGTAATATTTTAAATAAGTAAATTGGAGTAAATAGAACAAATGTATAGTAGCTCGTCAAAATTAAAACGCAATTTTGCTATTTATAATATACGGCTCAGAAGATAATGTTAAATGATAAGTATATTAATTTTTGTCACATTTAGGCTTTGGTGGCGCATATGGGTGGAATATAAGGCATTGAATAAAGCATTATTTGTGGGGGGGGGGGGGGGGGGGGGTTTTTTTTCCGAAAAAGTTCTGCAGAAAAAGAAAAAGTATGGAAAAGCAAATAGACACCGGAAGTTTAAGAAAAAATTCGATTAGAACAACAAAAATACAGAGTTTTGAAACGACAAAACCTTTAATTAACAAAAACGAATGATGAAAATTTAAAATTAGAAGCTGATCGAATTAAACATGAGCTTTAAATAGCTTTACGACGGGAACGAAAAAAGCATAAACGTACGCGATGTGTTGCAAATTCTCAATCGCTACAATCAATTTCATACACGGAACCTGTTCATTTGGATTCTGAAATCACAAATGTCAACGTTCAACGCAAAACGTCTCCGTTTCGAATTTGTGTTTCAAATATCGCTTTCTAGCTCTAAGAAATTCATCAAAAAATGCATTCTCACATTGATAATCTGAAATTTGCGATAACAGATTTCATTTTTATATATATATTTTGAGTTATTTTTTATTTTTAGATAAGTACATCAAAAGTTATTTTTTAATAAGAGAAAATCTGTATTTTAAGCCCATGATAGGTTTAATATGATTCCAGTTATAAATTTTTAATTTCTGTTAATAAGGACTTTCATTTGTTTTACTCCTTAAGATGACGAGTTACACTTCTTAAGGCTGGGTGTGTATTACAACAATAAATATTATTTAAGAAGTAGACCAAAAAGTGTTAGTCAGCTCATTTATTTTTAAATCAACTGTGTTTTAAATGACTAAAATTACTATGATAATAAAATATCTTCTTAAATAAATTATCTGGAAGCGGATTAAAAATAATTATTTTTAAAGTGCGCTCAAAATCATATTGCATTCAACGAATGAATATTATTCGAATAAAAATACCGAATGCATTGCGTGTTGTTTATTGCTCATATGAATTAATTCGAAAGTCTAATAAATAAAAAGAAAAAAAAATTAATGAAATATTTTTGATCTTTTTGACTCCCAGACATTTTAATGAGTTTTTTTTATTAAATTTTAATCCCAAACTTATTAATTTTTAAATTTATTTTGATTTTAAAAGTGGGATAATAGACCACATTTATATAACATCCATGATATCAGCATTTTTTAGACAATGCCTTTTAATTATTTTTTTTGTTAGGAAAATGCTCTATGAAGATTATTTTTTCCTAAATCACAGACTATAGCCAAATCAATTTAAAATTAAAAGCCCCAATTTCAAAAATATAGAACAAAAATAGGCAATATAGTATAAATAAATATACAAATATAATAAATATACAAAAAAATAGAAAGAATAGAATAAAAATTTTCATTTTTAAAAGTTAGAAATCTTATTTTTAATACAGCAATTACGAGCTGTATTAAAAATAAGATTTCAAACTTTTATTTCATTTTTTAAATTTTATTATCATATAAATAATCTAAGAGACATAACATTTCAATAACCGCAATTGATTCTTTATTTTTTTTTCCGAAATGAAGTAAAACTAAACTGGTGGGATTAATCTGATTTCGCTTCTTAATTCGTATAAGATCTTGTTTTTCCGACTTGATTTATCTTCCCACAATAACTATCAGCACTCAGTGTATTCAGTTCATTTCCGACTTCGATACATCACGAGTGCAGATCCAATTTCCCTTTAGGATCCGTCACTCTTCAGGAGGGGGGAAATGTGACGTCATGGCACGGTGTAAGAGAACGTATAGTTATGAAGCACAGTTTAATAAAACCCATTTGAGTTAATTATATAGCACAAGCTGTTACCCGGCGTGTTGCTGCCTCAGAAGAAATAATTTTAAAAATATCATTCATACTTATTCTTTAAAAATCATTCAATTTCAATGAATGCATTCATTGTTGAGAGGAAAATGTCATTCTTTAGATCATTACTAATTAAACAAGATAGATATTTCAAATTTTAAATAATAATTCTATATATTTTTAAAATTTATAATGGTAGTGGTGGGTCTAATGCCACTTGGTTACATCAAACCCGAATGAGCGGAGCTCTTTCGAATGAAGGCAGAAGTATGCGCCTTTCGTTGTTAATGAGCACCATTATGGTGAAAGTACGACTTTGTTCCAACACACACGACACAACCCTGTTTAGGGGGCTGTCGGACTCATTCATACACTCATTCATCCATCAGCAAGTCAAAATTTAGATCCAAATCAGACTCCTCCCTGATTCAGTACCCCCAGAGGTATCATTTGCTATGGGAACTTGGAGGACTTTGCAGTCACGACCTATTTAACGCGCCGCAACAGTCATTAACAACAAGGAGGTATTTGGCAGAGACGAGGACAGAACTCGTTACCTTTCGGTTACGAGACTGACGCTCTACCAACCAGGCTACCGCTGCCAAAATTTATAATTCAAGTGCATTAGGGTAGACAATATATTTTTGTTTTTCCATCTTCTCTTAGCAAGAAAGAATTTCTTGACAGTCAACTCGTGAGCATGAACTGGCCATATGAAAAATATGGATTTTCTATGTTCAATCCGCATTTGAAGTGATTGCCCTTGGGCCTCGTTGATGGTCATCGATAATGCAAGATGAATAGAGAATTGCAATCGTTTGAAACCAAAAGGCATGTTGATGGAAATAATGGGAACGCGTGGAATCAACTTTCTGTGAAGAATATCTGCCTCTTTTCCTGCCGCACGTTGGTCTTTTGATTCAGAAGCGCGTGATTGGTTCGCACATCAGTGTTGTCTTTCGATTCTGGTCGCTTCTGAAGCATTTGAATCTGCAATTCATAAGCGATTTGCTTCATTGTTGATTCGTTGTACCTCGTTTGTTCGAGAAGCTCTAAATCGCATATTTCTACGTGCTCGACAGGTAAACTTATTAAAAGACGAATATTTGGGAGGCATATTTTTTGAGGAAGCTGTTTATGTGATTTAAGTATTTTAGTTAATTATTTCATTCGTAGCTTTCTATTCTTTGCATACTTATTCATATGTATAATTGAATGCTGAACATAGATGGCGCAGTTTACCCCAACCCGGAAATATGCTTGGAATGTGAGGGGAGAGCACTGTTGAGATTTTTTTGCAAACAATCTTATCCGGTGTTGAAACTGGTGTAGACAGGCACTCGCTCGCTCTCCGTTAGCGGCAAAAAAGTATTATTTGTTCGCTCGTTGTTAGCGGCTTTTTCTATATATATATATATATATATATATTGTGTTTCCTTGTATATCTGTGATCGTCGTCCATGTTTTGTATATACATATTTGTGTGTGTGAAAATAAACAATAAAAAGTGAAGAATTTTTCCTTGGATTAAACACACACACACCCAGAGCTACATAAACAAGCAGTTAACACAATGTACGATTTTATAACCAAAATATTGTTTATCGATTTACCAAATAAATAAATTGCTGTTTGTGCTGTGTTAATTTCCATTAAATATATAATTTAACTTGATCGGCATTGATAATAATAATTCTATTTTGTATGTATGAGAACTCTGAATAATATATGCGGTACGCCGCTATAAATGAGTATTCATTAACGAAAAGAAAGGAAATTAGTGCTTGGACTAAATATTCCTGATTTCATTTCACTCACAATAATTGGCATCGATAAAACTTTTATTTTATTTGATATTAATGCGATTAACTTTGAATGACATGTGCCTTTTACTGTTTGTCTTTTGTCAATTTTGAATTAAAAAATAATGTTGAATAATAATTTATTTAATAATAATAATTGATGATTTGTTTGTAAATTTTATTGTGTTCAAAGTAAATGCAAATAATAGTACTATGCCTATAACCTTCTTGAAAGTGCAGGCAATTTATTGCCAAGTTTTTATTGCAAGTTTTTATTGCCAAATTAAGAGCATAAAATACGAACAAACAAAAATTAATTTTTATATATTAGGTTGACGTCACGGCATTTGATTCATTCAGATTTAGCTGAATGATTTCCTTCAGATTTAGCTGAAAATGTTAAAATTAAAGAAATACAATTAAAATTTAGCAACCAGAAGAACATTCTAATACCTATGATCTAAAAGAAAATATTACTCGTTTAAAAGCAATTGCAGTTCTAATTTTAGCAAAGTGACAAGAGCTGTTGTAGCTTAATTAACTTCTAATGCATTAACTTAACTTATACTCTTGTAATGCATTTACTAACCAATATTCTAAGTAGAATGTTTATATTCTATGTTTATATTCTTCTTAGTATATTACAAACTTGCATTCATATTAACATAACTTATTACATTCATTAATTTGTAATACATTAACTTAACTTACATTTATATTAACATAACATATTTCATTTATTAATTTGTAATACATTAACTTACTTTTATATTAACATAACTTATTACATTCATTAATTTATAATACATTAACTTAACTTACATTTATGTTAACCTGTATAACTTGCGTTTATTACAGTCATTAACTATTGAACCGAAAGTCACACGTGTTCCGAAACTAATACGAATAAGTTCACAAATACTTTTAATTATTTTTTTCAATTGTTTGGGCCCAAAAAATAGAATACGAAAAAGATACAATGATACCCTTATTAAGTGACTGGAAGAAATATTTTGTAAATAACGTAAGGACAACGTTAAATTTATGTCCATTTCAATAACTTTTCAGTAATTTTATAACAGATTAATGAAAGTAAATATTGACTTAATTGAGGTATTTTAGTAAAAATAATTTAACTAATTAATGTCAAAGTTTCAATTTATTTTATTCAAAAATTTTCTGAATTATTTTAAATAAGTTTTACTAATTTTACGTATAAAAATATATAGTGGGCCACGGTAGCCTGGTTGGTAGAGCATCAGTCTCTCAACTGAAAAGTAGAGAGTTCTGTCCTCGTCTCGGCGAAAGACCGCCGTGTTGGCTAATGGCAGCACGTTAAATATGTCGCGACTGGAAAGTCCTCCAAGTTCCCAAAACAAATGGTACCTCTGGGGGTACTGAGTCAGGGATGAGTCGGTCTCTGATTTGGATCTAAATTCTGACTTGCAGATGGATGAATGAGTTCGACACCCCCCTAAAAAGAGTTTTGTCGTGTGTGATCGTGCAAAGTCGTAGTTTCACCTTGACGGGGCTCGTGAACAACGAAAGGCGCACATTTCTGCCTTCATTCGCAAAAGCTCCGCTCATTCGGGCTTTGTATGACCAAGTGGCATTAGACCCACCACCATAAAAGTATAAAAATTTACGGCTGGCATATAAAAAATTCTTGAAGTTTAAAATTGAAATACATATGCATGCAGGAATAAAAAGTTATTTATTGATATGAATAAAAATTATTTTAAAATGAAATCTACTCTTTTGGTTTTATTTCGAACTGAAAGACCAATGACCTTTCCTTTACGTTCGTGAGACAAACAAATCATACGAAGATGAACCTGGACTGAAGGACAAACACAATTTTTTTAGCAGATTTCATCTAAATTTATTACTTAGTTTTGATGTTCAGATTTCGTACCAAATTTTATTTCTCTGGCTAGTTCAGTTCTATAGTTTTTCGTGTTTATATGCCAAAAAGTATGATTGGAATTTTCAGGGGGGAGTAAGGGAATTCGAGGAGCTCTAAAACATGGATATTTCGCAAAAATTCATGATAGATCATTTATAATTAATATATTTTCTTTCTGTATACGTGGAACTCCAGAAGAAAGAAGATTTACTATTTTATTATATCATTTCCGTCTAAAAGAATGCTGTAATATTATTTGGTGAGTATGCATTCATTGAGGATCTTCTAGACAGTGGCGTAGAGTGAGTAACAGGCGCCTTAGACATAATATAATTTTTCGCTACAAGTCGTCATCAATGGTTGAATAAATATGAAGGGGAAAAAAACAGTACTACTATTTTTGTACTGTAATACATAGTACTATTTTTTTTTCTAAAAATGATTTGAACGCAATAATGAATAGCCGCAATGGCATCTTACAAGCCTGGTTCCGAGGACATTTTTATTCCCTTCTCAACGATTGCTATTCCACTGCTTCAGGAAGTTGTTTTCATAAGAGAATTTTTTCCATTCACTCAGAATAAATATACTTCGAATAAAACTGTATTCATTCTCGCATTCATTAAAAAAATGTGCTATTAGAATTTTTAAATTTGCTGTCCTTTAAGACAGCTGTTCACAATCTTAACTTGTGTACCCCATGACATCATGCTTCCCCAAATATACCATTCCCCTTCATGGGCTCATCTTCTTTAGATGAGTAAAGGTGTCCGTATCCTGGGGTATTCACTAATCTTTTTCTTCTCTCTTATTTTTGAATGAATATTGCGAGAAGCCACCCACTCACGTGTTTTGAAGCCCCATGATTGGTCCGGGATAGATATCTTTTTTTTATGAAATTGTTATTGTATTATTGTAGTTGATTCTAGAATGATTTTGATTTATTGTTTAGTTATATTACCACCCCGTTTTGAAGCAACACTAGGCCTATTTTGGGACGGACCTCGTTATTTTGAGCCGAGGTCAGATGATGAGGACGACACCTGAACTCGCAGCCTCCTCTCCACCCACACCACACCAGCGGGAGGACGTTTGGTCTGACAGATTTACCGTGCAAGAGACCCCCCCCCCCTCGGTTCTTCGGTGGAATCAAGTCTCGAACCTGAAACCCTCCGGCACCGAAACCGAGACCTCACCACCAGGCCACCGCAGCCTGTTAAAATTTAAAATGGTCTGGAACTTTGTCATAAAGCCGATAATCTCATGAAGAGTCCTTAGAAAGAATGCTCAATTTTTTCGACTCGCCACCGGTTTGATTTGAAAAATGTGATATTTCCCAACCATGCATGAAATATCATTATCCTGATTGCATTCACGCATACGGCAGGAATGTAAATTGGACAAGAAAAAAAAAATTACAATCAAATTCTTGTAGATAAAGAATATGTTCCAAATTGTGCTTATTAATTTTGAATCTAATAATTCCTTGACAACCTTAATAGCGTGTATGAATTCAAGTAATATCGGATCATTTAAGACTTAACCATATAGAGTTCCGAGTTGCAGAGTTCTCTTTTTCAATTTAAATTCTTACTTCCATAGATTAAATTTAAAACTGAAGTGATACTTCCACAAATTCGGTTATTAATAAACTTAAGTCGTATTGTATTTTTCAGTGGAACGTATTTATTACATTTTGTTAAATTTATTTCCCCATGTGGTGTTGAGCATCATCTTTTAATTGATAATTGTTTGAAGACATCTGAAGTAGCATGAAAAGTTTTGTTTGGATGCATCTGAGGTAACATGAAAATTTTGTTTGGAGACATCTAAAGTAGCTTAAAAATATTTGTTTGGAGGCATTTGAAGTAGCATAATATTTATGGACGAAGATACCATGTACAGATATCTGAATTTCGGTTTTCCAGGACGCCAGGTGCTGTTGATGATGAGGAAGTCGGGTTTCACCTGTTGCTTGGGGCTGGAGACCAACCGCCGAAAAGAAGAAAGCGATAAGCAGAAGATGATGATGGGCAATGAACATACCGCGCCCTTCGAATCGGAGGAGAGGTTGGACAACCGTTAAGATGAAGCTAGTTCGAAAATTTTATCACTTGCGTAACTTGATAATGATTAAGATTATATTCGACATCACTTATCCTAGGTATATTGTGCAGTTCAGTGGTGGTTGGGTACGGGGTGGTCGGCTGTATAAAGGAAGTGGTGGTTAGGTAGTCGACTAAACAAAAATGTTCCATTCCTCAATGTACAATTACTAATATCTAAATACAGGTACTATTTTTTTAAAATTTTAGACAGTTATGAAGGATTATACACACTATTATAAAATTTTAATTAAATCTGTATTAAAGTAAGAATATTTAATTGGAACATTATGGTAACTTTTCGTGAGGATTATAAAAATATATTATACTGAAGTATCGACAGGTAGTTTTGTCCTTTTCTATGGTATCGAACTTCAAATAAAATTCCCAAACTGAATTTAATGTTTTCATATCTTTCTAAATTAAAATGGTTTCGATTTCAATTTAATTACTTTGATTTTTTTTTTTCATAATGAAATATAATTTGGTTTCGATATGCTGATTGTTAAAACAATTTTTAAGTTTTTTTTATATTCACTCTATCTTTGTCCAACATTATATCTTTTTCTTTTCATTTATTCGTTAGGGTTCGTGGAAGTAAAAGTAAATACTACAGATTGTATTACTTGTAGTACAGATTGAGAAAAGCGGCTTGAAGAAATAGTTTCGTAAAGAAAAATAAATTTCCTACTAAGCCAGAGCTTTTTTTCTAAATTAAACAGAATCATACAAAATAATGATTAGGGTTGCAGGAATTTCTAAATTACATTTACCCCAAATTTGGATGAAATGAATTTGAGTAGAGCTTTCCAAGAATGTAATTTATGGATGAGATGTTGATCTTAGGAATAAAGAACTAGGGATAAATTAAAACTACACATAAATTCATAAAATCTGTCTTGTATATTAGCGGATAGACTGTATATTTATTTTAAACACCCAAATCCTCAATGCACATATCACATGTACGACACTTAATACTTTCCAAAACAAAATTGGCAGATTTTAGTAGACAACAACAAACTCGTGTTGTAATAAACTTCCTGAAAACACAACAGACACGAATATATCATTATCTTTCGAAACAGGAATAATTTACGATTATAGACGTGATTAATCGTTGATGGAAACAAGTGCTCTTTCATCGCACAAGTATCCCAAGTTTTCTCTACAACTCTTAGAATGATACCCATTTTTTTAAGAGGTCAAAAACCTAGTAGATGGAACACATTTATTCTAAATTTGTTCCAGTTCACACAGAATTCTTTATCCCGAAGTGCAAGAAACCGCGCTCTAATCAGAAATGGATCCAATCTCGTTAAAGGCCCACTCAAATACAGAACGATTAAAAACAAAAAAGAATGCGAAAAGCTGTGAGGAAGAGGCATTATGTCCTCCACCCTCGCAAGATAGGTGTTCTTCATCTTGTTGTTGACGCACTTCTATGGTACCCTTTTGTTTGGCATCCATCCAAGAAGTGCCATACCTATGCTAGCTGATAGCGAACAACAATGGTGAAGTTTTTGAGGAAGTGTTCCGGTGCCGGTGTTTTATGGTCATTTCTTTCTCATTCTGTTGGATATTAAAGAATGCTTTTTGAATTGTTGCCTGTGATTCTGGATGCACGGACACGCACTAATTTCGTTAAGTAATATTAGTAATTTGGGTCATGAAAATGAATGGGGAATGTAGAAGAAATTTTTTAGTTACTGTGCTGCAGAATTAAGGAGTGGTCTTGGAATCTTAAAGTTATTACGGGTTGTATTTGTAAAGCATGTTTGAAGACTTTCAAATGTCGGATATTATTTCTAGTATGAAATCCTTAGTCTACTTTCGTATTTTTTTTATTAAATTAAATATTTTTATTGTCCTTTACCCGGAATAATGGGTTATGAACTATATTTCTTGCATTTCGACTCGGGATATTGACTAACAAGTGGTAATAAAAATAGTACCGAAAAGCAAAGCAATCTATACTAATATATAAATGTGAAGGTTTGGATGTTTAGATGGGTGATACTCAATTACGGCTGAACAGAATTGGATAAAATTTAGCACAAAGATAGATTATAGTCAGGAATAGAGCATAGGCTACTTTTTATTCCGATTCATTGAGTGGTTCATTTTTTATTCATTAAAAACTAACTTTCGCACCAAAAAAGCTCAGACCAAATCTCGTCAGATATGAGTAAGGCTCCGGGTGTTTTTTCCCCAACAGTAATCCGGTTAGGGTTGGCAGAATTTCGACCAATTATTTCAAATGATACTATTTATCTTTTTAATATTTGATGTCTTAAAAATCAAATGTTGCTATTTAATCGATCTTTCGGATTAATTCTGAAATACATTTAAATGAAAAGAAAAAAGAATAAGGGAATTTCTCATATGCATGTCGTCATCCCAACTGGCGGGGGAAAGTCAGACATGTGCGTTACGCCAACTGGCGTTGAAAGTTCGTGCGTCATTGCGGACAACTGTGTTTCCATTGAAATTAAAAGTTTGGACATTATGTATATAATACTGTTGTAGATATCTCAATCTCGATCCATAAATAAAATGGATTAGACCGGACATGATTTACTGTTTTTTTATATATCGGTTATACAATGTAAATAAATTGTTTTTACGTTAGACATGTGTCTTTGTTATGAAACTGTATTTATGTTATATATTTTTCATATATGCTTATACTTTTAAATGTATCAGTTTTAGGTTAAGTTTAATATTTTTTTGTCATTATTTGGTAGTTTTTCGCATATATACTTTAAAATTTCCACGCGAACAGAGTTGCGGGTAATAGCTAGTACATATATACATATATGTTCCAAATTATATATACTAGTATGTTCCAAATTTTATCTAGCCACTTCTTGGCGTTATGTTATTATCAAGTTCACTTGTACTCATTCAACCAAACTAACAAACTTTTTTAGAATGGATTTCATTCCCAAATTGCGATAAATCTACAAATTTTATGGTAATTCTGTATACTGTGTCTCATAGCATTTTTGTATTATCATGTTTATAGATAGACAGGCATTACGCCAAAAGTGTAGATTTCGCCAAAATGTGGAATTCGATTTTTTTTAATGGTTACAATATTTTTTCTTAACTTCATAAACGAGAAAGTAATAAAAAATGTTTCCAGGAGAAAGAAAACTACGGACTTTCATAAATCATATTTTTTTAATTTCTATTGCGCAAACGAAACCGACTGAAATGTTATTTTGATAAAACTATACTGACGATATCAAACTAATAAAGTCAAGCAGATGGTTTTTTATCTTGAAAGAATGATATTAAGATTCAATAAATATAATTTATCAGAACATTTACATAAATTTTATAACTTTATCTTCAAGTAAATGAAGCAGTTTTCTTTCATTTTGAGGCACACCATTTGAATAATTTTTATTTGCAACTTTTTATGCAGTTTATTTAAATAAAAACCAGACTATTTTGTTTTATAATCTACTTTAAGTAAAGCTGAGAGTTTGAAATAATTTCATAAAGATAAAATACCCATTAATTCTATCTTGTAGATGTTGAAGATTTCTGTGAATATAAAATTTACAAATAGCATGGAGGTTTTTGTTTCGTTAGCAGTCAGGAAATACCACTAAATTTCAAGGCAACATATTAAATTTTAATCTCTAACTCATCTTGGAAATGAAAAAACGATATGACGTCATAATTTTGAGGAAGACAATACGTAGTTAAATATTAGACGACAGACTAAATCGAGTGTGACATGTGACTGTAATATCAAATGAACTTTCTCCATAAATTTAACTCGTTTCAGAGCACTTATTCTACGAATAAACTATTTATCTGTTGTCACATTAATAAGTAATGTTGTTAATTATTTAAATGGTTTCACTTCTCATAAAAAAGAACATTTCGCTCTAGATTAGACTGTCTCACTTTATACAGCAACTAAATTTGTATTAATAGAATATTTTCTTTTTTTTTTTTTTCAAATAGATAATTAAAGGAGAAATTGGACGTAGATTAGAATTTCATACTTTATACAGCAACTTTAGATTAATAGAATATTATTTTTTAAAATTCATTAGTTTTATTAGTGTAGTGTAATTAGTGTATTAGTTTTAAATTCATTCATTCATTAGCAATGGCATTATTTATTCTTTTTTTACAGCTATTTTGGTCTAGTGACTTAACTCCTTTGTCTTTTCCGACTTATTTATAGATGCATAAAATAGAGTAATAGATAGAATGAATATGTAAATAGAAACTTTATCAATTTTGGTGATAAAATATGTAATTCATGCAAATGAAACATATATTTTGTTATAAATTGAGCCAGATGATTTTTTTCGTAAACTAAGTAATGTGGTGTTTTAAAAATAATAAAGATTTTCTATCAAAAATTTGGAAATAAAAACAAAATTTGAGATAGAAAAAAAAGAGACACGGATCTTTAGAAGAAGGTAATAAAGCTACAATATATATCTTAAGAAACAGAAAATTCGAAATATTTAATAAGTAAAAATTAAAACGCATTACAAATATGAATTCTAATCCAATTTACTTGCAACACTTTTATCTGCGATTCACTTATTTACGATTTTTTTTTTTTTTTTTGATATAACCTCCACATTTCAGATATTTTTTTTTCCGTTTTAATGTGTTGCTAAAAACATTAATTAAATAAATTTCCATTAACCACATGTTTTATTTAATAATATTATTGTAAAGTGTGCAAGAAAATAAAGTTGAAAATGCAACAAATTTCAGCACGGTAATGCTTATCGATTGAGGTGTTATTTTAAATAATGACATCCGTGATGAAAAAAAAATTCCTTCAAAAGGTTTTACAAGGAATGCCATCAGAATAAAAGCTACCAAATTTGGTACTATTTATTTCTTGGTATTAGATACTCATCAAGAAAGGACATCTCGAAATTCTTATTAAATCATAGATCAATCAATAAGCTAGAAGGATATTTAACGATAAAAGCCATTTTTATTCCGCTTTCAAGTATGTTAAATAGGCATCAATTTTATTTCCGTAAATTTTCTTCGTCCTAATTTTAATAAACTTTTAAAAAAATATTTTAAAAGAACGCATACAACAATACATTTTTTTACATTTATAATTCTTAGTTTTTTTCCCATCATACATGAGAAAATAACCAGCGGTTGTGGTCTCCCCAAAACTATCTAGCATATTCTCTAACAAAGGTGAATTAGTGCTCTAGAAATCTTTTTTTTTTTCAACCAGTTAAAATTAAAATTTGATACA
Source organism: Argiope trifasciata (assembly GCA_026543055.1). Taxonomy (NCBI): domain Eukaryota; kingdom Metazoa; phylum Arthropoda; class Arachnida; order Araneae; family Araneidae; genus Argiope; species Argiope trifasciata. Next base: position 2,311,843 of record JAPMOQ010016150.1, on the reverse strand, counting down.
TAACTGTAATTGCAATCCTAAAATTGGACATCAAATTATATATATTTAATTCAATGTGTTTTTGTTATAACATTTACATGCTTCTAAAAGTACAGACCGATAGTTGTTAAATCTTTTGTTAGATTTAGCTTAAACTTTGGCAGGTGTCTATCATGTAGATGTTGTCGTTACTTTACAAGCCCGCTGACAGAAAGCTATTAGCGATTTAAGCCTAAATTAGCGTCCCTTGTTTTTTCAGTAGCATCAGCTAGAGCCAAGAGAACGACTTGACTACTTCATGCTTTGCATTCTCTTGCACAACCCCTTTTTATTGGGAGGGGGGCACATTCCCACTACATAACACAGATAGAACACAGAATAACAACCATATTCTAATCGGGACTCGAACGCGGGAAGCCCAGATCACGGGGAAGACAACGTAGTTACGTAGATGTTAAATAAATGTACAACGTAGATGTTAAATCTATGTAACTAATTTTATCCATATTGAACTCTGTTTTGTAGCTATTGTATCAAACTACATTCGATCAACAGGACAGATAGATTTCCACTGAATAGATTTTGTTCAAAATTTAACAGAAATTGGCAATTTGGCGTAAAGACCATTCTTTTGACTTAGCTCAAAGCGTTTTTGAATCATCTTTGCCTCAAACAAACAGACATTTTTAAAAAATTTGTTTTCTGAAAGCGGTGAAATCCAAAACATAGTTATTCATAAGAAATTCGAGTTAAGAAAACTATTATGTCCTATTCTTTGTATATTTTGAACTTGAAAAAGCAAAAAAAAAAAAAAAAAGCACAAAGAAAGGGGGAAAAAAAAAACAGAATCCCGTTGTCATTTAATAAGATGTATAAGAATTATTAATAATTAAAAATAAGTTTGTTAATCATTTAATTACACGTCATCATTCTTTTCCCAACTCGTTTCTTTGTTTTTAAAACGTTATTTCTACCCATTTTATCACTTTTAAAGAATCAAAAATAAATGTCCCAAATTAATAAATATAGAAGATCACTCCTAAAACATCATCACAATAACATGTTTCGAACTAGACATTCGAATCTGCTTCAAATTTTCCGCCATCTTGGTTTGGAAAAAAAAATTGAAATTGTAATCCTAGTTTATAAGAACGCATTAGAATAAGAATGTAAAGAACATACATGAAATCGACATTAATTCACTTCAGCTCCTGTTCACTGTGACCACAACTGGTATTTAGGTGTTAAATAAACACGGGTCAAGTGGAGAAATTCGCCATTTCAAAAGCTTAATTCTCTTGGAAATCATTCTGGATTCAGCCAAACCTTTTAGAACAGCAAACCGGCCAACAACCCCACTTCCTTCGCCCATTGGATGTAAAGTAAACTGCGAAAAGAGGAAACACACGCATGGCACTGTTCAGTAAATGTCTTCGAATGCTTTATGTGGAGTAGTTCACTGCTCCCGCTTTTGCCAGTATGGTTTGGAACACTGCTGCCAGCGAGGAAAACACAAAAAAAACAATGAGAGCTTTTTTGTCAAGAGGGAAAGTTTTTGCATGTAAAAGGATCCTTTCACTACTGTAAGTCAAACACAGTTTACATAATGGCAGTTCATTTGTGGAAGAAAAATCTTTTTTTCTTGTTCTTTTTTTTTTTTTAATGTCTAGCGCCAAACGAAGCAATTTGCTTTACGGTTTCGTTCCGCATCGGTAAGAAAGTAACTTTTTTTACATAAAGAAAGGCAGAAAGGAGTAAATAAACAATTGAGTCCATGTTATATAAATTATCAACACTTGGAAATTACTACCTTCCAGGAACAAATGATTTATAGCTATATCCATTGACTGCACATGCAAAATACATTAGACCAATGAAAAGCATTTTAAGGTATCCGACTAAGTTTGGAGGAAAATTTACAAAAAATAGAATTTTTTAAAAATTATTTAAAACTATGATTTTTAGATGTATTGTCAATTATAGTAAAAAATACTTTAAATACAAAAAAAAATACTGTATATATACAAAAAAATTTGAAAATGTGATATATTTTGAGAAATAAGAAAATTTGTAGTAAATTTTAATGAAATTTTTAAAAAACTGTTAACACTCTACACAAAATTGAATTGCAGCAATCCTATTTTTCTTTGTACACAAGTTATAGAATATAAGGTTGAATGAAATGAACCAAACAGTGAGAAAAAAATTTAAGATGTAAAAAATTATGCGTAAAAATATATGTATCTATGCATTTTTCCATAAATTTACAACTTACTTTATCTAAAAACACCTATAAATTAAAAAGTACTTTACCAACAATAAAACTTTCGGTTCATTTCATTATCCATATTATTTAAAACACACGTTGAAATTTTTATATTAGCACCTCTATTAATTCTCATGTGAGAATTTTTATGAAAATTAAAGTTTTAAGAAACTGGCACACAAATTTTTGATGAAAAAATATGTGACCCTGGATGATAGGTCAGGCCTTTTCTAGAAAATACTCTAAGTCTATTAATTTGTCTATAAGATCTGTGTGTGAAAATAACAACGTGAAAACTCAAAAAGCAAGATAAATTAAATTTAATATGTGGCTTTTACAAATAAATTGTAAATTTGTATTAAATTTCAAATCGCATTCGTCTAAGATAGAAATAACAGAGGAAGGCATATTTATTAATTAACCTTTGAAAATAAATGCTTTCTGAAACGTGTGCTTATTAGCTGTTGTAATTTTCTTTCTGTCCAACCATGTTTATGGATGCATAATAATTTAAAAACAGAATGATACAGATGGGTGAAATATGACATAAGATCTTGCATCATAATCGTGAATCTGTATGAAAATTTCGGCAAAATTCGGCTACAAAATTGATTACTTTCTTTGATATGTATTAGATTCTCTTTACCAGTCACGGATTTCCAAACAAACAGACAGGCAATTGCTTAACGACCTGTAGATTGTTCGGGAAATGCTAGCAATTCTATTTAAAAAATGTTACTGTCCACTTGTCCAATAAATGAACTTGTATTAAAAAATAAAAATCTCTAAAAAAAGAAATTTTGTAAATAAAAATAATAAATTATTTTCTTAGTATAGATAATTGAATTTCTCAATATAAAATCATTATGACTTATATTTGTGTTAACATGTATAGTCTCAATATATTTGGCTATGTGTATATGTAGAATAATGCTCTATGTTTCATTTAAAGTACTAAATAACTAACAAACAAATTTGCACTATTATTATAAATTATAAGAGAAAGAATAATGTCAACTTTTCAAAGTTCAAAATTAATTAAATATTCGGCTGAAATTTACTGAAATTTCACCTTTTCTATAATAACTTCAGTGAAACTTATTCCAGAAGAAATATTTAAAAATCATCTTAAAATTCTAAAATTTAATAATATGATAATTTCAATTTTTCCTTTAGTTGTCTTTATTTTAATAATTATTAATTTAAAAAAAAAACTACGCGCTTTAAAGTTAGTCAATTTTAATTACTCTAACACTATTTTAAATTTTTTTAAATTTTATTTGATACATATTTTATTTTACTTGCTCTTCATTTCTTTCAAAATAATGACTTATTGCGAACTAAATGCAGGGATAAGCTAATAACTCAAAGAGTGGCAAGAAAAGCAAAATTCTTGTGCATATGAAACATATGATCGACAACAACAGTGGGTATAAAAAATTAACTAATGTTTCGTCTTTTTTTTTTTAAGAAAGAAAGAAAAGAAAAAAAGGAAAAAAAAGAAAGAAAGAAAAAGAAAACTTTAAAGGAATTTTTGATAATATTGCACTGTCTTAAAACTAAGTTTTACTTTTTCAAAATATCAAATTCATTTCTGTAAAATTTTAATTTCAATTGATATTGATTCTTTAGAAAATTTGACACCAGACGATTTTAAAATAAGCAAAATTATAGATACTCCTCTACTAAGCAATGTTAAAGCTTTAAACTATTCTTCACTGTCGTTTCTAATTTTATATTGCACTCTTTTATTTCAATAATGCCTTAAAAAGAGTTGTTAACCCTTAGTAGCCTGATTTACGAAAGTGATTTATCTATACTTATAATAAAGCTCAATGTGTGTGTGTGTGTGCGTGTGTGTGTGTTGGCGCTCTACAGGCCAGACCGTTGGACCTACAGCTACCAAATTTGGTACATGTATACCTTGGATGTCGGGAATGTGCACCTCGGAGCCCTTTTTTCGAATTTTTAATTAGAATTTGAATTAATTAAAATTTAAGCGAAATTTCGACGTTTTTCCGCTATAACTTCCGAAAATATTATCGGATAAACATGATTTTAACATCACTTTAAAGATTAAAAAATTAGCCTTCTAATAGTATCAGTATTTTAACATTTAAGTTAAGCTTCTATTTGTAATGAATTTTTGAAGAAGCATTTCAACTATATTTTTCAACAATATATTTCGGACAAAACAATAAAATTTAATCTGCAGGAGCACGTTACGAGTGGAAGGGAAAAAATTATCTTTTATCAATAGGTTGCCATCAGATAGATAAAAACTCAAATTAAAAAAATAAATAATTATTGCAAATTAAACATTTAAAAATGCAATTTTCAGCACGTGTCTGCATGAAATGAAATAAATATGAAATATGTTTTTTCTTTTTAAAAAAAAGAAAATGCAAAGAATTTTTTGTGACTTTTACAATATTATTAATTAAATAAATCAGCTTTGTTTAATAATAGAAATGCATCTATAAAAAAGTCTAAATGAAGTAAATAGCTGCATAGTATGTAGCAAGAGTCTATAAATGCTTTGAAAAATGAAGAATATTTAGCTTTTAATTAAAAAGAGATGAACTTGTGATATCAGTGTTTTAATGTATAACTCAAGCTTCTATTTTTAACGAATTTTTAAAGAAATATTTTAACCTTTTTTTTTTTTTTTTGAGCACGTGACTGGATAAAATAAAATAAAACAATGCCGGAAGTTCAAATAAAAAAAACTATCATCGCAAATCAAATCTAAAGAAATAAAACTTTCAGCATGTGACTGGATAAAATAACATAAACATAAAATGAGATATGTTCTAAAAAAATAAATGCAAGGCAATGGATTCTATGATCGTTTGCAATAGATACATAATTAATTCCATAAATTATCTTTATTTACAGTAAACCTGGTTGAATTTAGACAGGATATGCATTGAAATCCCGACTTAATGGCATATTTCTATAATCGTTTGTAATATCTGTATCACTAATTCAATAATTTTTCCCCTTTTTCGCTTTCTTTAAAAAACATATTTAACATTTTGGCAACATCACCGAAAAAAACATTTTTAATATTTTGGAAGCATAATCGATAAATTGTTAGAGCATTAAACTCAAAACGTTTTTTCGAATAAAGTTACCGAATCTTTAACTACTAATAACTGAATCTTTTAACTTTAACTATTTCTTAAATTTTGGCTAATGAATATGTGATTTAATTGAAAATCTTAGAACGCATTACTCATGGCGAGCCAGCTGGTCGCCAAAGGCGGCTAGTTTTTAATATTACTGTGTTTGCTTGAGGGTCTAGATGAAGGGAAAAATAGCTAAAAAAATCACAATATTTATTTTACATATTTATTTAGAAAAAAAAACTGGTATCAATTTTGATACTTCAGGCATTAACGCCATAAAGAAATCAGATATACCTATGCATGAAATAATTCGAAACATTGATTGTTTTTATTATCGCATAACAACACTTTACACTTTTTACAGAACCAGGAGGTAAGTTTCCTACAATTATTAAATTTACACTTATTTCTAGAATCCATAAATATTTTAAATACTTTGCCGCGCGAGTAATATGTCATAGATAAAATAAAACAATAATGACATTTGATTTTTTTTTTAATTTCGTTGGAAAGAATATTATACAAGAGTAAAATACGTACAGCCAACCTATAAAAAAAAACTGTAATGTGAACATTCGGTTTAAAAGATAGGTATCAAAATTGAAACTCTAGGTTATTAAAGGTTAATATTATAAAATTTTGTATACAAATAACTTTTATGTGAAACAATTTTAGTCCCCAGCATCGCCGCTAGTGAATTATAAAATATAAGAATAGAATCAGTAGTTTATCAAGCGTATTGTATCGACAATTATTTAATCTAGCATTAAAAAAAAAACCTTTTTTTAAAACTTGTACGATCTTGCGTCTTGGTGGAGAAGGAGGACATTACAAATCAGAATGGAATTTCTCTTGAATTCCATATTCTGCTTTAATATTCTCCAAAAGATGTAGTTGTTTACTGCATTTGTAAACAAACCATCAACCACTAAGAATAAGACCATGAATTTTTATCCCAATTATTTATTTTATCAGAAGACGATATTTTAAACCATTCTTCTTCTCTGTCAGTTTTCAAACACTCTGATTTTTGTTCTCATTATACTTCAATAGAGAATCACTAAGCATTCATTCTGTGTCAAATGTTAATAGATCTGCAATTTTCATGTACTGAAAGTTCAATGATTATTAATTGCTCAATTTCACTGTGTGCTTCAATTGCTATTATTTTTCTCTCAATTTGCTCGTGAATAAATATATAAAATTATGAAGAATAAAAGGATGCCAAACGATTATTAAAAAAGTTTACCATGATCATTATAACACCAAATGAAAATCGTCTGTCACTTTTCAGAGAATCTCATTTATTATAGATTTGTTTTTTTACAAAATGTGTAACTTTAATGTTACAGATTTTGTAACATTAAAAAAATAATAGTAAAAATATGCATATGAGGAAGATTAATGATCAAGTAATTAAAGTATGGAAATTATTAACGAAATCAAAACTACCATTTTCAATATGCAATAAAATTCTGGAAGTAAAATTTTTCAGGAATTATTTTTTTTTAATGAAACTGTTTGCTCAAAAAAACCCCCAACAGAAAATGGTAGTTTTGATTTCGTTAATAATTTCCATACTTTAATTACTTGATCATTAATCTTCGTCATATGCATATTTTTACTATTATTTAATAAAACATAACTTCTCTGGAACAAACAGTAGAAACCGACTGACGAAAGACAAAGCGTAACACAGAAAGCTTGTTGCCTTCTATAAATTGCGTGCTATAAGATGTGTTTTTCCTTTGCCAGTATTATCAGCCGAGAACATGACGAACGTTTTGGTTGGGGAAGGGGAAGTTCGATATTACGTAGGCAATGAATAAAGTAAAAATTGCAATTTTAATTTTCAATTTTTTTTTCTTGATTGGCAATAGTTTTGGAGCTCTAGTCAATTTCGAAAGAGAAGAAGAAAAAGCATGGTTTTAATAAAAACTCACGCATGCGCATAACGTCATATATTGTTTTTCGCTTTTCAAATTTTTCTTGGCTGGCATAAAAATTTTGGAGCTCTCGTCAATCTCAAGAGAAATAAAAAGCATTTTTTTTTTTTAAGTTGACGCATGCACATAAATTCATAAATTTCTAACCGCATTATACCGGATTCTAGCTTTTCAAGTTTTTATTTGCTAGGAAAGGGTTTTGGAGTTCTCATTAATTTCAAAAGTTAAAAAGGCTCGTTTTTTATAAAAGTTTACGAACGCGCATTAATATAATCCCGTGACAAAAAAAAATGTTCTCACATTATAACTTGCAATTTGTGGTAGTAGATTCCAATATTTTAAAATACATTTTCGCTTCGATAGTGCCTTTTTTGCTTGGCAAATAGTGATTGGCGAAAGTGAATTAAGCCATCTTCCAACCCTGGAAAGTGCACAATATGGGGCTCCTTATTTTTGATCAATTTCACTTCTCCTTCCATTTCGTTTTTAATTTAATTAACTTATTTTTACTTGTCAATTCTTTTTCATACGTGTGTTTTTGAATATATATATATTTAAAGATATATTTGTTTTTATTTATTTGTTATAACTCTTTGTGATGTCCATATCTACATCCAGTATTTCACTATTTTATACTGAATATTAAATATTATAACATGTAACTAAAGTTTCATCAAAACATTTTTATGTTGTCATCTTCAAACACTCATATCTTGCTAAAAATATGTTTTTCGAACTTCAGGAGGTCCGAAAAATCGAGATTCGTCGAAATATCAAATTCGAATCACTTTACGACTGAAATACTTCCACTTTATATTCTTTATGCACAAGAATATATATATATATATATATATATATATATATAATATACCCGGTGGCCAGAAATAAAACACCCCTACTCTGACCTCCCTGGATATCGAACTACTCAGTGTAAAGGCTTGAAAATTTGTGGACATACTATTCAAAAAATGGGGAAACGGATTTCACGAAAAAAAAAATTTAGTTCCAGAAATCACCGATAGGTGGCGCTGTACCACTGGACGTATGCTGAAAAGACACAAAAACACGTTTTAAACACATTTTATTTGAAAGTACCAAGCATACATGAAACAAGGACGTTATCGATGCAGGGAATGCTGCTCAATATGGTTCCCTTCCTGAAGATGTAAAATGTGAAGTCTGTGGACAGCTTGTTCAACTGCGGATCGTAACTGGTCATCTGAGATGCTTCTCACATGCAGACTGATACTCTCTTTCAAATCTGCCAAGGTTATCAGACGTTCTCGATAAACAAGGTTTTTTAAGTGTCCCCAAAGCCAAAAATCACACGGATTAAGATCCGGTGAACGAGATGGCCAAGTTGTCGGAAACGCGCGACTGATTATTCTGTCAGTGGTGAAATGTTGGCGAAGAAACTGTTGCACAGGGAGTCCAATGTGTGGAGGTGCTCCATCTTGCATAAAAGTAATGGTGTCAAGGCATTGGCGCTGCTGCAAATGGGGTACAACAAATGTTTCGAGCATCCTTTTGTACCTGTTGGCCGTCACGGTACATGTCTCAAGGCCATTGGAAGTAACCTCTTCGAAAAAGAACGGTCCAAGGATGAATGTGGCTGTGAATCCACACCAGACTGTAACTTTCGGTGAGTGGAGTGGAATCTCTTGGAAGGTACGGGGGTTTGTCGTGTCCCATATGCGACAGTTATGGGTGTTCACTGTTCCACTGAGGTGGAAATGGGCCTCATCGCTCCACAGAATCTGCCACGGCCACGATGCATCCACTTCAACTCTAGCAAGAAATGTCAATGCAAAGGTCAGTCGCATCTCCCTGTCTGTGGCCAGCAATTGTTGATTAGGGCGGATTTTGTACGGGAAACAATGCACCATTTTTCTGAGTACGTTCCACACTGTGCTATAGGGAACACCCAAGTGTCGTGACACTGCACGTGCACTACTGCAGCCTAAAACATTATCCATTGACTGTTCAACAATACCGGTGGCAACATCTTCAACGACATCTGAACGAACCGGTTTGCGTCCTCGACCAGGCTGAACTCCAAGATGTCCAGTTTCCTCGAATCGAGCGATCATTCTCCTGAGAGCTTGTGGAAGCAATGGTCCCTTACGCAAATCCTTAAGTCGGCGAAACTCTCGAAGTGCTGCTGGAGCATTTCCTTTATTCTCGTAAAACAACTTCACAAGCAAAGCGCGTTCTGGCAGCGTGACAGCCATCACTAATAAGAATGACATTCCCCACCTTTTAACTTCTTTTATACCCAGAACATGGCTTCTAACCATGCTTTATGCAAATTTTTCTGGTTACAGTATGAAATTGCAGTTACAACGGGAGTTCTAGCTTCTTTACTATTTTTATTTTCCATAAGGGGCAGAAAAATTAAAAAGGAAGCATGGAAGCATTCCATTCCGCATAAACATTTTAATTTTTATTATTATTTGTGTCTTTTGATCATAGTTCCAGTTGTGCAGCGCCACCTATCGGTGATTTCAGGAACTAATTTTTTTTTCGTGAAATCCGTTTCCCCATATTTTGAATAGTATGTGTACAAAATTTTGAGCCTTTACACTGAGTAGTTCGATATCCATGGAGGTCAGAGTAGGGGTGTTTTATTTCTGGCCACCTTGTATATATATATATATATATATATATATAAATAATATTACAGTAAAAATGATAAATCAGTGATTATATAAAATTACAGGTGATAAAATCCCCATCTCGTTGTGGGGACTTTATAAATTAACTGGTAAATTTGATAAACATGAAATGATTTATCGCATTTACCAAATTAAGTGGTGATTGTGTATAATCACCGGTAATTTATATAATCATCGAATTTATTAATTTATATATATATATATATATATATGCTTGCAATATTTATCCATGATGGAGTAGTTCTGTATTTTATTCTTTTTATGAAACTGCTGTTGATGATAACAATATTTAACAGGCAAAGGTGTTAGCTCTACAATATGCATAGCTCGATGTGAATTTCTGCGCCAGCTTTTATTAAAACAGCATTACTGAAGTTCTATTTTTTCATAATTAAATGATACGCATGCAAAACATTTAATAAAAAAATGATTCATTCTCAGATGAAAGGGTAACTACTGAAACGAAACAAAATCTTGCTGCCCGTGACTTCTTAATAACTGAAAATAAAAAGCATAAATCAGTTTTACTGAAAGTGAAATTTTAAAATCAACTTCGGTCAGGTGTGAAGGTCATTTCAGTTGCTCAGCTGTTTCACGTCCACATAAGCTCACGGAACGCATAAACCACAAACGTTTTTGCAAAACCACAAACTAAAAGACCTACACTAAAACGGTTTTGGAAACTAGGCAGAAAACTGGAATGTTTTCTTTTCAAACCCAATAAATTGAAACCAGCCGAGAAATGAAACTTTATAATACTAATGAAACCAGCCAAATTATTATTACCAAATTATTTATTTACCAAAATCATTCCATTTTTTTAATTTCCTTAGAAAAAAAATGAAAGTCCTTATGAGAAAATCCAATGTGTCATTAAAATACAAGTGTTTAAAAAAATAAAGAAGATAATCCAAAATGTTATAGAACAAATGTATTTATTTATATAGAATTAATTTTTCTTATACGTAGTCTAGAGAACGTATAGAAATTGGCAAAAAAATTGAATTCGAGATTTTGAGTAATCTTTTCTTTTTAGACTTCTGTGAGTTCGAAAAACACAATTTTTGAAAATGTCAATCCATCGTTCTGCGGCAAAGATGTCTAAAAAAATGCTTTGAGCTACATAGATGAAATTTGGTTTTTGATCTTTACATCAAATGCATAAATTTCTATCAAATTTTGAAGTCTGTTCCGAGGAATTCTATCTTTCCAGTTGTTCGAGTATAAATTAATCGCGATTTCTACAAAGCGAAGAAAGACAGATAGATAAAATTCTGTACATATATTTAGCATTTATAGATTATACCTATAAAATTTTGGCTCATATCCAACAAATGATTGACCATTTGTGGTTCTGTACTTTCAGAAACATATAAACGCGGAGATTTAAAAATGCAATGACATAAATATACCAAATTTGTTTTGGAATTTTTTGAGTGCAAGTGTAGTTTTGTGTCAAATTTTTGCTTCAACGGTTCGGAAGAAAAGTACCTAAAAAAAAATTTGATTTTTGGATACTCTTAACCACATACTAGGAACTAATCGCTATGATCACACGAAGCATTCAGAAACACTGCTAAAATCATGCTATCACGTTTCCTTGTCCCACAAAAAGCGACCTTTCCAGATAGCTTTTCAATGCCTGTTAAAACCCTCCATTGTTGAATGCCTCCAGATAAATGGATGGATGGTCTTCTTATCGCCGAGTGGTGGTTGAGTCTGATCATGACTTCCGCTGAAAGACCACATGTGACGTTCATTGTTGGGGCGGAACCTATCGCGCTTTCAAAAGAAAGGAGTGTCAAATATCTGGATTCCAAATGGGCCCCTTTGTGTAAGGACTATCATTGACACGTATTCCAGAACGGTCAATTGCTAGGACGGGTCATTGATGGACGGTTCCCCCTCTATGCTGGAGCCACAAATGAGTGAAATGTTTGCTTAACTATTGACCTCTGGAGAAGGTCAACGAATGGGAATTGAGAAGACGGAGTTTGGACAAAGAGTGGATCTTGCTTTGAAGAAAAGAAGATACTTTTTGGATTGCGGACTGAGGGATTACTTAAGCTCCACCCTGGAGTGGCCGTTCTTTCTAATAAGCTGTTAGCGTCTTTCTGTGTTTTTCTCCGAATTGATGGAGAACTGTTTTCACGATAAACCTCCAACCTTCGACTGTTGTGTAAATAGCAAATATTTAACCTAGATAATAACAAATTGTTTTTATGTATATATATGGCTGTAAATAAAATAATTGTCTGAAATTCTACTCTTTTATTTGATTGGTCAGGATCAAGTCATTACAATGCGTAAGGCTAATATTTGTATACATTGTAAATCAATTTCTGAGTTATCACCTTTATTAGAGAACATCGAGAAAGTTTTGAGGGATTATTCCCACTGATTTTTAAAAAATGCAATCTTAATTGTATGGGATTTTGTGATTACAAGTACAGTTTTGAATCAAATTTCAGTTTGAATAAATGAGTGGAAAACATAAGATTTTTGGATACTATTAACCACATGCCAATTTTTAATCGCCAAATATCTTGCCAAGGAAGACACGATAGTTTCGATACAAATGCCACATTCACACCAAAAGTTAAAAGTTCGTTTTATTGTACGCCTGTGCCATGCAAAGCGTTCTCTGGAATGACAAGTTTATCAGAGAGCAGGCGAGAAAGATTTGGGGCAATCACTCCCTCTGGTTTAACAGACAACTGTGGAAGAGACGAAATGATCATACTAGAACATAGGTTCTCTACGTGAGTGATAACGCTTCCTTGTGGGCGTTTGTGGCTTTCAGGGTGTAAAAGACCCAGAGAAAACTAGGGGGTGTTGATAAGCCACGGAGTTGGGTGAGAAGATTAACGAAATATAATCTAAAAAAGGCTTAACAATCGCACTGAGAATTCATTTCTATAACGTGTGCGAAAATTCACATATTTCGATATGAGACTTCACTGTTAAGAAAAAGACATACCTCTCTAGTACATTCGGCTTTGTGGCTACATGCGACAAATTTAGAATTTGATGTCTTTAAATGTTAATAAAAATACTTTTAAATAAAATTAAGTATGCTTTTTGATTGTTCTCGGAAACTGTGGTATTTATTTATTTAGAAAGCAATAGTTAATTATGGAATACTTCGTATCATCAAAACTCCTGCCTGTCCTTATAACAGATAAGCTAAAACTTTATTCCTCTTTTTTAAATAAAGAAGAAATTCAGTAGCGTTTCAATTCCAACAATATTCTACCCATTAGTGTTTTTTTAAAAATTAATTCTTGTTTTCACCATACATCATGTGCAATCTTATTTCTCTGCAGTGGGAAGGGAGAGGTATCGAAATATTCACTAGAAAAGGGGGCACCAGTTCAAAAAAAGGTTCGGAACCGCTGCACTAGAGCAAAAACCGTTCCTCGTATGAAAACCAGCCGAAATTGGTATCAGCCAATGATTTTATTTTGGAAAACGATAAATACAATATATGTATCGGCAAAACGATTATTTCCCACGCTCCTTTACCAATTTCTTCTTCCAGAGAAAAAAAATATAAAAAATAGTGTTCCATAAAAGCACCTTTGTGCCAGTTCTGCCATAAGCTTTATCAAAATTGGGCTCATAACACCAGTTTCAAAATTCCGCTTATCACTTTGATGCGAGTCACTCACCCGGCCCTCGAGGTCATCTGGTGCGATAGAAGAGGTTTTTTTCAGGCCTCGGGCTACCTGGAATCGTTCCCTCCCGTTCGAATCTCCCGAGAAAGCGAGTGGATGATGCACTTGATGAAAAATGGGAGTAGAAACACTTACCACCACACCTTTCTTAGTCATCCATTCCAAATTAGGAGTGACTGTCGTCATAGTTTCTTTCTCTTCCATGCTTATCTTCTTCTAGCGCAACCTACCACACGACCGAGGTTACAATTATGGATGATAATTCTGGAAGTTAAATGGTCGGGTGTCTTCTTGTCTCCTGGGAGAATTCTAGAACTCCAATCAGCTACCCCTCCTAATAGTACAAATCGCATTCCCTGTAAGTTAATAAATGCTCTTGCGAAATTTATGTATGCAGATGAGCTATAAAAGTGCTAATGCAATTCCAGTATCTGTACAATCAGTTTTAGCCTCCCAAAAGAATTCTTCGACTTAACCTGCATACAGCCGGGATGAAGGCCCAAGACAGGCCAGAGGATCACGGCTGAATTATCAAAAGGGCAAAGTAGGTAACTGAGTGATGATCCTGACGGTTTCTTTTTATGCGGCATTTTCAGAGCTATGCATGTGTGTGTGTGTGTGTGTGTGTGTGTGTGTTATTGACTCAGTCCTTTGTTATTCATTAAATTGATTTTATAACAATAGCGGTTTTTTCGAAATATCAAATAATTTTTTAACAAGGAATAATTTGAATATAATTATGCTGCGACACAACTTTCTGTGTATATTTATTTTTTAGCAACAATTTAAAAAATAAATTTGGCAGATCATGTGTTAAAGCCATTACAAATAACTGGTTAGAACCGATTGTCTTAGAATTTAGAGGTCGCGATGGCCTGGTGGTAAGGTCTCAGCTTCGAAACCGGAGGGTTTCTGGTTCGAGACTCGATTCCACTGAAGAACCGTCGTGTAAGTGGGGTCTTTCACACATTAAATCTGTCGAGCCAAACGTCCTCCCACTGGTGTGAAGAAGGGAGTGCCACTTCAGGTGTCGTCCTCGTCATCTGGCCGTGGTTCAAAATGACGAAGTTCATCCCAGAATAGCCCTAGTGTTGCTTTACAACGTGACGTTAAAATAGCTAAATTAAACTAAACTAAACTTAGAACTTACCATACCCGTGCGCTCCTATTTATTTAAACTCTCCATTATATTATGAGCTGGATTCAATTTCACTTTTCTTTCCTTAGATATGACCTACTTCATCTCCAGATATAAAGTTTATTATGTCTTCCATCTTCTAATCTCATGACTTTACAAAATCTTGTTTTTAGACGAGATACTGTATCTGCCTTTAACCTATGATTTTAAAACCCGGTTTTATAAGTCCATCAGTTTTTTTATGGTCCCTAAGTACTTTAAGCTACTTTGAGACCCATACTTTTTTGAAGTTCGTACTTCAATTTTTGATGGTAGTATAAACTTATTTCTCTTTTGAAACTGACTAAAAACAAATATAGATGGCCCAGAGAGATACCTAGAAAATCGAAAATCGTCAATGTAATTGCATATGTAAAATATTTATTTCTAGATTTTTAAAATTTAATTAACTTTTAAGAAATTCTATAGATAGAGGGCTAAATGGAACATGCGTGATGGAAAAAAGGATTTCAAGACAGATATCTTTAAGAATAAAGCTACTAAATTTTGAAAACACTTCTTGGGTAATATAATGTAAAATTTAAATATTTTGAAAAAGTTTAATTAAAGATTAATCTAAATTGTAATGTTTATTCTGATTAATTTAAGGCATATTATCACACAATAACCATATTTACGGTACTTTGAAATTCAAATAATTAATATTTCAGTGATACCAATTTTATTTATTAACAATTTTTCACCAATTTTAATTAATTTTTGAAAATATTTTAAATACATCTTACAACTACGCTTTTTCTTGCTCATTGTTTAATCACAGGTGCATTAACACGATATATTAAAAAAATGAATTCATTTTCATATTATATTCGCTTTAATTAAGAATAAATTTTTATACAATATTGGACTGAGGCGGTCTCGTGGTAAGATCTCGATTTCGGAGAGTTTTCAAGTTCGAGACACGATTCCACCAAAGTAATTTCGAGTAAGTGGGTCTGGTGTACTTTAAAATCCGCCGGGGAAATCGATTGCAAAATTTTTGTCGAATAGACAAAGAAGTACACAGAAAAAAAAATGAAGTTCATATTGTATTGTTTTCTAGTTATGAACTATTTTTAAAGTTTCCAGTCTGTAGCTCATCGCTAAGTTAGTTTAAAATCGATGCTAATTTTGCACCGAACTGATAAGCAGATTGAGCTGAAAGCGAATTAATGAAACGTGCTGATTTAAGAAAGGGATACGATTCTGTTTTGATAGAATGTAACAGTTTTTTTAAAAGCAATGGTTGGCAAAGTTGAAGTTTCCAAAAAGTGACAAATGTTCTCCCTTTGGAGTAATGTGAAAGTTTGGAGAGAAAAGTGCCAGTTCAGATATCGCCCTCGTTATCTGATACCGGTTCAAAAATACGAAGTTCGTCCCAAAATAGCCTTGGTGTTACTTTAAAACGGGACGTTAATATAACTGAACTAAATCAAACTTTAAAAATAACATAAAAACAGGCGAATCATGCCTAAAACGCTTTTTGATATTTTGGACTAAATACTCGAATACACTCAACTTTTTTTAAATCTAAGATATATGCATTGTAATCTATTTGATTTCGCAAAAAAAAAGACACATTTTTTTAAAAGAAAATTTCTATAAAAATCTGAAATTGGTTATCTGAGATTTCAATTACTGAGAAAAAGTAGAGATAACCAATTATTATGCCATAAATGCGATTAAAAAAGCATTTATCAAGATAAACACACAATTATTCTCCAAATAGTTCTATTGCATTCAGGTTTTGAAAGTTAATGGCTTTCTAATCTATTTTTATAACAATTTCTGTATCACAATTCAACATTTTATTCGATGATACTAATAAAAAATCATTGTTTACGTCTTCTTACAATAAGATAGAGCACCGAGAAAGCTGTGTAATGCTCTACCTGAGACAATGGTTTTAAATAATATGATTCAAACGATAATTTAAATTCGTGCATCAAAACATTCAATCGCGTGTTTTTGCCTTTCGTTAAATCCATAATAAGATAAATAAAGAGATAAATCCATAATAAGATCTCAAAAAAGACACTTTTAAAAATATTCGTCTGTCTGTTATAAAGATAACTAAAGAACGCTGTGAGTTTTGGTGAAATCTTTTCACCAAACTTATAAATTTGTAACCGCGTGGCAGGGATTCGCCAAGTATTACTCAACAGATTCAGTAAAAATGTGGAAATCAAGCCAAAGGTTAATACTTCTTGACTATAGTACGCCAATGCTAGGCAAGGCGTTCACTTGGGTAACATCTTTATTAGAGAGTTGAAAGTAAGTTTTAAGGAGCCCATTTTTTGATTTAATTTGTAATGAATTGATTCAATTCAATTCATGTTTTTTTTCGGTTATATCAATTAACAACCAGATGAAGTGTTTTTTAAAGCATTCCATATTTGGAAGAAGAAATTGATCGCAAAAGGTGGCTAATATGTTATTTAAATTCAAAATACAATCTCAGTAGAATATGAACTACAACCGTACAATAGAACGAATTAGAGATATTGCTTTATATAGCTCGACCACTTCGGAGACTGAACTCCAGAACAAGTGACCGCTTTTTATAGTCCAATCTGATGAGATGAGAGATAGATCTTTCTATGTATTTCTTCGCCGCCCAAGATACAAATTTCGCCAAATTTGAATTCTCAGTACTTCCTAAACAAGCCTCAGAAGTCAAATCTGACAGACAATTCAAAATAACCACAACAAGTTATTATTATTATTTGACCAAGTTATAGGCCAAGGGTACTTTTCCATTATGCAGGCGCAAATATCGCCAAGCTAACTTTTTGGCAACAGCACACAATTGCATTTTGGCTCAGGTGACAAAATGGCCGCGGCTTTCTTTAAAAATGTAGTGGCAAAAAGTTACTGGCGGCTATATTCCGTTTGGCGTTAGTTGCATCATTATTGGCGACTTTTCGCCAGCGCCGGTATAATGGAAAAGTACCAGGCCAAGTTAATTATAATTATTGTCAGGTGAGGTGAGAGATCGATCTTTCTAAAAATATCATTGCCTATCGAGATTCAAATTTCTTCATACTTGGGGCCTTTCTTTTTGCCAAACAAACATCTGATGCCAAATTTGACCGCCAACTTAAAACAAGCACAGCAATATATAAGTCAAGCTAATTATAATTATAGTCAAATCTGGTGAGGTGAGAGATCGATTGTTAAGGAAGTTAAGGATTGTTAAGGATTGATCCAAGTACGAATTTCGCCAAGCTAGGGCCTTTCTATTTGCCAGAGAAACAAAATTTCATGTCAAATTTAACCGCCAAAATAGCCACAAAAATTTATAAACGAAGCTAATTATAATAATACTCTATCTCAGCAAATATAGCATTAACTCTTGCTTGCTAGTGAAAATGGAGTGATGAAAAGCTCCCTCCATTCTAATTTTCTGAAACTATCCTTTTGAAAAATCATCGGGAATTAATCTTTTTCTAAGAAAAATTATTTTTCAATAACTCTACTTACACAAAAAAATGGCAACCGAATTTATTATCTGTCTATTTAGAGCATCTAGCACTTCATGAAGAATCGTTTGCTGCAAATCAGACGATTACATGCAACAAGCAGAAAAAATAATCATGATTAAAAAGCGGCAATTTAAGCAAGTGATGAAAGTATTCACAAATTAATAACTTATATCCGCTTCCTCAAACCATGAAATAAATGTTCTATTTCCGGTTCAGAGCAGCAGTTTGATGAGATTGCTACATATCCATATGATTTATTTTCTCCATTTTTACTAAAAATGGGTCATTTTTTTAAATGGGTGAAAGGTAGTGAATTCCCGAAAAATGTTATGCCCTTTGAATAATTACATAGATTCGTATTATTACTGTGTTTTTCATATATAATAATTGAGGTTTATAAACATTTTTAATTAAAAAAACGGATTAAAACTTATTTTCGGTAATGGGTTTTTGTATTATCTCTTTTTAAGCGATGATAGAACCTTTTACTTCCTTGAGTACTAACAAGGAAAGAGAATGCTTTATAACCTCGAAAAAAATTCGATATCGACACCTTGATGAAAATTCAAATAAAAAGCAATTCTTAAAGAATAGATAAATAAAATAAAAATCAAAGATTCTAGTTTTTAGTCAGAACATTATAAATAAAATAAAAATATTATATTGTGGAATAATAATGTTTAAATCTTGATCGCTAACAAGATATTTTTTTAATTAAAGGAAGCTGCTGTATCTTTAACCGATTTTCGATACTTTTTTTATTGGGTTTGACTATAATTTCACGTTGAATTCTGGTTTTAATTTGGTTTCGTGTAGGATTTATAACAAATTTTTAAAAGAACGAAGATATTTATTTTTAACATTTTTTAAATTATATTTTAGTAAAAACTTTACTTGGTAGTTTATCGTACAATCTAATGTTGACTTTGTCTGGAGAGAAGGGGGGACTACACGTTTGACCTGGGCGTTTTATAAAAAACATAAAGATGAAAATGTCTTTTAACAGCATAAAATATAAAGATCGTTATTTTCGATAAAAACATAATTTTTTTAAAATATAAGAACAACTTATTTACAAGAGTCTATAATTTTCGAAATGTGTATGCGATATCTCTATTTAAAGAAAAAAAACCTGGTACCAACTTAATATTATAAAAAATATCTTATTTTCAAAATTCATCGTTTTCAGCAAGTTTTCCTCGATTATTTTTTAATTAAATTATTAATTTTTTTTTTACTTTCTTTCTACGTTATTATTATTAGAGATAATTTAATATCAGAGCTTATACGCCTAGTTTTTCAGGTATATTTGAACCATTCATCACTTTTTGGTTTTTTCTTGCATGTTCCTTTTGTTTGCTAAACCTTAGGAAAAAGTTCCATATTTTCATGCGATATATCTGAAGAAAAAAATGAAGAATCAAGCCATTGCACAATATCAGAGATCAAGTTATATATTGAATTATTCTCAACTTTCAGAAAGATGGCAATTCATCATTCTTTTAGAGTAAAATTTCAATCAACAGGTTATTACTTAATTTAATTAATAATTGAATTTCTAATTTTCTTAAAAAGGAAATATTTACTTAAGGTTCCACGTCTACAAATAGTATAAAATGAAGTCTCCTATAATCATCTGTTTATTTGAACCCTAAAAACTCGAGAAATAGTAAAAGGATGTTCGAGATATTTATACCATTTTGTAGAGCATTTATTGGGGAAGGTTTTAGAACATTTAAGTAATTTCAAAATAAAGAAAGGAGGTTTATAATTGCTATTTTAATTATTGTATATTTTAAGAGGATTTTTTTTTTCTACGAACATATATTTTTACATTTTTAACATCTAAATATTTCTGAAAGTGTGCTATAAATAATTGATGTGTATGTATTTTTGATAAATTCTAAATATATTTTTATGTTTGTTTGATGTAGCGTAACATGCCCGTGTCATATCGGCTGGAGGCTAGCCTTAAGTTTAAAGCTAATTTTTTTTCTTGGATTCGATGTCACGGGCAACTGCTAGTTATTAATAATATATATATATTGATATCATTAAAAAACATACTATTTTAATACTAAAGATGCGAGAAAGAGATGTTTGTGCGATTGTAAGATCCAAAGTTGCTTAATTAAAATGTTGAATAACTTTTAATTAAAAGTAATGAAAATTTCTCATGAGCACTTAATACACAAGAAGAGCCCAAGCCCAACGGTTTGTCCTGAGTAGGTTGTTCGACATATATATCGCAATTTGTAGGCACTATGCCGACCAATAAACGTTATCACGTTAAAAAAAAACCTTAGAAAAACAATTAGAATGATAATCATTTCTATCTGTTGTTGAGCATAAATTCATTACTTAAAATAATAAGAAATCTTTTTAAATATGCTTAAAATATTTTTACAAAATTGCATAAGTTTAAAACTGATTTCAATAGAAAGCTTATTCTAAAATATTAAAGTGGTGTAAAATTGCATTTTTTAAAATAATATACGCATATTACCTTTTTCTATAAGAACAATATTCTTGTTGTGGAAAACTGTAAATTTATTTATTTATTTTTAATTAAAAATCTAATTAATGTTGAAATTCCTCTCTTAATTAATGCTTACTAACCACTAATGAAATCAACATTTTCTATCATTATTTGCTGAATTTGGTAGTTTTAAGGCCAGCAATTTTCTTTGCAGTGCATTTGCATTCATGCATTTCATTTCATGCCTGTTCCAATTGTAGATAGTAATATAAAATAATAACAATTAGTATTTTAAAATAGGAATAATATTTCTTTGCTAACATAAAGTTTGAAAATCCTTATTATAACAATCAGAAAAATTAGTTTTAACACTACTCATAAAATTTAATTTGATATTATTTGTTTAGGTATAATTGCATTAATATTTTCTACAATTATTTCTGGGTTTTTATTTGTTTCTAATATTCGTCAAGTTGAATTTTATCAATCAAACTATAGGGAAACCATAATTCATTTAATTGCTAAATTTATTTAATTAGTATTCGAAGTGTAATTTTGCTATCAGACAACAGTTCATTCAGTTCAATAACTGATTAAGGCAGATTTCCGCCTAGGTGGTGTAGGTAGCTGCCTGTGGCCGTTAGTCTGAGAAGAGGCTGCAATCAAACTGTTTTTAAAACTTTATTTTCCTTAATGTCAAATAATTTTTAAAAAAATATAATTAATTATGAAATAGTAGAATATTATGAACTTTTTAGATAGTATAATTATTATTACCATCAATTTTATTATGCTTATTTAATTATAAAATATTCATAAATATCGAAATTCTTCTTTAATTACATTTTTACAAATGTGTATTTAGTTATAATAAATAGAAATACAAAGTTGATTAAATAAGAAAAATTACATAATTATATTTACACTTACTTTAAAAAGTATTGAATTATGTAATAAAATCTGTTATTTTATTGAAAGAGAATCACCATAATGTGCACTGTTTATGGTGGAAATATATTTAAATCTACCTCTGATCGATTTCTGATAATGCAGACTAGGCAATAGCCTAGAGTCACCGGGCTAAGAGATAGCTGAAAATAGGTGCAAAAGAAATTGCTATTAGCGTAGTTTCCAAAATTCATCTGTAACATATTCAAATATTATGAATTGTAAAATCAACAATTTGGCAAATATTTTATAAAATACAAGAATTAAAAAATATTGGGAAGAAATCAATACATTGTGAAGTATTTTGTTAAATACTAGAATAAAATCTATAATTTTCCAAGTACTATAAAATGGCAAGGTGAATTAACACTTTGTCAAGTATTTTATAAAATGTTAGAATAAAATCAGCACCTTTCTAAGTATTATAAAACAATAAGAAGAAAATTATAAATTGTCAAGTATTTTACAAAATGCAAGAATAAAATCGATACTTTTGCAGGTATCATAAAATACGATGATAAAATCAACATTTTGTCTAGCTTTTTTTATAAAATACTGGAATAAAATCAACATTTTTCCACTTATTATAAAATATTTTTATTTATATAATTATATTTTTTATGTGAAGTATTATAAAGTACGAGGATGTAATCTTCCATTTGTCAAGTTTTTTTTAAATAAAACACTGCAATAATATAGACATCTTCCAATTATTATAAAATACTAGGATGGAATCAATATTTCTTCAAGGATTTTATAAAATATTGGATTAAAATCGATACCATACCAAGCATTATAAAATAATAGGATGAAAACACTTTGTCAAGTAATTTATGAAATATTAGAATAAAATCGACACCATGACAAATATTTAAAAAATATTAGGATGGAATCAACAATTAGTCAAATATTTTATAAAATACTAGAATAAACCGAACCTTTACAAGCATAATAAAATATTGAAATGGAATCAACACATTATCAAGTATTTTATAAAATACTAAAATAAAAACGACACCTTGCCAACCATTGTAAAATACTAAAATGGTATCAACATTTTGCCAGATATTTTATAAAATACTAGAATAAAATCGACATTTTGTCATATATAATTGACCAGATTCCGATCTGTTCCGTTTTATGTCTTTAGTTATTACAGTATTTAAACGCTATTACAATATAATTGTACAAAAAACATGGAATTTATAATAAATAAATAAATATTATGTAATGTCTTGGAAAAATTTGTAATAAATCATTCACATATTTATCAGTTAGAAGTAAGTATACATGACCCAAAAAAGTTCTTGAAATGTGAAACTAATTCAATCAATTAACTCAAAAAAAAATCATAATATACATAATATACATTGTCAAGAATCTCAAATGAGCTTAATCCTCCAATGACTGCAATCCAAAAGTTATTTTAAAAAAAGGAAAGAAGAATTTCTGGAATATTTGCGAGTGGCAGACGACTTTTAGCAGCGTGAGCTGTCTGTCGAACATCAGTTTACTGAAATCACCGCTGGAAGTCATGCTTTTGGATTTTATCGTGCGTATGTCCTTGCCATCGGTTTTAAATTGTCTTGAAACAGCGGAAATAACGATGTTTCAGGATTTCGACCGGAAAACATGAAATTGAAAGTAAAGAAAAAAACACAGTTTATATGCTCCACGTACCGGTGCGTTTCGTTTCACTTTTCCCATCTATAATCTTTATGGTTAGGAACAGTATTGTACATATGCATGGTAAATTCCATAGCCGGGAAATTAGTTATTAACGTCTCTACATTATTACTCTTTTGATTTATGAGTCGATGCAAACCACGGAAGAATAGTAGTAAAAATATATTAGAAACACAATAATTGACGTTTAAACATAATGATGCTTTGTAAAAACACAAATTGTTGTGTTGTTTGATGATATAAATAATAAATTTTAGAATCAGGGTACGTAGAGTCATGAAAAGTCCTTAAAAAGGGCATAAATTTGAAAGCTATTTTTAAGCATCTTAAAAGTGCTTAATTTTGGATGAAAGGTCCTTAATTTTCGTTAGAAGTGTAAAGAAAATATTTTTTGTTTCAACATAAAATATTCCCTTTTGTTTCGTCATTCTATGGATACACTAAATCAATAATAGTCATAAAAATTTGTTTACTGAATATATCAAAAAATAAAACCAATGAAAGAGCAGAATTCTGTGAAGGGGTACAAGAGTTTTAACCCATGTTAAGATAATGGTTAATGACTTTTTTTCGATTGTTTTTTCAACGTTGGGTATTAGTGAAATATTGATGTCATAGTGAATATTAGAATGGTTATTCCGAAATACGAAATATACCGAATTTATTGCAACTCGAGAAACATTTGAATTTCCTTTATATACATGGTTCTAAATAGCTCTCTTCTTATAAAAATTGACTTAAATTTTAGGTAATGATAGTTTTTTTTTTTCATTTTTATTATCCTTTCCTGTTTTTGTCAAAATAAAAAAAAACATAATTTGTTTTACAGTAGAAGACATTGAGCAATTATTATGAAAATACAAAAATAAAATTAAAAAAATGCACATTTTAAAATTAATTTTTAAAAATTCATTAAAAGTTATGCATTATAATAAAACAGAAAATAACCGAGGATTAGAAAATACGCAGGTTTACGTATGCTTACATGTGCAAAGGTGCTTAATTTGTTTTGGCTATGGTGCTTAAAGTGTGCTTAAAAATACTTAATTTTTGCATCATTTTTTTCACTACACACCCTGTAGAATTAATTTTTTCTGAGAAAATATTTGTTATAGTTCTCACCATGACTTGATTCTTTATACATCTGGAGTAGTCACCCCAAAGCGTTCTCGCAAACTCTCTAATAAATTTGACATGCCCGAAAGTACCATGTATGACATTCACATAAAATAATTGCAAAATATTAACTTTTGGTGTAAACTCAACAATTTTAGTGAATCTATAGTGTATTTCTCGGCTAATTATTTGACAATTATTTGTTACAAATTATTTGTTTAGGCAAATAATTATTTGACAATCGCTGACATGCGTTAATAGTATCGGAAAATCGAATTTGTATTTTAGACACGTTTATCTTTTTCAATTGAAATAGGAATTTGACATAAAATTGCACTTATAGTCATAAAATCCCATATACAAATTTGATAAATTTTAGTCACTGTGTTTTGGAATTAACGCCCTTACATGTTTCTAAAAATACAGAACAGCTGACAATTAGCTCTTTGCTGAATTTGACTCAAAATTTGACTTACAATACTTACTACTAATAATAATGTAATAGGTACTTACAATATAGATATTATGTTTGAGTACCAGATTTTATCACTTCGTTTTTTAATTATCGTATCAGCTGATATTCGAAAAGCTGGACAGACGGATCTTCTCTGAATGATTTTACTCAAAATTTTATAAAATCTGCAAATTTGGTGACATACCAAATTTTCATAATGAATCTGAAAGTATTTTAGAGTTATCTTTGTCACAGACATTTTCCGAAAAAATGTGTTTTTCAAATTCAGAATGGTCTAAAACAGGGGAATTGGTTGAAATTTCGAGTTTAAATTTTTTCAACGATTACTACTCAGACTATTTTCTCTATATATTGTGCATACAATAAAGTAAAAATTATCTTATTCTGATTTTTTTTCAAGTAAATTTGCAATTCTACTTTAATTTTAACTTCTGGGCTTAGTTTAAATTCAAACTCCTCAGAACTTAGCATTTTATTTCTCTCTACGAGCCATGTGTGCCGAGGGGAAATTTAAGTCATGGCTCTAATATGTGATTTTTTAAAGGCATAAGTATGAACTTTAATAAACTGCCCTGATTAGGAATTCTCAATTATAGGAAGAAAATTGTTTTTCTAGTACAATTTTCGTTAGTTAATCTGTGAGCAGATCTAAGATATTGCTTACATGATAACAATCCGTCTAGACAGGTGCATGCTCTAGCTCTATCAGAAATGCATATCTTAAAATTTCAAAAATTCCCAGATTAGCGAATACTTTATCAAATAAATAGAATAAAGTTCTTCCTTTCTAATTCCGGTTTCGGAAAATGATCATGTATGTCAGAAGGATTCTAAATTCGTTTTACATTTAACTTAGTTTTAATTTTTTAAAATTTAATTATATATATATATATATACATACATATTATATATATATTGTATGTTATATATATATATATATATATATATATATATTGTTAAATTAGCTGTCACAGGGACTCGTAAATGTACACATGTCATAAGAATCAATATGATGTAATTTAAGTTTGATAAGATTATTATATAGTAGCACTTACAATTTATACACTGAAGTGACAAAAGTCATGGGATGACTGTTAATATTGTGTCGGTCTTTCTTTTGCCCGGCGAAGTGCAACAACTCGACGTGTCATGGAGTCCACAAGTCCTCTGCAGGAATATTGAGCCATGCTGTCAGTATAGACGCCCATAATTGTGAAAGTGTGGATGGTGCAGGAGTTTGGGCACGAACGGACCTTTCGATGATGCCCCATAAATGCTCGATGGGATTCATATCGGGCGATTTAGGTGGCCAGATCATGCGCTGGAATTGTCCGGAATGTGCTTCAAACCAATCGCGAACAATTCTGGCCCGGTGACTTGGTGCATTGTCATCCATAAAAATCCCATCGTTGTGTGGGTACGTGAAGTCCATGAATGGCTGCAAGTGATCTGCAAGCAGCTGAACATAACCATTTCCAGTCAATGATCGGTTCAGTTGCACCAGAGGACCGACTCCATGCCATGTAAAAACAGCCCGCATCATTATGCAGCCACCACCAGCTTGAACAGTGCCTTGCTGACAGTTTGTGTCCATTGCTTCGTGGGGTCTGCGCCACACTCGAACTCTACCATCAGCTCGTAACAACTGAAATCGTGACTCATCCGACCACGCCACGGTTTTCCACTGGTCTAGGGACCAGTCGATATGCTCACGAGCCCAGGAGAGTCGCTGCAGGCGATGTCGTGCTGTCAGAAAAGGCACTCGAGTCTGTCTTCTGCTGTCATAGCCCAAGGAAGACAAATTTCGCCGCACAGTCCTATCGGACACGTCCCTCGTACGTCCCACATTGATTCCTGCAGTTATTTGAAGAAGTGTTGCGTGTCTATTAACATTGACCATTCTACACAGACGTCGGCGGTCTCGGTCGTTAAGTGCAGGTGGTCGCCCACTGCGCTGTCCATGATGGGATGGGATGCCTGAAATTTCATACTCTCGGCACACTCTTGGTACTGTGGATCTCGGAATGTTGAATTCACTAACGATATCCGCAATGGAATGACCCATGCGTCTAGCTCCAACTAACATTCTACGTTCAAAGTCTGTTAATTCTCGTCGTGCCACTATAAATCACGAAAAACCTGTTCACATGAATAACTTGAACACAAATGAAAGCTCTGGAAAACGAACTGCGCATTTATACTTTTTCGCTGCGATACTACTGCCATCTGTATATTTGCATATTGCTATCCCATGACTTTTGTCACTTCAGTGTATTGCAATTTATGAATTGGAATTGGTAAGTAATATGTTTAGGTAGTTCGTATAAAATTAATTTGCTAAGACAAATATCCAATATTTTTAAATACAAGGGATGTTCAAATGAAAAGGTACAAGTTAACCGTTAATATATTTGCCTATACCGCTATGGGAGAACGTAGCAAGACATCTAGTCATGCGATTGGAGTCTCCAGGTATATTGGAGCATGCGCGAGCAGCCGCAAGCACAGGAGAGAGCACAGATTCTTATAAAGAGCGCCATCCAAGGTCCGCTACTTGTTGAATTTCTCGAGCACAAAAGATCTATTAACTCCAATGTGTATTGTGAGACACTCCGAAGACTACGCAGGTCCATTAAGAGCAAAAGACAAAGGTTACTCACGGAGGATGTGGTTCTGTTCCATGCTAACGAGAGAGCATACATCTCCAGGATCACACACTTGGTATTGGTCAAGTTCAAATGGGAGCGGCTCGACTATCTGCCTACAGCCCGGACGTGTCTTCCAGAGATTTTCATATGTTTGGTTTTAAAAAACATCTCAAAAGGAGGCGCTTCAACTCGGACAACGAACCCAAGGACGCTGTGAAGGACTTTGTCTTATCCCTTCCCCAGGTATTCTGGGAACAGGAATCCTTCGGCTCGTTAATTAATGGGATCATGCTCAGGTCTATGATGCATATTTTGAATAAAGTCTTCCTTTACACCCACAGTGTCGTTTAATTCCTTTTCATTTGAACACCCCTTGTAAAAATATTTACTGGTGAAAAGAATTATTTTGCAGACAAATTTCTTTATGTAAATATCTATGATTGTTTCAAACTGACATATTTAATATATCCATCACAAATATGTATTCACTCTTCTTGGAAAATATTAAAAATACTTGCTCTAAAAAAGGTGTCATTTTTCGCATGCAGCAGTTTATATGTTACAGATGAAGTGCAGAAATCGGTTAATCTGCAGATAAACTAGAATGATCCATTAAAGAGCAGAAAATAGGTTTTTTTCCCCAAATTACTTAGGTAATCTGCACATTATCTACTAGGCACACGTTAAAATAATTATGAGATCTTTGTGAGAAAATTGTGATCTCGTTGAAATAAAAATGATCAACGTCTCCATACACTTAAATTAAATGTTGTTTACTTATTTCTTAATATCTAAAAAATCAAGTTAATACAATCTAACAATCAATACTTTAGTTTATAGAATCAATCATCAATAAAAAAAATTTCAATATACAAAGAATCAAACGGTTTAAAATGTTATTGCAATTAAGGAAATTTTCATAATGTTATTTATTTAAAAAATCTTGTTAATACAATCAAGCAAGCAGCCAATTGGTACATAGAATCAATCATAATCAATTAAAAAAACTATAACACAAATAAACAAATGATTTAACATATTATTACAATTAAGGAAATGAATTTATGTGATATATGATAAAATTATACATAATTAGAGCTATCTTGTTATTAACATCAAAATTAATGACATTTTGATTTGCATAGCAATTAGTTTTTGAGATAAAAACACCTATTTGTGGCCCAGTCGCGTTTTTTCATTTGTTTCCAATTGCATTTTTTTAAAACCCTGCCTGGTTTCAAAGGATTGTTTTATTGCTATTTGACGTAAAGATATTTCTACAGAAGGGACATTTTCTTTCGCTAAAACTCTCTCTTTACAAACACTGAGTTCAGATCTCGCATACAACTGTCTTAAAATATTCGTCTTAGTAGAAAATTTATAAAATCCATCCTTTGTGTCTCTAAAATTCAGAGCAAATGAATTTTAACGATATGGAGGCCACTAGTGTGCACATTACCTAATTAAAATGCGTGAAAACTTTTGATTCTTTGCACTTTAACTGTGCTATTCCGCTAATCTACTCATTAATGACTTTCGAGTTTTAATAGTAACATAATTGAATAGAATTTTCTACGAATTAATTGTAAGTATTTCCAACTTTAAAAAATCAGTTAGATATGAAAAGGTGTCGAAAATTAGTCTGTCTTTTCTAACTTTAGTATTCCAGTTTCTACGATTTTATTTCTTTTTTCTTTTTTTTTTCAATAAAAAATTTATACATTTTTTTAACTTTATTATTCAATTACATTTTAGAGTATATTTTTCTCCTTTTCAGCAAAAACAAATAAATTTCTTGGCTGTCCGACTTGTGAGCATCTAACATTCAACTTATCATTGAAAAATGGATTTTCTAGGTTCAAAGCAATAAGTTGGCAAAGTTTTATCGCCATCGGATGAACAGTTTTGCAGAGCATAAATTACGAACAAACAAACATTCATTTTTGTACGTTAGATATATAATTGCACTGAGCCTATGATCTTCGCTCAAATGCAAGTAATAATTTGGCTAAGATTTATCGTAATCCGGTGGATAATACGGTAGTTCAAAAAATATGAGCAAACAAAAATTCATTTTTATATACTAGATTGAAGTTTCAACGAATTAACAAATTTACAAAAAGCATTTCCAATATAAAATTCTTCATTTATAAAACAAGGTGAAAATTAATCTGCTTTTCTGATCTTAGGATTTGTTTCTCTGATTTTATTTTCTTTAATCTTTTTCTTCTTTTTTTCCATTTTTTTTCTTTTGGTAGATATAAAGTATCACATTTCAAAATACACGATTTTTTTTCTGCTGTACCTTGAAAAGTTTCCAAGGCATCATGTTGAAATAAATCCTCATAAACACCTGTAAGAAAGTATGTTAACATGTAGGAGTCTCACTTATTTTTTTCATTCCTTTCTCATATTTCATAAACAAAATTCTTGCTCCATTTCTACTGCGCATGAAATAGAAGCCCACGTTCGTTTCTCGCTACCAAACGCGTGTCGAACCCTATTCCGGAAATAGCCATTCAAAAACCACTTAGAATCTGTCACATTTGCGCAATCCAACACAGTCGAAAAATTAAAAAAAAAAAATGTGATATACCTTTTTATCGATGGAGGCTCTTAGCACACAGATAACGGAGCCACCGTTAAAATTTATCTCGCCGATAAAGAAACATTAGGACACATTTCTTTTGGACTTCGAGGCAGAAAAGCGTGAAGCAGAAGTCAAAGTAAAAGAAGAAGAAAATAAAAAATAAAATTTGTATGTTCAGCTCTTGTTGGAAGTGGAACCGCGAATAGCGATCATTTATCAACGACAGTGATCTTGGCGAAGACAATTTCTCAAATCGGTAGGCGAGGTGGAATCGAATCACGTCGCACCAAAAAAAAAAAAAAAGAAGAAGAAGAAGAAGGGGGGGGGGGATTAAAAATATTGATCCCTTCCAGACATCGTGGGTTAGCCAGAGATGCGGATCGGGCTCATTAAACTCTTGTCCCCAACCCCCTACACGTGCAACGAGCGTTCACTTTCAAACGGGATCCGATCCTTTTTCTTCCAACCTTGTAGCGCTCAACATGACACAGCAGAACCAGGGCATGATCTGCATTTTCATTGGCTCTAACTCGTTAAAAAGTGTTGCTTTTCTTTTCATTCGTAGCTATAAATGAAATATCCATTAATTTGAGTGGAGTGGGTTATTTATTATAATGGATTAAAGAGTGATTCCGTTGAGCAAGAGGGCGAGTGTGATTTAATCCTTTTTGCGCGGCTGTTTTGTGCTTAATGTTAGAATTGAATTCATTAAGCTATCAGTTTTATTGAAAATTTACAATAAACT
>JAPMOQ010016150.1:2267297-2280810 GCA_026543055.1 Argiope trifasciata | reverse complement strand
CAGCAAGAAAATTTATTATTGATTCAAACTGTAAGAGGAGTTCAGGAATACCAGAAACCATTCAATAACAAAATAATAAACATTTGATTCAAACTAATGCTACACATACATAGTGTTAGTATTAGTTTGTCCTCCATGAATTCCCTTCCTGATTTACGAAATCTGTACTTAAACCCATTGGTTTCTAACGTTGGCGATAACGCCCCCTTGTGGAAATTTGAGGCTTTCAGGAGGGCGGCCGTAATCACAATAATTAAAAAACGCAGTGACTAAAATATATAGGATTTGGCGAGTGGTTTTTGTCACTTTAGGTGCAATTTTATGACAAAGTTTTGTTTCAATCAGTTGTGAAACCCAAATTCGATTTTTGGATAATTTTGGTCTCACGCAGAGAATTCATCTCCAAAAACTCACCAAGAATGAAACCATAGGTACAGTAAAAGTGCTAAATTCCCACTAAAGGTTGATATTTCGTAACTATAGTACGCCAATGCCATGCAAGGCTTTCACTAGGATAATAATATCCTTATTAGAGAATATGCGAGAAAGTTTTTGGTTGACCACTTCCGCTCGTTTTTATTATATTTAATTATAATTTATCAAAATGTGTAACAATGGATTATATATTTAAAATATAAATAAAAATAACCAAAGAGAAGAGCGACAATCAAACTCTCCCAACTAATCTCATCAAAAGTGAAAAAAAATATCAGGTAATCAGTAAATAAACAAATTAATAAATATCATATATTCATTTCATATCAGGTTTAAGAGTCTGTAGTAAAAAAGAAATCTTATTTTTGTCTCACTAATAAATCAATCATTCTTTTGTTTTCATGTCTGGTCCGAAATACCTTTCCTTCCAAACGACCTGATTTCAGCATGTTCCATGAAATTCGAACCTCCAGAAGATGAAGTTCGATTTATTGAAGGAAAAAATTATGCGACGCATTCGTGCTTTGCAAATCGGATCTTATCAGAAAAAGTTGCAAGGAGAAGTGTCAGCAATCAGGGCGTTGTCAGTTATCGGTCGTGTAGGCATTATCGAACTACCCATCATTCGTAGAAGTATCCATTAAGACATGATTATTCATAAACTTGCTTTAAATAGCGTTATTTCAAACACAAAAAAGACCCTTTTTTGTTATATTTTTTCATGCGTTCCGCTTTATCTTTAAAGGAAAAATCTAACGTGGAATGAGTAGAATATTGAATAGAATTATTTCTTTTACAGTTATTCAGAAACCTTCATAATTTGGCCATGTTTGCAATGTTAAAAATTTCGAAATTTTCACATTTTCTTTCAAAAGTTGATGTACAGATATAATCAAAATAATTTCGCCAATTATAAATGGCTGTAACGTTTTTGTAACCTACCACAGAAAGTAAAATTCGACCACAAATACAGAAGGAAGCTTGGAGTTTAGTTTTAGAGTAAAATAATTTATCTTTATGACTTCCCTTGGTCAATAGTCACGTGAGTTTCTTGGAAATAAACCATACTGTTGAATTGTGATAGAAACCTGTAAATTTGAAGTAAAGACCAATCATTAATTTTTATTTAACAAACTGGAAAACTTTTAGAGTTATTGTGTACACAGAAAGACATAATTCCAAAAATGTGCTGTTTGGAGTCAGACATATCTGAAGCGTTAAGGTTCATCAAATGCTCAAATTCAAATTTTTTACGATGAAACACTTTTTCTGTGCATATTTGAAGGCATGGGAAAGTAAAAATATAGTAACTGCGAAATGCTTCAGCACAGATTCATGCAATTTTATCCGCCTTTTTTCATTTCTGATTGAAAAATTCCAAAAAGAATACAGCTTTAGATTATGGATGGATTTAAATAGCTAGCTTTTACATAAATTATTGATTGAATATATTTGTTGAAACACGTTTAGTGTGTTGAAATTCCGTAATTGTTATCCACGAAATCATCTTTCTAGGAAGGGTTTTCTTTGTTAATTTCAGATAATCTGATAACTTTTTACCAAAATTCATGACACATACAGTGGAGAAAAATAATAAACTCAGAATGAATTAGTATTACTCAGTTAATGAATTAGTAATAATTATTAAAAAATGGTGATCGCTTGCAATGCACGGTAAAAATTGGAAATAAAAATTATTTCAAAACAATTATTTCTTCATTAAATTTAACAACAGTTTTTTTTAAACTATCATAATGAATTAGTTATCTCTATAAATAAAAATGAATGTTTGTCTGTATGTCTCATGCACTGCCGTACCGCTCATCCGATTGTGATAAAACTTTGGATACTTATTACTTTCATTTACGGGATGGTTATAGGCATAGTAAACTTATCTAATGCATAAAAAATATTTTTGGATCTATTTACCGCATCTATTAACCAAGGATTATTATCAAATTAACTCGCCAAGGAGACACAATAGGTTTTCACAGAACCAGTTATATGCTGAATGCTACGAGTCGACAGTCAAAAAATTAATTTGTTTCTCCTGAAGACAGAAAAGCAAAAAAATATTTCCTACCCTGTAGCTCTTGAATAATCAAATAAAAAAGAATAGGATAAAAATTATTTACACTTATCTTTTAAATATAATTCAGCTGCAAACGAATGTATTCATTTACGATATTATTGCTGATTAAACAAGACATTTATTTTAAATTTCAAACGATATTTTCTAAATTATTTCTTCTGCGGCAGCAACGAGCCGGGTACCAGGTAGTAATAAAAAATACCCCAAGAACAAGATCGCATGTCTAATTTATAACTAGTTACAAAATATATACATATTACTAGAAATTCTTTTATTCCGCATTTTGTGAAATGTATTTGTAGATGAGAATGAGTACAGCTCCGTTGTAAACGATGACAGGTAGAAAAATTTTGATCAAATTGCAGTACAAAGCGTAAAATTTTGTTCAAGTGGTTTGCAAGTTTTTTCTCTGTATGTTTTCCCGCCGTTGCATGGTAACTTTCAGGCGGTAATTCTTTTTATGTTATATTCTGTGAAACATAGCATTTAATTTATTTCAAATTGCGAGTGGAAGTAAAAATTTGACTACAATACAGAGAGAAGCTTAAAGTTTTGTTTGCGATTGTATTAGTTTTCTAACTTGATTTTTTCGGTCGCATGGGTAATAACGAAAGTTTACTAGCTGCGGATTTAGATATGATGCAGCCTTAGATTGCATTATATTCTTATTAAAGACTCTTATTTCAGTAGCTTCCGATTTAATTCCACATTTCAACAATTCATGAAGCACACTAAATCATAACAATTAATATTACTTTATTAACTTTGTAAATTTATGTTTTCCTTAACTTATTTTTAAATATATATAACATACAAAAAAGACTAACTAAATTATTTTAAAAATCTTTGGAAAAAGTTACCAGAGTTATTAGTTAATGATTTCATTGCTTACAAATACAAATATTAAATTATTATGGTAGATTATGAATAACCAATGAATTTCAAGTATATAAATTACATTCGAAATTATTTAATAAAATCTGTCACTTGAAGCATAACACAATCAGTCAACCAACAGCTAATATTTCAATACATTGTAAATAATTAATCAAAGTTTAAAACCTAAACATGGATCAGTTTCAGTTCCTTTAGATTTACATCTTGCCTTGAAGTAAAAAAAAAATCACATTTTTAAGTTGTGGTCTGAAGAAAGAAATTACCCACATATCCAAACTTCTAAGCCCACCCCGAAAGGACGCTTTAGTTTTATGTTTATACTATATGCTATATTAATAACTCAAAAAATGACGACAAGTTCTTTAACATTTTTGGTTTCAAATCTTTACAAATATTGAGACACTCATTCCAGTTTTACACTCTCAGGGTATATTACGTCGGTGTGGGAAATAAAGAAAAAAATTGAGGCAGCCTTAGTTCTGTTAATATAAAGACAATGATATCATAAGCTAAAGTTTTTTGTATTACTCATTTTTAAAATATACAAAAAAAATTCATTAAAATTTTTTTCCCAAATGATTATTTGAATATATATACTAGCCGGAAAAAATCCCAACATCGAGAAAGATTTGTGCTAGATAAACAAAATTTGGTAGGTAACTTTATACATCTGAAAGATGACATCGACTCAAATTTTGTTCTTCCGGCATAAGTGTGGCATTAGTAAGGCCACTCAGAATTTGCAATTATGTGTGCTATAAAGTTAGTGAGCTTAATTTATATTTGACCTTTGATGTACTGAGTTGATGTTAGCCAAGAATGCCTTTAAGAAGATGAAGAAACCAACAGCTAACCGAATTTGAACGAAACCGTATAGTAGGATTATGAAAAGGTAGATTTTTTTTTTTTCGCGATGTTGCAGAAAGACTTGGCCCGAATATATACTGCATAAGATTGTTGGAAGTAGAGGTCAAGGAATGGTACTACTTCAAGAAGATCGGATTTATGGCAGCCATGTGGCACTAATGAAAGGGAAGACTGCCGTAATCGGTGTACAGCCATGGCGCATCGTAATGCATTTGTGGCAGAAAGTTGATCCGCAGTTGCTACCACAGAGTCACAATGAATTGTTAGAAATCGGTTACTTTAAGAGCAGCTCCAAGCCAGGCACCATGTAGCGGGCCCTGTAGCACTGACTCCAAGCCATTGGTATCAAGCCACAGTTCACTGAAGGAGGGAGTGGAGATTTGTTGTATTTTCTAATAAAAGCAGGTTCTACCGTGGTGGTAGTGATGGCCGAGTGTTGGTCAGAAGGAGGCCAGGGAAACATCTGCCATCAAACTGTCTGCAGCCTAAACACACTGGACATACACCTGGAGTCAAGGTCTGGGGAGAAATTTCCTATAACAGCAGGAGCAATCTCTTGGTTATCACAAACACACTGACTACAAATTTAAACATTAGTCTGGTAATTCATCATATTGAGCTTCCACTTAGAACAGAATTCAAGGGGCGAGCTTTATCCAATAGGAAAAGCAAGCTGTAAAGCAACGTGTTCTACAGAGTATCGAGATATTACAAAGATCACCAGATATGTCTCCAATTGAGCAAGCATGGGATATTATTGGACAACAACTCAACATCATCTACAGCTAGCACTGACCTGTCTCAGGATTTACAAGCATAGAATTCCACACCACAAAGGAATATCTGGCAGCTGTTTGAGACAATGCACAAACTTTTGAAGGCTTGCATTCAAAATTCTGGAGGATACATCGGTTATTAATATAACAGCATTTCACATTTGAAATGCATTTTCTTGAGCTTAAATTAACCTGTGATTTTGAAAATTCAATCAATTAACATGTTAACTAGAGAAATACATTCCAAATTTCATTAGTTTACAATAATTTTTTCTTGGTATTGGGATTTTTTACTCGACGGAGTATATTTCATCAAATATTTGAGCGAACCACTAACTTCCAATTGTATATATCAGCCGATTATCTTTTAATACAAGAGAAACCAAACTTAGCTCGGAGTTGTTGTTTTTTAATCGGTTGTTGTTGACATTTCGGAGAAAATATTTAGGTACGAATCCCATACTGATTACATATGAATATTTTTCAGCTTGATCTACATATAAACTAATCATTGAAATAAAAAAAGAGTCACGAATGCACTTAGTTTAACTTCCTATTCGAAACGATTTGCTATATTGCAGTATTCATTATTCAGTTTATCCACCGTTACTTAACTTACTCTGTTTTACCACGATGAAATCGGGTCCGAGTTAGCTAGTCTTTTTTCAAAAAAGTTGTGTGTGTGTGTAAAATAGCTTTTTTTTTCAGGTAATACACATATATAGATAAATTTGAAAAATATAAATATAAATACATAAGTGAATAATAACATAAAAAGTGCGGATCCAACTGAGGATCCGAAACACACGCTTCCTTCTTTTGATACTTCTCATACCTCGATTTAGTTTAGTTTAGTTATATTAACGTCCCGTTTAAAGCAACACGAGGGCTATTTTGGGACGTACCTCGTAATTTTGAACCACGGTCAGATGACGAGGACGACACCTGAACTGGCACCCCCCCCTCTCCACACCACGCCACGCCACACCGGCGGGAGGACATTTGGCCTGACAGATTTAACGTGCAACAGACCCCCTCACACGACGGTTCTTCGGTGTAATCGAGTCTCGAACCTGAAACCCTCCGGTTCCGAAGCCGAGACTTTACCACCGGGCCACCGCGGCCCCTCTCATACCTCGAAGTTATTCCGATAGTAATAAAAATTTGTGGGCATGTGTGCGTATAAAATCGCATTTTTTCGGGAAAGACACCTGTGCAGATAAAAAGCAAAACTTTATCTAAATATAAAATTTGATCCAAATTGTTAAAGCCACTTCCGAGATGCACGAAATAAATTTATATATGCACAAGAATCCCTCATTGAAAGATAAATACTCAAATAGTGAATTGTGACTAAGTAGAATCACCTGTAGAAAATATCTGAGCCCTTGATCACTAAGAAGTGATATGAAAATCAATATCAAAATTACATCTTTGCAAACATGAAATAAATCAAGTAAAATAAAACTGTCTAAAAATAACATAGGTATATATTTATACGTTGTAAATATATGCAATTGTCATCATTGTTGATATAACTTATCATTAGGGATCATTTTAAAACAATTTGGGTATTAGCTGACGTGCGTGCTGAGATGCGATCAGGACGCAATAGTGCGTGTCATTCTTCATTATGGAACAAAAGGGCACGGGGAACGCAACTTTCACTTGATTTTTATCTTACGAAGGGTGTTTAAACGAATTGTGATTCTAGTATATGAATTAAGCTAAGCGAAATATTTGCAGAAAATAAAAGGAATTTTCATGAAATTATGCAAGTTCCTTTGAAAATATATAGCACTTGAAAATATTTATAATATATTATCCTTATTATCCCTACTTTATTGCTTTTACTATAAAAAACTAGCTTATGTTGCTCCTTTTATTTTTTACTAAGGATTTGAAAGGAAACTTTCTCTTTTGTTATGAAGACATCATTTCGCTTTATTTTAAACATAAACATTGAGATTTTTTAGTAATAATTAACAATCTTTGTTCAATAAGTTGTAATTTTTGAAGTATGGAAAATATAGCGAGTAGATAAGTTATGTATAATTATACATCTGGACACATCATAAGGCCAATAATCTGCTTTGTCTAACCCATTACAAATATATGGTGACGAATTATGCTATGAATTTGTAAATTTTCGTCACTATATATTTTCGATTTCGAGTCATTATAAGATCAGACTTATGATTGCCAACGCTACTGACTTTGTGTATGTGTGAGTTCTACAACAACTCTTTGTCAAATATATATTTTAAATACTTTTTTTTATTTTTTAGGATAAAAAATTTATATTTTTTAAGTATATTTAAAGAAACATTGCAGTTGTTGGTACCATAAATACACTTACTTTATATCCTGAATTTAATGCTTGTAAGGGAATTTTTATTATTTGCCTCATACTTGAGTAGCCTCTTCGTCGATGCAGTTCCAAAGAATTGCACCGTTGTCCAAGAAAATCCGTGTGGACATTGGCTACTTTAGTCCCACGTCCGCTCATCCTCCATAGCTGTATTCAAAGACAGTTCTGATCTGAAAATTGAATCGGGCAGCCGACGACAGTTTTGATGTTACACTATGCCATTCCGAGACTAGTACGGCGCCCCCTCTGATCATTATGTCTGGGGCATATAGAACCATTTCTACAGAAGCCCTTCAAGTAATAATAGGAATTTTGGCAATGGATCTCAGAGAGAAATATTCACTAAATTTCAAATAAGAACTTCTAGCAATAAAGTTTAAATAGGAAACAAATACTTCAACAATAAAGATTATGAGATGTATTTCAACAAGTTCGAACAACATCTGTCGAATGATTTATTCATGATTTTCAAATGAAGATCCCAAAAATGGATGGGATAGAAATTTTTAAAAATGGTTCAAAAGATGAAAATAAAGTAACAGCTGCAATAGTAGTATACTACCATGGGAAAGAGATCGTAAAAGTCTTGTGAGATTATCAAACCATGGTAAAAGCTTTCAAGCAGCAGTGCAAGCTTTAAAAATGGCATTTGAATATTGTGAAAGGATGTAGGACGGACAGAAGTGCACATTTTTTTCTGATTCTCTGTCAGTTTTACAAGCCATGCAGTCATCAAACAATTGTAATAAGGTAATAGGGACGATAAAAGAAAGGATAAAAAGTGTTAAAATCAACAAGTCGATAGAGTTGAATTGGATTAAGGCCCATATTGGGATATATGATAATGAAAAGGCGGATCACTATGCGAAGTTGACGACACAGAAAGAGAATATTGATTTTATTGTCACCAAATCAACTGTTGTTTTAAAAGGGGAATTGAGAGAAGAAATAAAACTACAATGATTTGACAGATGGTATATGTCCAAAAAAGGAATTGTCACTTTTGACTTTATTCCTAATCCGGAAATTAAAATAAGAAGATACCATCCACTTATAATCCAAATATCTGGACATGAGAGATTTCCTGCATATTTCCAAATATTTGGATGAACGCAGGAAAATAAATGTATTTGTGGAGAAATGGGTACGGTTTGCACTATTTGATGGAATGTATGGAGATCTCAGAGTTAAGGAAAAACCTGAAGATTGTCAATAATGATTTATGTACAGTACTGATGGTAGTAGGTAATCTGAAAACCCTGAAGGATATGATGTTAAAGATTGATAGTTTTATTCCAGCTGTTTCAGAGAGTGCAGGTGGGGAGAAAGACAGCTATTTACTACCCCGAAAGGAATGCTAATTTGACTGACTGGTCAATGTAAGGTTGAACAATACTTATTCAGCAGTTGACAAATCCTGTCGATACTGCTACGTTTAGTGGCGACGGGGTGGTCGGCTGTATACAAGAAGAAGAAAGTACCTCACTGGAATATCCATGGCGACGCAGAACTGGTAGATTGCAAAGGATTCTACAACTGGCACTCCGACTTAACTACAGGTTGTAAACCATATAGGATTTTACAAGAGGAATATCAGACTCCTGGATTGCAGATGGAGCCAGTTCTAAAGCCTGGCAAATCCTAAATACCATGTAGGAGAGGACCACTGGGACGGAATCTACTCTGGTCTCAGGTGGATTAGATGATGCACCAACAACTGGATCCAAACCGAGATCGAAAAATAGATCTCTGATTGAGATCAAGTGAGGGAACATGTAATATTTCAACAATTCCAATGATGACCGTAGCCTCATTGAAACAAAACGCACCAAGCATAGCTCAGCAAAAATAAAGTCACTCAACAATCAGTTTCAAAAAGGAGAAACGATTCTTAACAGAGCAGCAGATGGTGGATTCATTGTTTCATCTATTATGCTGTTTGTATTTTGTACGTTTGTTTAACATTAAACAGTAATATTTCTGGTAACAACAATAATAAGAGTGATTGTTGAAATCTTGTGCATCCAATAGCATCTGAAATACAACCAGTGATAAATTAATAATGGAATAAATATAATAATTGAACGGGTCGCGGTGGCCTGGTGGTAAGGTCTCTGCTTGTTAACCTTATGGTTGCAGGTTCGAGTCCCGAATAAACCAAAGAACCATCGTGTGAGGGGGTCTGTTGCACGTTAAATCTGTCAGGTCCCGGCCCACATGATTCGTTGTATGGGTTCAAATATTTTTTCGAATATTAATTAAATTTTTCATGTGAGATTTAAAATGAATACTACCGACCGATATTAAATTTTATTAAATTTTTTTAAAACTTGGTGAGTAAAATTTGATAACAAACTACCTTTTTATTTAATGCGTTAAGAAATAAGTTTCTGCTCTGTACTGTATTTGATGTAAATTGCCATCTCATATTAGTATAGTAATTAGTTTAACAAAAGAATTGGAAAGTAAAAGAAAAAGAGAAGTAACACTCAAAAATATGCTTTAAGCTAAAATTTACACGAAACCAATGCAAAAGAAACATCGATTCAAGAAGTACCAAATCCCTTACATGGGCGTCTATTTCTTCGTAGAATAATGAAGAAAATCGAATATATATATTTTTTTGGATGCTTATTTGTTAACCAAGTGAAACTCAAAATTCCATACCAAATTATTTTAATAATAAGATCAATTATCTGATTAAATCGCTGTTACTACGTTTAAAAGTTTGTGAACAAGCAGATTGACAAACGGTCAACCCAAATTTGAAATACTTTAGATGTTAAATCGTTGGCATCTTAGGCTAGGGGTAGCACATCTTTCCTGTGATCTGAGCGTCCCGGATTTGAGTCCTGTTTTGGACATGGTTGTTCTCCCTCTTGTATTCTATCTATGAAGTGCGTGAAAGATCCCTTCCCAATGAAAAGAGATTGTGCAAGTGAGTGCCACCAAAGCCGGCCTTCTCTAAGAAGAGGCCCGGGTGCAAAAAATCCTTTGGGGCCCTACATTTTTCAGCAAAGTAAAAAAAAAAAAAACGCTGAGCATTTGCATATTTATTTAATAATGCGTGATTTTGTTTTCGTTATTTGTTACTCCAGGAAAATTATAATTTTTCCAATTTCTTTTTCGATACTTAGAATAGAAAGAGCGTATAAGCACTCTACCCATATTCTTGACCGAACATAATCCTTTATTTAATTTTAATTTGCTGAAAGAGGGTTCAGCATTTATTATATTTAGTAACTGGCAATATAAAGGATTGTAAAAAATATGACATTAGATATAGAAAAAAAGTACATACCTGATGATTTACAAGTTCATCTGAATCCAGCTTCAGCCTGGACTTCTGGAAGCCAGGCACACCGTCCTGTCTTAACATGTCTGACAGGACTTCCATATTTATAAATGAACTTTTACCGCTTTTTTATAGCTATCATTGCTATCTTTGCCTAATAAAGGCGTCAGTCGATGCTCAGCCAGCCACATGGAAACAAGCTTGTAGACTTAGTATGTGTAGCATTATTATTGTTCAGAACAGTGTTTTAATTTTTAATCACGGTGGGGGCCCTCTCAGTCTCGGGGCCAGGGCGCATAACATCCGTCGCACCCCCCAGTTGGTCTGCTCTGAATGTCATCTTCATATGAGATGGAAGTCAAACTTCTACCGTGGGTGCTCAAGGGTCTTTACCTTCAGAACTACAGGACCCTTCTTTCCGTGGTAACGTGGACACGACATCATCAGATGTTAAATCTGTGTATCAAATATTATTCACATAGCTTTCTTCGTTTTGTTGCTATCGTTTTCAATTACTTTCGGACCACCGAATGGACAAATTTCTTCTGAATACCCTTAATTCAAAAGTTGATAGAAATTTAAAAATCCGTATTAGAGACCATGTACAAAATTTCATCCATCAAACTGAAAACGCTGTAGAATAATTGTGTTCACTCATAGGCGTGATTTTATTTTTATAAGATGTTTCTCAACTTCTGAGAGATCTAAAATGTGCTGATTCGTAAAAATATGGAATTAGAATTTTTTTAAAAACTATTATAAGTACAAACTAAAATATATACTTACACTATTATGTATAAACTATAAGCTATATATTTTTTACTTTTGTAAGTCCTGGCTAGGTATACCGTCAACCCATTCTTATTTGATTGACTGTTTGAGGAGTTTTCAGAAAGTCGACACGATTTGGTCATGTAAGCAAGTAACTGAACATTAATCTTAAGCCTTACCGAATCTTTAATTACTGTGACTTACCATAAAAAATAACCAGAAACACAATTGAAGTTTCAAGTGACACAAGTAATGCTCAAAACCTGGACCATGAAATGAAATCATTCATTTTGTTAAAATTTAATAATATGGAATGCATTAAATAGAATTGGTATTTTGAAGTTTTTTTCCTTTTCTTTTAAACTTATCTTAAATTAGGAATCTGCTTTACACATGATAAAATTGATGATGATATAAATGATTTATATACCTTCTTCCTACATTTATCCTTTAAGCTTTATACAAGATTGCAGTCTTAAACCTTTAAAAAAAACCAAAGGCGTCAGAAAAATGGAAATTTATTCTAAGTGCGAGATAAAGAGCTATTGAAGTTGTTTGCGTAGCTGTCGTCAGGCTTTATCACGACACAAAATATGAATAATGAAATGTTCCAAAAACTTTGTGAAGTTTTGCACCTCAGATGTAGATGAAAACTTAATCCAAAAAATTTGTTTGTTACGGGATTTGATTTTGAATGAAAGAGATGAAAATAAAGCACGAGACGTATTGCAATGCACACTAAATAATCATTATAATGAGTTATTTCTAAATGCATTAACTGTGTTAACTTCTCTCTCAGCAAGTGCCGAATGCTCTTTCAGAAGATTAAAATTAATAAAGAAATTATCTTCCGTCAAGCATGTATTCAGAA
Organism: Argiope trifasciata; assembly: GCA_026543055.1. Lineage (NCBI taxonomy): Eukaryota > Metazoa > Arthropoda > Arachnida > Araneae > Araneidae > Argiope > Argiope trifasciata. The sequence continues at coordinate 2,268,435 of JAPMOQ010016150.1, read as the reverse complement.
AGCTTAAGAAAGCTTAATTTATTAAGCATCGAAAAAGAAATTGTAAAAAATTGTAATTTTTCTGAAATAATTGATGTATTAACAAAAAAATCACACATTAAACAAATATCCGTTAATAATATATGTTCAGAAGTATTTTTTTTTTTTTTTTGAAAAAATTAAGGCCAAATAACTTTTTGCACCCAGGCTTTTTTGAAGAGAAGGCTGCTCTGTGAGCACCAGTTATCATTTTGTTAATTTCATAATTGCTATCATGATTTAAATAAGTATGTGTATTTGAATTGGAATTTACTTTTTCCTATTCTATAATAGTATAGTAATTTGCCGAACAAAATTAAATATATTCCAATTCCTTACACAATATACTATTTAAAATCTAATGATTAATTTTGAAAATCGCAGCAAAAAATTTATCCATTCATTTTTTTTTTTTTTTTTTTTTTCAAAAGTAGCAAAGTTAGTGTAAAATAGCAATTTCGTAATTTCATTTTCACCCTGTTTTAAAATTTCACCTTAATGCTTTTAATAATTTATGAATCGTCATTTACTTTTAAATAATATCAGTAAAATTACTTCAGTGTTCGATGATATAGCATCAGTCTTTGCCCTTTTTTTAATAACTAATTTCAAAATTTTAAATGTTAATTATAAAAAAAACGTTTAATTATAAAATAAATAATAAAGAGATTTAGAACGAATTAAAATGGCAATATTGGGATAATGCAATATTCTTCTATTAATCACACAAAATAATAAGTTTGTGACCGGTGGTTGGTGGGTCCTAATTAAGATAAGCCTTCTTTAATTTATTATTAAAGCATATAAGGTTACGTTACACACAAACACAAACAGAGAGTGGACAAAACACGTCAACACATAACGATAACAGAGGCTTAACTGGCTGTCTCTCTAAGCACTCGCCAGAGGGCGGCGTGTAATGAGTGAATCATAGTGTAGGGGGAAAAAGAGAGTGCTACAAGTTTTCTTTATTGTAAGCACAAATTATAAATATTGGAACCAATTTTCTTTCGTCAGCAAGATTCTGGTCAAATTATATTTCTATATCTAATTATAAAACTCAATGTGTGTGTTGGCGCTCTACATGTCAGTCTTTCGACAGCTTCTTCTTGCATACAGT
>JAPMOQ010016150.1:1982700-2256110 GCA_026543055.1 Argiope trifasciata | reverse complement strand
ATTCATTCTATGACGTTATTAACATATTAACTATTCTACACGTATTCGTTCTATGACGTTATTAACATATTAACTATTCTACACGTTTTCATTCTATGACGCTATTAACATATTCGACTAATTCTTTTCTAATAAACAACTAGTAAAAAATAATAAAATAGAACATTCTATGGCCTTATTAACATATTCAACTAATTGCTTTCTAATCAACAACAACCAAAAATAATAAAACAGAACAGACAATATTTTACATAGTAATATGTCTCTTGCATTACTTCTTTTTACTATAAATTATTTTAAAAATATCTTTTACATTCTTATGTTAATTTTATTTGTCTTTGATTATTATCTAGTAAGCTGGAATAATAAATTATATTTAACTTGAATAGATATAATTGAAAACTTAGATATATTTAGATATTATTTAACGAATTATTTATCAAACATTAAAATCATATAATTTAAATTGTTTTACAATTGAATAAACTTCGCAATATTGTAAATTTATTTTTTTATTCGTCTTGTCAACTACACAAGATACTAAACAGAATTATTCTTCATTGACTTTTAACCATAGAAGAAAATCACACGATTAAATATTTAACTAAACAATAAAAACAATTTGAATTACAGGGCAACTATCAGGTGGTAAAGAATATATTTTTTGAAAATTGAGATATTTAAAAAAAAATTTGCTCTAATAATAAATTAGTATATCATTTTTTTTTGTTTGGATTTTAAGAGGATGCCAAAAACATTTTATGCACTATAAAACAATTTCGAAAATTATGGTGGCAAAAGATTAAATTTTTATTTAATTAAAATTCTAATTAAAATTTCTAAAATATCAATCCTTGGTCCCATTTTCATCTTCCAAAGTATATTTATATCAAGTTTGTAGCTCTAAGCCATGCGGTCTAGTCTTAAGAAAATCAATACATACATACAAACACATACATTCATCTTTCTTATTAGTAGAGATCATACATTTGAAATTCCCATCAACAACTTTGCAGGCTTGTCTGATATTCATTTACTAATTCAAAAATTTCAGTGTTAAATCTTAATTAATCATCGCAACTTTACTTAAAGGGAATTCCACGGATTCAAATATATATTTCAGTAAATTTCGAATTAAATTATACATCCCTCTGTATAAATAGATTGAATTAAACTTATTAATACACGGAAAGCTCTTTTGAATCTTTTTTTTTTAACCATGTTTCTTTCCAAAACTGTATCTCAAGCATTAATGTAATAATATAATATCTGTGAGCGTGAAATGTTCAAATCCCGCTTTATATTACAGTAATATACTTTTTCTAAACTTTATTCAAATATAATAACAAAAAAGAACAAATTGCAAAACGCCTTAAAAAATTGATATTCATTTAAATGAATCAAAGCCATTTCCAGAAGAAATAAAAATCGAAATGATTCATAAAAAATAATAGCAATTTTAATTATTACTAGCCGTGTTTGGCGACCAGTTAATTCATTATGGATGCTAGAATTTTTAATTAAACAATTAATGTAGCTTTCTCTTAATGGCGTTGTCTGCAAAATATTTCAAATTTCAAATTTTTTTTATATAAATACGTACTGATTTAAAAACACCACTCAATCCTCTACACTAAACCGTAAAATCACCACACCTCTCGAAATTTCAAATTTAATTTGCAAAACGAAAGTGGTTTAACTTCAATAAATTCAATAACAACACTGCTGAAATTGAGCATTTTTATTTAAAACACTGCAGAATTTTATTTAAAATATGACATAATACACAAATATTTGCTTTATATATTCTGGCTTTACAATTCCAAACTTTTAATTTTATTAAATAAAATTTTAAAAATAAATACCAATAAATGTCATTTGCAAAAACTTAATTTGGTTTAGTTATAAATTTAATAAAAAGGGAAAAAAAAAAAAAAAACAGTAGACAGTCATTCAAATAACAAGTACAGTCACTGAGATTCAATGCATCAACCGAATTGTTCTAAATCATCCCATCTCAAATGCATTGCATAAAATTCTTTCTGTGATTGACACAACGGTTTCAAGCCAGAGGGGAAACCACGGCGAAATAATTAGCAATCCTACCCAGTCCGATAAAAAAGGAAACATAACCATTTCTGATAGGGAGAAAGTAAAAATTCGCCAGTCAGTCTGTGTTGTGGAAATTATCTCTAGTCGCGTCATTGAGCAATTTTCATCTGTTGGTCGGCAGAGGTCGCTGTAGTGTATGGATGAAATGTTTTGGCATGCTATGTATAGGATGAAAATGTTCGAACATCATTCGTTTAACTCGACGTTCGTCCACCAGAGACTGGTTTAGCATGTTTACTTACAGCGCGCGCTCTTTATAATCCTTTGCGCCCGATTTTGGCAGTTCATTAAAGCGACCGAGCGTCACACCTGCGTATCGGCATTTCCTCATCGTCCCATTTACGAGTTACCTGGTTTCCTAGCGCACCTGTGCGCGCATCGTTTCGGAAGTTCTTGCTTATGAGCTATTGCTTTCTTCTTTAATTTTGTTATTAAGAACTTCGTAAACATTTTGTTCTTAATCGAAATTTCTACAAATATAATTCGTTTGCATTTTTTTATCGATTTTTTTCTTACGAATATAAATATCGTTAAGTGATTTATCAAAAACTTATTATTTTTTTATTATTACTAAAAGGGAATTAATTTTAAAAGTTCATTTTACTACATTAGAATTTTCTGCAACAAATATTACATTTTATTTTCCATATCAATACAACCAATATAAATTAAAATTTTTAAAAACACAAAATTAGTAGAAATTAAAAATTTGGCCATAATAATTAGAAAGTAGATTTTTATTTTGATTCTTTTTATTGAAAAAATATGAAAATATGTTGCCAATAATTTTATTAAATACTGACTGCTGAAAGGTAAAAATCCTTTTAAGATTTGCTTTCTGAAAAAATGACTGAATACAAGCAGAAGATGGAAGATTGTGACAACCAAATGATGACGGGCAATGGAATAGAGCCCCCTGATTTTGAAGTGACTCTGTTGGAACCACGGCCTTTCAGGCCCTTTAAGAGTTCTGAAGAATATTTATATGCTATGAAAGAGGATCTTGCAGAATGGTTGAATGGATTATATGAAGGCTTAGATCTAGATGCCGATAATTTCTTAGAAGAAATGGAAACAGGAGTTATTCTGTGTCAACATGCCAACAATGTAGTGCGAAAAGCAAGAGAATATTACAGGTAAGTTATATTTGAATTTTTTTGTTATTGCAGCCTATTATATATATGTGTGTGTGTTACATTTACTATATTTATTGATTAAATCTTAAGATTTTTTTGTTATCTCGCGAATATATTAATTTATAATGTGTCTCAATCTCAATATTTTGGAAAAGTATTTTTTACAAAATTTTGCCTTTTAAACGCCTGTAAATATAGTTTTATCAGAAATAACTATCTAAATATCACATTTTTATTTGGGTAATTATGTAAATAGTTAATAAGTTATGTGGAACAAATAGAATAAATTTTTATTCTATTTTATATGGATATTTTAATGTTAGTAAGCACCTTTTAAAATTCATTGGCTGATTAAACTGTCTGCTTATGTTTATAAATTTCCGAGTTTTATGGTTATTGTCCAGCTAGTATTTTAATATATAATATGTAAAAAACTTCTTAAGATCATAACTTATTGTTTATAATGACTATAAAGGGTTAAATTAATTTTAATTTAACTCATTCGAGAATTTAAAAAATACTTCTTCAGAAATATCCTTGTTATATGGAGAGAATTTATTTATTATTTTAATCAGATTCCGATAATTATTGTATGGATTGTTATTCTGTAAAAATAAGTAACGTAAATGTAGCATTTATATAAGTGACAGTCCAAGTAACTTGAGGTACTGATTTATAAATCAATTCTTTAAGAATTTTTTTATACATTTGTTATTTATTATCTAGAAATAGGTTTCAATGAATTCTTTTGAAACTGTGCTTGTACTGTTACGCTTATACTTGTTTTACAGTTGTTCACTAATTACCAAATAAGGGATGTATTGCTGCTTTTAAATAGTAAATTGTTTAAAAAAATAAATTTTAATAAATCCTCTAAATCAGTTTTAATTACTTAAAAATAATTCTCGGCTAAAACAGAAAAATGTTTTAATTAATTATATACAAGGTTGCAATTTTTATAATATAAAATTATCTCTTTTTTTTTAAAAAAAAAAGTCGGAAAAGTTGTTAGATTTTTTTTTTAGTTTTAAAAACCTATAACATTTTGCTGCTAGTTCTTTTTGTTTATATAGAAATATTGAAAAAAAGCTACGATAAAAAGAGATTGTTCTTTTTTCATTTATTGGAAATATTATTCATCTATGAAACACAAACTGAAATGTCTAGCTGTCATTTTTAAAATTGTTAATTTATTGTAAAGCGAACATCACAAATTTTTATAATAATAAAATTATGCACAAAAAAAAAAAATTAGAATATTAATGCTTCGAAATTTCCAAACACGTTTCTTCGCCGTTATAACCTTCAGGTGAAAGGTGTGGTTTATATTTCACTGCAGAATGATAAAGGCTCGAATTTAGATGTAAGTTTGTTTTTGTTAATTTTGAACGACCTTCCAGTCCTTTCCTTTGGTTACCATTTCTGTCTGTCTTAAGCGTGAGATGAATTTATATAAGGTAAAGCGATATCGCAAAGCTTTGGTTTTCTCAAGTTTCAAAAAATAAATTTTTGAAATATGATAATTAGGGGTTGTAAATAACTCTAATGAAAAAAAAAATACATTTGCTGTACACGAATACGATTATCTTTCTTAAGCGTCCATTTATTATCTCTGTTGCAAATTATATTAGTAAATAGCTATTAAGTTTCATTTGACGAATTAATTGCGATTAAATATTTTTGATGTATTTTTTAACTGCACGATAAACATTTAACAATATATAATTGGAGGTCTTACTAAATTCAAATGACTTCATATTAGGAAAAAATGATGTCAAATATTAAAAATGAACGAATCATAATTGCATAGCAAACTAATATTAAATAGTTATGGATAGAAAACTAATAAATTTAAAATTTTGATGAATAACTGATGCAGAATAATTAATGATATTCGTTAACAAATTTTGAGCGAAGGTTCTCTTACTATTACGTGCTATATGTTAATGTTTTTTCTGTTACTTTCTTAAAGATCTTCATTAAATTTAAGAAAGAAATTAAAATTTAAAGAGATATCAATAAATTTGCATTGTGTCATAAAATTTAGGATTTACTTCCATGCTAACATGTTGAAACTTTCATACTGACTTAGTTGATGAAAAGTGTTTCGCAGCCTGCTCAAATAAATATTGCCGTAGCTTCAAAATTGAAAAATAGATTACAAATTTAAAATAATAAATAAAAATATATTAAATTTTCAATAATTATGCCACAGATTTTAAGGGAACTAATGGAAACTAATTGAGTAAGTGTGTGGCGTTTATTTTTAAATCTATAGAATTTACTTTTTAAATAAAGAAGAAAATATGATAATGTTTGCTACTCGTTCTTAGAAGTCCTGATTTAGATTAAGATTGTGTCCAACATCTGACCGATAACGAAGAATTCTTCTCCGAAATTTAAATAATCAGAATTCTTTTTTCTTGCTTTACTGATAGACTTGATACAGAGTTTCTGAGAACATTTTCATATAATGGTATGTCAGTCATTTCGTTGCATATATTATTTTAAATTTGTCTGCTTTTTGTTAAAAAATATAATAGAAATGAAGGAAGAGAATTTGAATTTTTGGTATTAAATTCGTAATACTTTGTTTCCTGTAATTTTATGGTAATTATTTAAAAATTACTCTTATTGAAGAAACAAATTCAAAATCAAATAACAAAGAATTCTTCTCGGAAATTTAATAAATCCGAATTTTTTCCCCTTAATTTATGGATAGATTTGATACATATTTTCTAAGGATAATTGCATGTAATGGCATGCCAATCATTTAATTGCTAATATTATTTTTAAATTAAACCTTTTATGTTAAAAACAAATAAATAAAAAATCGAAGAATTTGAATTGAAGACAGAAATTTATATTTTTGATATTACAGTTAGTTATACTTTTATTTGTTCCTTATAATTTTTTAAAGACTGTTAAGGAATTACACCAAATAATTTTTTAAATATCAAGATATGCGCGCGTATCTTCGAGTGGAACATTTGAGTAACACTTTGACAATTGTAAATTACGAAAGTTTGTTATCGTAAACCCTGAAAAAACAAACCAAGTTTTTCTTTCTTTTCTTTTTTCCATTAAAGCAATACTAATTTTTTTGTTCTATGTACAGATACATAAAAGTTTAGTAAAAAGAATTATTTGGCATTAACTACTATTCCTTTTAAATACTCGTTAACTATGTTAATAGTGAGATGTTTTTTTTTATTCAAGCAAACTGGACAAGTATTTTGAAAGAAATTTTTTTTCACTTCAGAAAGAAAAAATTAGTGTTTTTTGCTTAATTTAAAAAAAGGGCTTTTCACCCTCTGTGGTTTCTATTTTTAGTATAACGAGATCTTTCATCTGGAATGTTACAGGATGTATTCATGTTTTATGCTGCTCGGCATTCTTTGAACTAGGGATATGAAATGGAATTCTTTATCTATGCAAATATTCTATGTCATTGTGAATTCCGGGCACATATGAAGGGTTTTTACGTTCTTTATTTAGAACACGAATTTTTCAAATCGTCTGGAGTCGTTTAAAAGAAAGAGTTCTGTACCTCAAAATTTTGCTAAATTGCGAAAAAATGGAGATTTCATATATTCTTTTTTACATTTCGTTAAATCTTTTAAGCGTATGAAGTTTTTTAAATGCATAGTTTTAAATCATACTTGGTCTTTAAATTATATATTATTTATCTAATCTTTTAGATCAACTTTTTTCTTGTTTCAAAATTTCATTTAACTTTAATTGTTTAAAAGGGAATTTGAATAATAATTACAAAAATTTATAATTGAATTTAGAAGATAAAAGTACCAACTCTAAGTTAAAGCTTTAATAAAATGTGTATGCATTCACATTAAACTTGATTTTTGTGATAACCAGCGCTATATATATCTTCTATGCATATGGCATAGTTTGCCTACAGCGTGCATGCCTTCGTTAATATTTATTAGGAATGTTATCTTTTTATACGCAAGCATTAACAGAATTATTGTTTCCTCTTAGTAAACAATTTGTCTGACAACAATGTGATCAGAAATGAGTTCACGCAAATGATTGCTGTCAATTGTCAATGCCGACAATCAAGATCATGTTAAAAGAAAACTCCAATATATATACAGATACATGCTTTATGAATAACTTTTTTTAATTATATTCGAATTTAGAATGCGTTATAACAAATATAAGATGTTTGTTAAAGTAAAAATACCTTTCAATCACTTAGTTTCTTATTGTATCGATTTTTGCGAGATATTATTCGGGCTCCATTTTTTTAATAGATTTTTTTTCCCACCAGGCTAATTTACATGAAAAAATAATTTGTTGGTTTGGTGTCACAAGGTGCCCACGGTAAACGTAGAAAAAGAAATGTATGAAATATTAATATCCACAAAGTGTATGGAATATTAAAGTAAAATATAAGAATAACCAAATTTAAAAAATAATTTAAAATACATCAACTTTTTTTTAAAATGGGTTTTCATTAATTTTACATCTCTTAGATGAACATTATTTATTGATTTTTTTTCTTCATTATTTCCATTTTTATTTCTGGATATTATAGAATGTGTGCTTTTATCTATGCTATTTAATTTAATTTCATCTTAAAATCTTATCACATACATATGCTAAATAATAATTTGCACTAAAATAAATTATGCTCTTGATTAATAAATTGCTATTAAAGAAATCGAATTAGTGATTTTCGAACGTAATAAATTTATTTTTGATATTAAAAAGAAATATTTGAAGTAAAATACTTTCTGTCTTAACTTTTATAAACATTATCCCTACATTTGACTAGAAATCGCCTTCTCATTTTTTTCTTCCATTTTATTAAATAACGCGGAAAAATCATTTTGATTAATCATTTATCCCAATAGAATTGTCTTACCTTTTTAGGCTTCCGTGACCCAAAATTGAACAAATGGGTTTACTTAAGACCAAATCATGACCTTTGATCAGTTGCCGGAGAACACTTCAAATTGTTCTCGATAAAGAAAGAAACTTACTGGTTGTGTTGATATAGAACTTTTATGGCGTTTCGTTTATATTCGGGATAAAAATTATATTTACTTTTGTGATCGAAAGTAGAAAACATCATGGATGAAGTTGTTCCTACTCACACAGTCATTAGGACACATTAGAAGTTATCTCATTGTATGGAAAGTGTGTTTTTTAAAGCACAAACTCTTTAAAAGGTTGCTAAACTTGTTGTTTCTGCTTCTAAGAAAAAGGAGGATGAAGGATCTTAAAACTAAAAAAGTGGTAAAAATAAAAGATTTCAAAAGCGGTTAACGGTTTAACGGTTTTTTTCAGTCGTGTTGTTATTGACATTATTAAGTCTATGCTATATCCGAATATTCCTTAGATTTTTTTTTTTAAAAAAAAAGCAGAAAATGGTATATCTAGTTAGAGAAGCAGGCAACAGAATATGCTGTTCCAAAAATTTAAAAAAATGCTTTTTATTTATTTATTTGCGGAGAAAAAGATAAATTCTGTTATTATAGGTTATGAATCATGGTTTACTTTTCTTTATAAATTGGATGTTTATATATTTTTTAACCTAATTTTACATTTTCGATTTATTATGGAGCTTTATTATATATATTTAACTTATTACTAAAAAGTAAAATGTTTATTTCTTCTTAAAATAACTTTTCCGGAAATACTTGGAACATTGTTGTTTTGATACTTTATGTTACTTGGTAGTTTTTATGTATTATTGAAGTTTCGTCTTGTTTAATGTTAAAGATTTTAAAGCAGTTCATTGATTTAGTATAAATGCTGCTAAACTTTAGATTTATAAAAACGCTATAAAACGGATTAAATTATATAGAGTATCTAAAATAATTTTATAAAGCGATGAATTAATTATTCAAACGAAAAGTAATTGTTGAATATTTGTTACGTATGTTATAAGCTCAGAAATAAATTCTAAATTGAAACTCGAAGAATATGAATTATTTATGAATTCTTGTACTATAGTAGAGTTAATTATCTTTTATTAATAATTTAATTGATATATTCGACGTTACTCGGAATTTAAATACTTCATGTGTAATATTTTTGTTTTAAAAACTAATATTGTATAAATTGCAATACATATAATTTTTTATGATATAAAACCACTTAATCGCCTGTTCTTGGGATGTTGTCACCTCTAATCACTTTAAAATATAGGATTCTCAGTTTCAATTTCTTCAGTTAAAATCTTAAAAGATAGAAAATTTTAAGATTTCAAAATTCCTAAAAAGAAAATTTAAAAAATAGTGGTACAGTAAATCTAAATCTTCACTGTTATTATATTTCAAAGTCATCTGCATTAAATTTTAAAAGAATTTTATTAAAAATTCAGAAAAAGGAGTTTGTATGACTAAAAAGCTTAATGAATTTTAAAATAGTATTAAAATATCTCTAATAAAAAAAATTTGTACCAAAATTATAGAAAAACATAGAATTTCAGTTCATTTCTAATTAATTAAATTTGTAATTATTTTGAGTGCTTTAAAAATGAAACTATTAATTCGCATATTTTATATAATAAGCGTGCAAAATTTGGTTGTAATCGGTCCATTTGTTTATTAGAATATGCATAACATAATAGATAGCTACAACAACATTAATTTATATTATTTGTGGGCTTTCAATGTAATACTTATTGAAGCTCTTGGACCACAATATAATTAATTTTTGTCCACACGACACAAATCTAGAGTGAGTGTCGTACCATTTTGATACATATTGTCTATGATGCGGAATATAACCATACTGGACATCTCAGCACAGTATAATACAGCATGCAACTCTTTTTTAAATATCCACTGTTACATTTCCCATCTAACAGTGGCATCAAACTAACTTTTTACTTTCTCGAATACGAAGTACATATAGAAAGTATCGTAATCGTCAAAGAATTCCAACTCGAGATTTTGACGAATTTGCATATATTTGACTTCCCTGATTTCGAAATTTGGTATATTGCCTTTGTATCAAATTTGTAGATTTCTATCTGATTTTGAACAAAATTTATTAATACAAAGTCTGTCCGTACGATTATTCGAATATAAGCTAGCACGATAACTGAAAAACGAAAAGAAATGGAATGATAAAATTCGGTGCACATATTTAACATCTATAATGTAGACACTTATCAAATTTGGAGTCAAATCCAACAAGGGGCTGAACATCTGTATTTTCAGAAACATTTAAGAACAATAACTAAAAACATAGGGACTTAAATATATCTACCAAATTACCCAGCTAATCAATAAGTAAGGTACAACTAATAGGTATATAACATGCTGTGTGTCATACAATAAATTGCCATATGTTTATTTCAATCGTATCGATGATTTTGGTTCGAATGTACTGGATAATTAATGATGACGATACATTCAAATATATTTCATCATAATATCAGAAAGTAATACAACTGTAATGAAGACAGACGTGTCTGAAGTTCGTTTCTTAGAAAATGCTGCGATTGAATTGATTTCTGCTTATACAAATATGCATTAAAATTGCATAATGATGGCCCAAGTGCGATCAGATAGCTGAGACTGTAATCGTGAAATTTTATTCGGAAAAGATTGCGTGGTGACTGTTTAAAACTCCGATTCTCGTTTTCTTTATGCTGATAATGTTGCACTGAATAAATATACAGCTTTCCGTGCCATCTGGAAATTGTTATTAAATGTTGTAACATGAAAAGTTATTTTTTATTAACAATTAAAAAAAGATGTATTTACAAAAATTGTGAATTATTTTTTAAAAGCATATATCTGTAATTGTTTTAAAGTAAAATGTGAAATATGGAAGGTAGAATAGTATAATCAATGGCTTATCAGAAAAAATTCACTTAGTATCTTAGGAACATCTATGCTATTTTTTAACACCTGACTGCCATATATACGCTCACACAAGGTTTATTTTTCTTTAAATCAAAACTGTTGTAAGGGAAGAAAAAATTATAAATTTTTTATTGCAAAATTTTGAAATACGATTTCTTTTTTTGTATTTATTGAACTGTTGTCAATGTCACATTTATACAACGAAATTTTAAAGAAGAGAATTTTTCATTATAAATCCATGTTTTTGGAGAACTCGTTCAAGAGATATGGCAGAAATATTTCACTAAAAGGGCAGTAAATTCAAATATCGTTGTAAGATTGAACAATGAACAGTCTTTTAAGTATTATTTGTGTATATTTATATTTTATTGAATTTCACACAAATCATTGCGTCATCTATATCAGTGCTCCGCAACCTTTTCTCATCTACGACGCACCTTATTTCTTTCTAGAATTCCGCGGCACACCAAAAGTTAAATTATATAGGTATTAATTAATACACAAATTTTACAATAAATGTTTGTTTTTTATTTGAAAAGTATACGTACATAAAACCATAACATATTTATTTCTACGCAATCATAAGAATTATTACTGTGATACCAGCGCTTGTTTCAATGAGCGCAAAATTTTTATATTCGGTACAACACATTATGCAGTTTTCAATTGTTCTCCCCAGGGGACCATTGAATAATTATTTAGTTATAGTAATTATTCTTTGGATATTTAGAAAAATAGACATTATTATGAAAAAAATTGCCATCGTGTATTAAATACATGATGAAAAATTGTAAAATGTCAAATGCAACGTATTTGACCGCGGCACACCTGTATCTGGCTCATGACACACCAGTGTGCCGCGGCACACCGGTTGCGGAGCACTGATCTATATAAATAAAAATGAATGTTTGTTTGTTATGCGCTCTTATGCACTGCCATGCCGCTTATCCGATTGTGATGAAACTTTGAATGCTTATTACTTGCACTTATTGGAGGGTTATAGACATAATACAATTCTCCAATGCAGGAAAAATATTTTCGGTTCTATTAACCGCATCTATTAACCAATGATTATTGTCAAAATAACTCTCCAAGGAGATAAAACAGATTCAATAAAGGTACTAAATTCAAGATAGAAGTTAATATTTCGTAGCTATTGTGCGCAAATTCTGTGTTAGTCGTTCTCAGAGGTAACAACATTATTAGAGAGTATGCGAGAAAGTTTTCAATCCCATAGCATTGAAATGAAATAAAATTTTAATGTTTTTTTGCCGTGTCTTTCGGAAATTTTATACAACAAATTTTTGCATCATTTTAACTTTAAAAAAATATTAATTCAACTATATCAAAAAATTTATGGCCAAAATATATTTTCTGTGTTTAATCAATTTTAAAAGAAAATATTTTAATCTCATTTTCTATAATAATCTTGAGAATTCTTAACGAATATTAAACGAATCACGAAAGATACAAAAAACAGTTTCTTCCCTTACAATTCTCAAAAAACACCAAGCATTACAATTCTAAAAGAATACTTTAATATATTATATAAAAATGAATTGTTGCTTTTTCGTACTTTATAAGCTATTCTATTCAACCAATTCCTATGCAGCTCATTGCTTGCGCCTGCGCGAAGGTTATAGACAGAGTACAGTGATATCTATTATATAAATATAAATGATAATAATGTGATGATATAAACATAAATGTGATATCATATAAAAAATATCTTTGCATCAAATTTGTGGATTTCTATCTGGTTTTGAACGAAATCTATTAAGATAAAGTCTGCCTATCCGATTGTTCGAATATAAGCCATATACAAGATCTAGTTTAAATATCTATGATATAAATATAAATGTTTGTTAGTTCGCATCCTATGCCCTGCTGTAATGTTCCACGGCTTGCTATGATTTTTGGTAAAACCTATTGCTTACACTTCCAATTATATTTTAAAATTGATAATTTCAAAAATCAAACAGCACATTTCATCGAAATTAACCTCGCATGTATCAAACAAAATAAAATTATTATGATTGATGTCAGTCAATGTAAGGGAAAAGAAATTAAAAATACTTTGTGAAAGTGCTAATTTTGTTCTTTTCGTTAATGAATAGTCTTCTACGCAAAATATTGTCTTTCAGCGTTCTCACTATTTTGCACATATTATACAGAGTTGATCTCACTCGTACAAAATAAAATTATTATCGATATCGCTCAAGGTAAGTTATATATAATGGAAATTTTCCAGTGCAAACAGTAACTTTGCTATTTATTAAATGAATCTACAAACGATATTTCGATTATAACAATGTATATCGTTTTGATTGCTTCGACAATAAAATACGTTCCCAAACGTTCGTCACTTTATTGAGTGACCAAACAGCGCAACATCTAGAAATCGAGCGTCATAAACAAACAAAAAACGACAAGAGAGCTATTAAGCATATCGTTTACAAATTGCAAACTCACGTATTTTAGAGTATCAAGATCAACATGAGGCAAGAACCGAAAGATAAAATTTACATGCTACATGATCACGAGTTTAAGAATCAAAAGACCAATATGAAGCAAAAAACATGACACTTACCCTTAAACGAAAGTCGGTTAAAGGAGCTCACTCCAGGCATTCCCATTATTCCCCCCGACATTCATTTTGATTTCGACGACTGCAGTTCTCTATTCGACTGGCATTCTCGATGACCATCAACAAGGCGCAATGTTAATCACTTCAAATGTCCGGATAGAATCTAAAAAATCCATGTTTTTCACATAACCAGTTGTATGCTGGATGCTACGAATCGGACAGTTCAAGAAATTTATTTGCTTCTGTTGATGACGGAAAAACTAAAAAAATATTACCTACCCTAAAGCTCTTGAAGAATAAAGTAAAAAAAGAATAAATATTATTTTCAGTTCTCCTTTATACATCATTCAATTTCAATGAATGTATTAATTTCCGATACGGAAATAAATCTTATCCTTTTTATTATTCCTAATTACACAAGACAGTTATTTTAAATTTCAAACGATATTTCCAAAATTATTTCTTCTACGGCAGCAACGCGCCGGGTACCAGCTAGTGTGGAATAAAAATAAGTTCGCCATATCGATTAATTTGCTTTCATAATATTTTGACTTTCATTCTTTGCATGAATTCACCTATAATTAATTCATCATTCTTGGTCTAAAAATGAACTATAACAAAAGAAATATATTCTGAGAATGTATTCAAGAATTCAAATGGCGATTGATACGGGCAGTTATTATAAATGAAATGGAACTTGGTGTAAATGTAAACTACCGAATTCTTGAGGATTTAAAATTTTTAAACCAGACTTGTGTTGATAGACAATTGCACACATAATCCACTGTGAATATTTCAAGGAAGTATTTAGAAAGTGTTTTTTCCATTTAATTTTGTAACCACAAATAGCTTATTCAACTGGATGAAAAGCCATAGGGGCTCTTCTCAAAATTTTGCGGTTTTAAAAGTTATTTAATAAGGACGTCTGATTTATAAATAATATTTTCATATAACACAAAGGAGCAAATGAGGAAAAAGTGGATATTCGGGGGATAAAAAAATATTTAAATTATAGCATATGTTTGTCCGACCTGCTTGTAATAAATGAAATAACCAGATAGATGGCTTTCATTTGTATTTTCTGAAGATACTTTTCATTCAAAAGTTAAAATGTCTCTTTCATTATCAATATATAAATAACCTATTAATTATCATTCTAATAAAATGGTATTGAGGATTTCATCTTTTATATTTATTATCATCTCACACGCCAGAAAAGAGTTGCGTAAGAATAGCGAGGAAACGTTAATTATTTAAAATATATCAAATTTCAAACAAAAATATTTTTTCTTTCTCGTATTCGAACTTCAGATTTTGATGATTCTCATTATAGAATTTTATTTTCAATGATTCTCATGACCACATTATAGACCTCCTTAAGTTCGAAAAACATCCATCTGTCTGTCTGTCAGCCTGTGACAAAGATAACTCAACATCGATTTGAGCTAGAGAGTTGAAACTAAGTTTGTTATTATATTATCGTCTTTATATTAAATTTTTAGATTTCTATCAAATTCGGAGTAAATTTGCTAAGATAAAGTTTATTTGACCGGTTGTTCGAATATAAATTAACACAATTAAAAAACGATGAACGTTAGGTAGATAAAATTCGGTACACAGATTTAACGTTTATAGTGTGGACTTTAGTCAAATGTTGAGCCAAATCCAACAAAAATTTGATTGTCTATCGGTCTGTACATTCAGAAACAAGTAAACACGATAATACAAAAACTCAATGATTTAAATGTATCAAATATGGTATCGAATTTTATGAAAACTAATGCAGTTTTGTATCAAATCTTTGTTTCAATCAGTTGAGAAAAACATGGCTAGAAATTCAATTTTTGATGCTATTTACGTTTGCTAGGGATTAATCGCCAAATAATTTGCCAAGGATCGATTATACGACAGATTCAGTATAAATTCTAAATTCACGCCGTTAATATTTCTTACCTATTGTACGTCATAGCTATGTAAGGCGTTTCTGGTATAACAAGTGTATTATTCTCTTCAGTTGTAGAGAAACAATTCGTATTGGCCTAACTATCGAAGTATTATTCACTAACTAATCTGCAGCGAAATATTATAATATTGGCACAAAAATTAATATTTTTAAAATATTCGATTAATTGAAATAGTTTCAGGATACAACTCATGATAGCAACTTAAATATTAATTTTTTTGATAAATAGTTAATAACGGCAATTTAACAGGGTGATTCAAGACATATCAAATGAAGTTTGAGAAGTCTAGATCAAACTACTAAAAGATTAAGCCAGCATTAAAGGAAAACTTATGGGGTTGTCTTCTGCGTTAGAGCTAAAGAGATCTGACCAGGAGAGAATGAAAAAGTAGATTCAACCAAGTACAAAAAAAAAAAAAAAAAAAAAAAAAAAAAACTCGCAGGAACAAAAGCAGACAGCATCAGAAATTATTGCATCATCCTGATCAGGTAGTAACTATGCGCCTCTACAAAATTGATTAATGATAATGCTGTCTCATTATCAATTTTGAAGCTCGACCCAAAACAGATATCTTTAGATAATTTTGTTGTAAACAAAGCATGCATTATTGAAATAAATATTATGAATTTATTTTGAATCTTTTTTTTTTCTTCGGAAAACCGCATTTTCTTATTTTACATGGATTCCTCAGATAAAAATTGTTTTGCATTACGTGTAAGATTCGGAAACGAATTTGGCTTGTTAAGCTATTATGTATTAACCCCTTACCTGCCGAGGAAACCTTACGAGATTCGCATCCCAGTGCCACTGGTTCTCGAAACGTACTTCGGAAAGGCGTATATATACGCCTGCGGCAGTCAACGCATCGGTTTAGCGAGGCGTATATATACGCCCGCGGCAGGCAAGGGGTTAACATTAGCATTGTTGACTAGTGTTTCTTTACGTCAGTGTTTATGATATTTTCTTGAAATGGATGAGCCTAGTTTATTGAAGCAGAATGACCTCATTTTGGGGACATTGGGTGGCTTTCATTTAAATATTGAGGACTTCATTATCTAAATATGTAATCGTAACTGTTTTCCTCGGCGCTCTAGCGGCCGCTGCGATGAGCAATCAGTCCATGTCTTGGAAGCGAGCTTGATGTAGTCCCCGAGTATTATTTTAATGCATTTATTTTAAATGTTATTGTCCTGAATAGTTTTGTCCCCGTCTAAATCATGTCCTTTAATGTCATTAAATGTATTTTAACTTCATTGGCATGATTTATTGATTTTTATAGTCTACCCTGACAGAATTAAAATTTTGGCGCCCTTTCGGTCACAAATATCAATTAGGACTGCTTGCATGCATGGCATCTCTTGCATGCATGGCAATTTTTATCCCACTCTCTGCAACTGCCTAAACTCCATAAGTCACTTTGAACATAGAAACATTACTGTAAAATTAAGAAGACTTGATTGTTCAAAATTTGTTTTAATTTTAAATATTTAATTTCTGTTGCGTTGTTTTTTATGGCAACTGTTACATTTATTATTAACTTTTTAAAATATAATATCGATACAACTCTACAATACGAGACAAGTTGGTTGACCAACAAACGTAAGTCAACAAACATACGTCGAGTCAAACATCGACCATCATCAACGAATGTAATTCGAAGTTGTTAACTTGTAGATGAGATGGTATATATTGTACTAATGACTTCTTCAGTTTTAGCCTAATTCATTCCTTCATCAATGCATTTCAAGTTTCTCTACACAATAATCGCTGCCTAAAATATTTCCGAAAATGTTGATGTGAATCATTAAAATTGATATTTTGCTTCTCCGCTTATAGTCTGTTTCGCAAAAAATGATGACGAAGGGAAAAACAGAAGTCAAAATTAAGCATTTGAATAGTTGAAAAAGAATTTTTCTACACCTAAAACGATTGTTTCGAGAATTACCGCAAATAGCATAGGAATAAGACCTCTGCTATTTCAACTTGGAAAAATTGAAAAGCTAGAACGTTATTGACATTGCTGTGAAGAAGCAAGTATCAATGATACAATGATTAAACTATGAATATTTTCATTATGTCTGGTAACGTGTGGTCTTCAACTTCAACGAGGTACCTATAATAAAGAAAAAAAATGAAACAAAATAAAGAAAAGAAAATGTTATGGTTTGCTCTATTGGCTCTTAAAGTTATTTTCCACGAATTCAGACCCGCCCTATTAATATAAATAAGAATAATTGCGTCTGTGTGAGTAGGTAGCCCCTCATCTCTTTTTAAACATTTGAACTGGATTTTACTGAACTTTATGTTTTAGTACAAAAAAATAATACTGTCAAATCTTCGAAGTGTTAAAGTTAATATAATACCCAATCGATTAGAAATTGAGTGAAGTGTTTTTTTTTTCACTTCGAAGCAACTTAATCCACTAGAAAAAAAATTTTGTCATCTGTAAATTAAAAATTTTGCCTTTCTGATGATTCCAGTTTCGTTTCTTTCCGATCTTTTCTTTAATTATTTTTTTTACGAATGTAATAAATATTTGAATGGATGCAGACGATTTTTAAATAAGCAAATATAAAGATGCTCCGTTACTGAACAACGATCAGAATTTGAACTAATTTACCTTCATTTTTTATATTTTTATTTTTAGAAATTGATTTAAAAAGAATTCACAGAAGAATTTATCTTGGGGAAAAGTATAAAAGAGAAAATGTAAAAGCAGCTATTTAACAATTTATATCAGAAAAGAACTATTGATTAGGCTTACTTTTTTATGCTTTTTATCTGTTGAAATGTTATAGGTATTTAATTAAATATCACAAAACTATCATTAAAACCTTTCTTATACTTTAATATTTATGGATAAAATTTGAAGTACTTGTTTAATAAATATTATTAATAAATAATAAAATAAATTTATAAATTGTTTGGTTTAATTTATTTTATTATTTTACGATAAAACGATTTTTTAAATTTTAATATTTGTTTATTTATACAAGATATGTATTTTTTTTTTATTTATACTAACGCATTTTGAAATTAAAAATATTACTCATGATAGTATTTTAAATCGAAAGACTGGTGATTATATTAGCTTCATAAATTATAAAGGTAAGAACTTCAAATTTACATATTTTAACAAAATTACTATTCTCTTTTTCCGGTTTGTTTTTGTAAAGTGATGAGTGGGAAATAATAATGATATAATAAATAGAATTTTGCGGTTGAAAGACGTTGAAAAAAATTTGGCCTAACATTGCTTTTGGGCGTCATTAAGATCGTTAGGGCGTCAATTCATTTAATTGAATTATAGAGTGTCGCAACAAAGTCATTTATTTTCTATAACTACGGGATAAAATATTCTTATCATTTTCTAAAATCTCGGTATAAAAGATGTTTAAGTGTATTTTAATTATAGAGTTATTAAATGTACTTTCTTTTTCTTATGGTAGCCAAGAGTAAATTATGCTTTTTCAAACTACAGTGTTTTTATTTTTTAAGCATCTGTGTGGGATGGAAATTTAGAGGGATTCAGGAAAATTAATGATTTTTATATTTATTTTTATCCTAACATTTATTATATTTTCAGAATATAATTAAAATTTATAATTTGAAGTAACTACTGCTAATGTTTCTTTTCAATTTGCAACGTGTTTTCAAACTAGATTTTTTGTGAAACATAGGATTAGTTTGACAAGAGTTTAAAAATAACATATTATTGTAATTTCTGAAATAATAAAAGAACTTCGGCATGAAGTTGGAGATATTTATTTTACATTTAGACATCTGAAAGAAACAAACAAGCTTCTTCCTCAATAAAATTTCTTTAAAAAGGGCAGGAAATGGTTAAAGTACGTCAAGCATGGAAATCTTATCTACGCTATCGCTGAAAAGAGATAATGCGTTTATATGCTTAAAAAGATAAATGATTCCAAATTCTGTGAACGTTATATTTATTATCTTTATCTAGTGATAAAAATAATCCATTAATATTTATTTATATTTCTGAAGCAAGTGAAAAATTTTCATTGTTGCAACAAAAAGTCTGTCCATGAAATATTGAATGAAATTCATAGTTTTAAAGAAATGGGAAGTTATATTTTATTTACAAATAAATGTGAAAATAATGTTAAAAATAAATGTGTTCATAAAAAAAAAACTTCTTGCCAAAATTTTTCTGATTTCGACTTCGAGAATATGACGAATCATCGTGTTTGAGACCTCCTAGAGACTAAAAAACACTTTTTTTTAAACAAAATTATTTCTTTTTGTTTGTTTGATTAGAAGCTCGATAACACAACGGCGCATTAAACTAGAGCGATGGTATTCGATGCATAATTTTAAAACAAACTTAATAAATTTCTCATCAGAATTTGGACAAAATCCGTTGAACCGAAATTAATGTATATATCTGTCCGCATGCATGTAAAGATAATTAAAAAAATTAAAAGTTCTGTGAATAATGTGTAGCGTATAGTTTTATAATCGAAATTTCTAATCAATATTATAGCTGCAGTGGTCTGGTGATAAAGTCTCGGAGGGCCTCAAGTTCGAGACCCGATTCACCGAAGAACCGTCATGTAAGTCTAGTGCAGTTTAAATCCGTCCGTCGAGGCCAAATTTCCTCCCTCTGTGTGACGTGTAAATTTGGAGAGGTGGAGGGTGGTAGTTGGTGGTCTCAGGTGTCTTTCTCGTCAAGTGACAGCGATTCAAAATTACGAAGTCCGTCTTAAAATAGCCCTAGTGTTGCTTTATAACGGGACGTTCGAATAACTAAACGATCTAGCCGATATTTATTTGGCCTGAACCTGGGAAGTGGTAGGTTAGTCAGTTTGGGTATGTCAACTTCTCGTTTTAAAGTAACAATGATGTTGCTTTGAGAGGGACTTCTAATTTTGAGCCGCTTCCAGATAGATGATAAGGCTGATAGCTGACAGCCCCATCCAAGATTCCGCATCTCTCCAGCGGGTGAGCATTTGACCCCGAATCATTTAAAGTGTACCAAATCCGCTCATATGACTATTCTTCCCTGGAATCGAGTCTCAAACTGGAACTGTGGTCTCGAAGACCAGGCAACCGCGGCTCTGTTAATTGGAGAGAAATCAGTGTATGTGTATATATATGGGAACGTTGTAACTCGAAATGTAACGTCTAAAATAAATGAAATCAGGATGCAGTTTTGCATAGATCTTTACGCATTCTGCATTCTTTTATGGATTGAAAGCCCTCTAAGATACATATACCATTACGAACGCAGAAGTCGGTATGTACCACTACACGCAGAAGACGGTGAATGAACTTTTGAAGTTTACTCCCGCCCCCCTCCTCACACACACACTCGGTACCCTATCTCAATCCTTCTAAAGGTTCAAGTGATGCAGAGAAAGATAGGAGGAGATCTGATGATAATAATTGAGTAAATATGTGGTGACATCTTAATAAGCCAGTAATAGCCAATAGACACGAGCGTACGCTTTTGCCGAATGGTAAAGCAACTGGACTTCAAATCAGAACATCGCAGGTTTGATCCGTTACCACAAATTGGTGACCTGGACGTGATCTGAACACGCAACTTTCTGATAAAGAGTCAGAAACAAATGAAAATCGAGTAGAGAACAACCTTGTTAGATTTACAATGTGGTATAACATTATGTATAACAACTCCACGCAGTAAAAAAAAATCAACAGTTCAGGAAATTCAACAAGCACAAAAACTGTCCGAATTATACCAATTCTATAGGCAACCACATATAACATGGTTATCCGGAGCAATAGATTAAGAAGGCTTGACCATATCTGGAGAAGTCTTGAATACAGCGTCTTCAAAATATTTACTTCTAAAAGTCGTATGGGATTTCGGGCCAGAGGAAGACCTCCAGTTAGAGAGCTGGATGATGTGGAAAGAGATTTGAGTGATAGGAGGATAAAGAGCATGAAAAGAATTACGGGGGATAGAACACGCTCGAAAGTGCGCGTGGTTTAGGTAGCCAAGATCTGCTAGGGGCTGTTGTGTCCATGAAGAAGTAGAAGAAATATTTTGTATGTAAACTAAGTAAATGGTGGCTGAGATGTCACAACCCTTGAAGTTTGCTTTGCTTTAAAAGAACTGCTTGCTTTGACAGTAAATTAAAAAACATTTGACAAGGTAATAAAGAACTAATTTCTTGCAATATGTTAAACTTTAGAATATTCTAACTTGTAAATATGCTACTACATTGAGAGAAAATAACTTTTAATCTTCTTCCGTTTTGTTAAAGGAGTGGAGGGGCCATTCACGGGGACGTTCCAATACCAGACCGTGATGTCGTCTACCGTTATGATGTTCTACCAGAAACATTCCACGCTCGGGACAATGTCAGCAACTTCATCAGCTGGTGTCGCTCCTTGAACATCAAGGAATGTTTGCTTTTCGAGACGGACGATCTTGTGCTGAGGAAAAATGAACGAAGCTTCATCCTGTGCTTGCTGGAAGTCGCCAGAAAAGGCGTCAAATTTGGAATGCCGGCACCTCTTCTGGTTCAGCTTGAGCAGGAAATAGATGCCGAGATCGCCAACGATGACGATGGATATGAAACACTGCATACCAGGCAGCAAGTCGTCACTAACGATCTTAGGAGCCTTCATGAAAGAGTAAGTAGTAAAAATTTATTAAGTTTTCATCAGTGATAAAAGTTCACCTTTGATAAGATAGCTGCCATAATCTGTTAATTGATGGTACTCTTTATCTATATTATCTTTAATTTACCACAAAATTGTGTAGGAATTTAATTAATTACTTTTGGAAAACCAAACAATTAATGATAATTTTTTTATTACATTTACACTCTAACAACATAAAATTCTCTACAATATTGTAAAAATATCTTCATGCTACAATAGATTACTGAATGAGTTCTTGGCAGTATTTTTACATTATCTTGTGCTAAATTGGCTATTCAACAAGTATTATAATAAAGTAAATAAATATAAAAGGAGTAAGAAAGACACTAATTAACTGAGTTCCAAAATGTGATATTGCATAGTTAGTATTTGTTGATTCAGGCAAATGTTATGTAGATACATTCTGTCTAAATTATATATCAAAAAAAGAATAATCAAATGCTTTCAAATAATTAAATTTTATAAATAAATTTAATTAACTGTTCAAGTGAATGTGCAGGTTAAAACCGACTAGTAATTCAAACTTAAGTTTTATAAACTGTGAAATAATTATTAAGATTTATCGAAAACGCAGGAGACTTCTGATCAAAATCGCAATCTTTTAAAAAAATATTTTTGATCCACTATAATTTTTATTAAAAAAACATTTAACTAGAAAAAACATAACTCTTTTAAATTGAAGAAATTATAAAACATCTTTTCTTTGCTCATAATTTATTGCTTTGCCCCGCGGCATTCATCTGATCGCATGTAGTACATCTTGGAAAGTAATGATATGGAGTATCCACATCGAAATTTCCCGCCCCTTTCATGGTATTGAGTGGCTATAGCTTGCTGAAGTTTTGCTGCTATATAGGCAGCAGCAAATACAGACACTGATAATTTTCTTGAATGATAAAAAGAAAAATAACATTTATTTATTTTTATCTCCTTTTCAATACCTCATTCATTATCTCATATTATTTATCAGTGATTACTTTTCCCAGAAACATTGAACAACAACGTCAAATGCAGTATTTCAAATATGTATCCACACCTCAGAATAAAATAAAATGAATAAATTTTGAACTTTAGTGACGCGAAATTTTTGTTGCTACTACTTGCACCGTGAACAGTGACGACGGATGAAATGAGGATGTCCAAATATTTGGCGATATTCCTTTCCATTGCTTGTTTATAACTCGTCGATTGTAATCATTATTCTTGTAAGAAATATGGGAAGAGAGAGATCTGGTCTAACCTTTTAAGAATTCTTCGCCATCTCTTTCCATTAATTATCTTTTTACTATAATTTCGAAGAAACTTCGAATGGCTGACATGATTACTAATTTACTTCAGTTATGAAAGCATTTTTATAGATATTCATCGATTATATAACATTCAAAGTATATGTTTTTAAAGTATATAATTTTGAGGTATCTTTCCACATTTTCTTGCCTTCTACTTATTCCTTTCTAGTTGCTTTAGTTTGTATTATTTTGTTCTTTCGGCCACGGTATATTTTAGTGAAACCTTCCATAGAATTATGGATACTCCAGAGCTATCACTGTTTAAAACGGACTTACAGAAAGATCGCAATTTTAAGCTGGAACACTTTGATTTTAAACTATACAAGCAGGTTTTGAAGAGACTACTCTTTCTAAGTTAAGCAAAATGATAATATCAATAATTGTCCATACCATCCAGAAATTGCATGATTCAAAAAAGAATTGCTCAAAATTGTGTGCGTGTTTTGATAGGTGGACTCGGACTTACAAATTTGGAGGCGTGTTATTTCTTTGACAGTGAAAGTTCACTAAGAAAAAGTTTTCTGATACATTAATAGATTTTGTTAAAATTTAATCGAAGTAATATTTTTCTCAGTAATTTCATAAAATATTATTTGAGTTTTTTATTGAAATGTTTACACCATTTTATAATTTTTGAAAGGAACAAATACGAATGTTATTGGGTTGTTCGGAAAGTCATTTCGTATTTTTTTGTCAAAATGAAAAGAAATTTTCGTTTAATGAATAAATTATTTATTAAATTATAAAATTGCCATTCTGGTCTAATACCTTTTGCCATATTTTTGGTAGTAACATGATTACACGCTCATAAAAGTTTTGGTCTTTGCTGTAAAAAAAACTGATCGACGTGGTTTTTGGCCTCCTGATTTGAAGGAAAAATTTTGCATATCAGTTCTGGTACTGATGTACTGTTAACACATCTTCTCCACACGTATTGGCTAATTTATTTCTGGCTTGAACAGCATTTTTACCTTCTATAGCAAAAAAGAAAAAAATGACGAAAATGCTGTTTATTGCTCTCCATATTTAAAAGGGCACCATCCAAAAACTACTGCGAAGAATCAGCTGCACTTTTTCACACTCAAGCCTTGCTATATCAGCTCTTAAAACATAAAATGATTTTGCGGTTTAAGTATGAAATTGGGTGCGAAAAATGCAATTAAATCCTTTGTCTGGAAAAAACGAAATTACTTTCCGAACAACCTAATATTTACGTAAAATGTTTAATACATCGTCTTCTTTCATTATTTTATATATTTCAAGTTTGTACACTGATATGATATGAAATTTAAATACATTTTTTATGTCCATGCTTATTATTGCTTCTATTTATAAAGAGGGAAAAAATTTGTAATAAAATGAGGCTAAAGGAGTCTTGTCTAAAAAACAATATTTCGAATTAAAGATTTTTTAATCTCATTTATTTATTTGTTTTCGATGATATGTTACTTTTTTTTAAGTAACAGTGAAAAAACAATTTTAGCTTAATAAATTGCGCCTAACTTTTTTTTAATTATGTCTTCAGAAAAAAACCCTTAAACCTTGTCGTAGTTCTAGTGAAGTTTAATTTTTGTGGATTGGCTGCAGAAAAACAAGCCGAAATTCCGAAATTAGATGGGAAAAAAATAAATAACGAAAGTTTACTCAATATTTATTGTGTAATTGAAATTCCGATATAATATAATTTTATTTTTTGAATTTTTATTTACAATTCATATAGAATATGAATGCGATTATAACAGTTTGCTTTTTTGCCTTGCCATATTTTGCAAGTATTGATTATGCGAGTATCCTTTTACCATAAGTATTTATATAAATCTCATCAAATTTGCCAAGACGTGAACGAGGATATGAATTTTCAGTTATGAACATGTTTCAAAACCATATCTATTCAAATTATTTCCAGAAAATGATTAAATAAGTTCTGTATCAAATTAAACGATATTTCATGATTTCCCAAATAAAAAATATGAATTTTATGTGCATTGTCTTTGGTTATGCAATGTAAAAAAGAATATAATTTCAACAAATTGAACAATGCATCTGCTTTTTTAATTTGTTATGAAGAAAATCCAATTATCACTTTCATATCAAAGTTGACAGACACATAAGGATATCACAAGTCCTTTGTCTAATCGACCCATACTCTGACGCTGCATACTAGGAAAAGTATAATCCTTTGAGAAAAAGAAAAAAAAATTAAAGCCATGAACTCTGATCGTTCTATTGCTTCGTCTTCCTCTTAATTATCATCGAGTGAGGTCTACAGGTAGTGATTATTTATGTACATGAATAGAATAAGGATGTGTGTCATATTTTTGTTCCAAAATGGAACTTTTGTAGTTTGAGAAACAAGGATTTTCTTATTCCTTGATTTTCAAGGTACGACAAATGATGGAGGAAAAATCGAGCTTTTCCCACCGTTAGCTTTGTAAAGAAAAAGTTGGCATGTGTCTAGACGACGTATGTGTGAAATGAAGATGTTAAAAGTTCCATAAATTTGTCTTAAAGTGACAAGCATTTGAAAGTTGTTGTTTTTTCTTGACTGGCAGGTTTTACCGTTTTTAAAATGGTGTCCGCTAACTAAAATTTAACAACTGAGAAGTTTTCTGGTGTAGGTAGAAATCAAAGAAATTAGATATTAGTGTTTTTCTTTAATATATCATGGATTTCTGGAAGCAATTCTGAGAACCTTTCTTTACAAATAAGGATAAGATGTTCGCACACACTAGAATTTTTTTTTTTTAATTTTAACTTTAAAAATCCAGTTTTTTCATTCGGAGTAGGTCTCTAATATATGTTTAAACTCATTTCAGTGCAAAAAAAACCCATATTGCACTAAATATTATTAATTAATTAAGATATTACATATCTTAAATTATAATTTGTACTCTAAAGTTGTGTGTCAGTACAAATTATAATTAATAAACTCTAGATGAAAGTTATATCTAATATGTCTTCATGTTGTCTACCTCAATCGAGTAATAAAAATATATAATTTTTAAACAATTTTTTCATTTTTTTTTCAGATATTTTTCTGTAATTTTAACTTTTAAATAGTTATTAAAATTTATTTCTATAAATATAACTTTGATTGAAGCATAGAACATCCTCTGCTTAATATGGATTGTGTCGATATATAAATAATTGTATTTGATTTATTTCTTGTTGAGTTATGATTATTTAAATGAAGCAACGTAGTGGAAAAATACAATTCTTCATAAAAGAAGTTTTAAAAGAATTAAACTAGAGTTTTTAGTGAAAGTGCTTCAAGAAAAATAAGTATAACACGAGAAATATTCCGAATGTTAACAAGATCTAGGTATCGTTTGGAAGTCAAGGGATCACAGAACATTTTGAAGCAATATAAAAAAATTGATATGTTGCTCGATTTTTAAAACTTTTTTTATTTACTCTTATACGAAGATATAGAAAGTATAGCAGCCGTCAAAAAATTCGAACTCAAGATTTTGATGAATCTCCACGTTTTAGATCTTCCTGAGCTCTCAAAACACCTTTTTAGGAAATGTTCGTCTGTCTGTCGGTGACATAGATAACTCCAAAACGCTTTGAGCCAAACAATTGAAATTCGACATACGGTCATTAGAACAAGTTTGCAGATTTCTGTAAAACTGAGAGTAAAATCAGTTCCAAGAAAGTCCATCTGCCCGGCTTTCGAATATAAGTTAACATCTTGATTACGAAACGAAGAGAGCTAGATAGATAAAATTCTTTTATGCATCTATAATATTGATCCCCGCCAAATTTTGAGTCAAAATCTAACAATGAATTATATGTCTGTCAGTCTGAACTTTCATAAACATGTAAACGCAATGACTTAAATATATTAAATTTGGAATGGAATTTTGTGACTACAGGCACAAATTTGTGCGACATCTCTTTTTTTTCAATCAATCGATTGAAAAAAATGTGTCTGCCTGAAGCATACATTCGTTTCTGTGGATACAGTTAACTGCATGCCAGAGATTAATCGCCAAAAAACTCGCCAAGGATGCGATCGATTTGGGTTAAAATGCTAAATTCAAGAAGAAAGTTAATATTTCGTAACTATTGTACGCCATTGCCATGAAAGGCATTATCTGGAATGACAAGTTTATTAGAGAATAGGCAAGAAAATTGGGGGGGAGGGTATTTTGTTGATTTAAAGAATGACTGTTGTTAACTGAAATTTAAAAATTTAAAATAATTAAATATTTCTTAAGTTTCTAGAATGATAGAGAAAAATCAACTTTTTTAACGTTTTTCTTCAAATTTGTATTTAATATTTAATGCATTCAAAATGCATTATATAGATATTTGCGAATTGTTTCTGAGAAATTAAGAAACTAAAAGATAAGAAATCAGTCATTGGAAGTTGTGAAAGAATAAAAATTTCGCTGGAATATCAGGCCATCAATTTATTTTTTCGACATAATTTTGTTAGCTGCCATTTGCAATACCTTTGAAATACAGAAAGCTGTTTCATGTTTTTATTGTTCAACTCATGCATTATTAAATAACCATCTGTTCTTATAAACATTTCTCCACATATTTAAAAATAATTACACAACTCAACATATTCAGTCAATAACTATTTGACTGCATATACAGAGTTGCGAGAAGAGCGAATGAGTCATTTCTTTGACCGCTGCTCTTTGAATATTTTTTTATATCTTTTGATCGTTTTCACTTCAAAACATCTCGGTTGATTTATGATTCAAATTGTTCTCGTGAAAAGTAACGTTTTGTTCTGGTTTTTATTGTACCTGAAATGAATCTTCTTTCATATTTTCTCGTTAAGTTTTAAAAAATTATTTAGAACCTGTTGAAAGACTTCTTTTATGATTAAAGCAATAAAATATCAGAAAGTGTATTGTTTCTTTGTACAGGAAGGTAGAAATATTTTTAAAGTTTAGTTTTTATAGCTCTATTATTTATGTAGCCAGACTTCGCTTATTTAGTGACTTTCTTTTGCTTGTCTTTTGAATTTATTGCGACTGTTTTTAGTCGTTATTTATATTAAGATATTTTCTTGTTCATACCAGTATTAAAAAAAAGAAATAACTATAAAACCTTTTCGCTTCAGTTAATGGAATATTGACTCTATCAAAATCTACCAGAATTTAAAAAAAATATATTGTGAAATTGATCTAACCGTTATATTAAGTGAATTCTAATATTGAAATAATTATAAAACATCCTTTCTACTTATGTATAATATTTTAAATAATTTATTTTATTGAATGTTATTTTTTAAATTATATATATATATATATATACTAGTAGATTGATAAATAAGCAAAGAACTCATATTTGTATAGAATTGGAATATGTATTTTTTCACCATGAGAGATTTTGATTCAAAAAGTATTAAAAAATATTAGTTTAATTTTTTTATCCCCTTATCTTCTGAATTCACTTGAAATTTCAAAAGTAATTCTTCATAAATTTTTATAATGGATTTTTTATAATGAGAATGGAAAAAGTTAAAAGAATTATGTCAACTTTTTTAGCAGTCTTGAAAAGGAACACTATTTTTCGTTATCTAGTTGAAAGTTTTCCTTTAATCTAGAATTTTTTTCGTCTTTTTAATAATGTTTGACATGCCGCTTTATTTTGATAAAGTTATCTGAAGATCTATGAATGTCTTTGTTTCTAAAAAGAATAACATATATCTTAGATTATGCTGACAATTTAAGAATGTACGCTTCTGAAATTCATTCTTGAAAAATAAACTCGATCAGAATAAATGTAAAATCACTTAAGTTAATCTTGAAAAGAAAATGTTTCAAAAAAAGTATCCAAATTCTAAAGTTCAATTTCATTCCGAAATAAATAAAATTACAGAAAAATGAAATGCAATTTCTTTTTAAGTTTAGGAATGATTTTTAATCTTGTAATCATCGTATTGCAGCATTATACCAGTATTGAAATACCACTTCGAAGCTTGCAATCTAAAATTAAACCATTCAAGGTCATTTAAATTTGATACAAAATATGCATATTCCATTAACCCCAAGGAGAAATTTTAATTGAATGTGTACAATAAAACATCTTCGAAAATTAAATTTTGATTAAATGATCGGTAAAATAATATGTACTAGTAAGGACTTCTTGTAACAAAGATTGTTATAACAAAAGCTGTCTTTTATATTTAATTTTGTTATATTTACCATTGTAAATTGATAATTTTCCACAATATTTCGTTATTATGAATCTAATGATATGATTATCATTTCATTTTGGCAAACCTTTCCAACGAACCCCGATCGCTCCTCTCATGACCTTAGCAGGAAAAGATTCGGCGCTTCATTTACGAACCAAGAAATGCTAATTCGATTTTTTTTTTATTCCATTCCCCGCGTTTTTTGAGGCCAAAAGCAAACGCAACCTCGAAGAAAATTCAATCCGTTTCCTGTTTTTCTTTAGCGGGTTAATCAGCATAATCTTTCATCATAACCAGCATGCAATTATCCGAGTTGGAACACATAATATAAGGTTTCGCTCACCCCTGCTGAAAGGTATGCCACTAATTGATGAATCATCTCTGGGAATGAAACGCTGATGAATCAAGGAATTCGAG
This sequence comes from Argiope trifasciata, assembly GCA_026543055.1. Taxonomy (NCBI): domain Eukaryota; kingdom Metazoa; phylum Arthropoda; class Arachnida; order Araneae; family Araneidae; genus Argiope; species Argiope trifasciata. The sequence continues at coordinate 2,225,935 of JAPMOQ010016150.1, read as the reverse complement.
AGCAGACAGATTTTTTTAAACCTTTTTTTACAACGAATCGTTTTGTTTCTAGACCAGGAGAATGAAGACAATTATTCATCTGAACATTAAAAAAAAAAATCGTCTGCTACTTGAACCTTTTGTTTCTAACCGATTTACACGTACGCCATATACGCGTCGATTTATCTCAGTTTTACACTTTTAGTCATCCATTAATGTTTCAATTTTATAAAAATTACACGGGATAGATAAACACCTTAAATATTCTATAGGTATTCTCATTTAAATCTAAACAAAAATAGGTTCAAGAATTTGAAAGTAAAAAAAAAAAAAAAAAGTTAAAGTGTTTAGTAAATGCGACCGAAATTAATTTTAGTTATTTTATAATATTAATACACTTGGAAGGTTTTATTGCTGTCAGATAATTGTACTAGCTCTAATAAAAACGAGTCTTCTAACAAAATCAATTGATTTACGAGGCTTTAAACAACTGCTGGTAAATAATAAGAGCGATATGCAAAAATAATTATTTTTGTGAAGATAACATTTAAATCATCAAAATAGTCTTTAATAAATCAAAATTATAAATGATTGCTTCATAAAAAATATAATGTGGAGGACGAATTAGTAAAAATTGTGATTTTTTTTTTCGCACTTACTTATATGTGCTTTATAGAAAAATCTGGCGGTAACATTATGATAATTTAGGACTTTTGTGTGTGTATCCATCAATTACTGTCAACTGGTAAGGAGGTACATCAATTTTGACTAATGCTGAATCTCAAGTAACTAGAAATGTGATTGTCTAGATGTTCTATTGTATTATGAATATGATTGTCATTGATTAATTAACGATAGTTGTTGTAGAAAGTCTCATGCACATTGATAGTGTGTTTAAAAAATTAACAAAAAGAATTTTTTTAATACACTTTAGATGTTAATATATAGAAGCATTTAAAGGTTTGTTTCCTTGCTGTAGGATCTTTTCTATCCGTAATGTTCTCGAACACTCAAATCAAAACTAAACACTAAAATTGATTTTCAACAAATAATGATCTGATTCAGCAATTATAATACAATAAAGTCGCAGATCTCAGCTTATTAACCTTTGCTATAATCCAGCTTTAAAGAAGCCACAAACAAAATGGGAATTTTAAGATCCCACAACTAAATTGTATTCATGATAAAATTGATTCTCACGCAGATAAATCGGTTATTTTTTAAACAGGAAAGAAAAATTGTCTATATTACTAAATGCTAAAACAGAAAATAATGACATAGACAGAATGACAGGTTTTTAAAATTATTTCGAGTGTTACAGATGCCAATGGACAGTTATATACAGACTGATTATGTATTGTAATTATCGAAAAAGAATTGAAATTGAAATGCCTTTTTAAAATTTGACACATCATTAATGTAAATAAGTGCAAATGTTTTTAAAAGATCAATTAACTTATCATAAATAAAATTTCACAAAACATTTGACTTAAAACTATACTTGTAGTCACAAAATCCCATACTAAATTTTACGCTTTTACATCGTTATGTTATTGAGTTATCACTTAAACATGTTTCTGAAAGTACAAATCTCCAGATGGTCAACACCGTATTAGATTTGGCTCAAAAATTGATAGGTGTCTTGACTAGAGATCTTAATTCTGTGCATCCAATTTGATATACAGTAAAAGCTTTTTATTCGCTGGGTATATGTTCCATAAATATGCCGCGAATACAGAAACCGTGAATACGGAATGGCCATTTATAGGGGATACGTACCTAGGTGACATAATTAAAAAAAAACCAAATATATATATATAAAAAATCAATTTAATTGAAGTTTTTGAACATTTTGATTAATTATCTTAAGGCTTTGGCAATGGTTTGAAGAATTTTGTAATTTTCTCTTGCTTGGCAGTTTTCAAAAGCTCCTTCATTTCAGACTGATACACAGCAGTCGCATTAGCAATTTGCCTCTGTAAAATAAGACTTCGTTCCATAGACGGATCAATGTTCATAAATAAATCGCAAAGCTCATTTGCCATTCACTAAGATTTTTCAAATTAAATGTCATGTTTCCAGTACCTGTTGAAGCCTCTTCTTCAATGGGTTTGTGAATTTAACATTTCCTCCAAGTCGGTTTCAGTCAAATCTTCATGTTGCGATGCAAGCAATTCCTCAGTGTCACTTGATTCTATCTGTTCGAACCCATTTCGTCCTATTCCATTCGCAATTTCGGCTATGTTTGCAATTTGCATTTAACAACACACTTTAGACAAAGTTGTAATGAGATCTATTTTACTTTTTTTATTAGTCCATTGGACGGCATTTACAAAGGATATTGGGTTGGAATCCTTTTATTATTATGTATGTACTTATTAGATCCACGAATAAAGAAATTTATAGCCGCAAATATAGGAATTGGGTCGCATTTGTTCAATCCGCGAATAGTGAAAACACGAATGAAGGAAGCGCGAATAAGGAGCTGTTGCTGTAATTAGCCCTCATCGTTTTGTAGTTAACATGTTAAAATAATTCGAACGGCCGTACAGACAAACTCCCTCTGAGCGGATTATAATCAAATTCTATCCCTCTAACTCAAAGTCTTTTTGAGTTATCTTTATCACAGACAGACGGACATTTCCCTAAAACTTGTTTTTCAAATTCAGGGAGGTCTAAAACCTGGAGATTCTTAGAAAATCACGAGTTTGAATTTTTAGACGATTTCTATACTTTCCCAAATTCGACACGAAAGTAAAACAGGTGAATTTACAAAGCAAATATTTCGCCATTTCTCGTTCATTCACTGTTTTTCAAAAATTCCGAAAGAGTAATTCTGTAGTAGTAGTACTGTCTCAAACATATATGCGTGAGTGAATTCTCATTGATTCGTATCGGATTTTCTTACGCTGACCCCGTATTACATCACGGAATATTTGAACAGCGGAAATCTCTTTCTTCAGTAACTCTATTAAGTATGCTTAGGATTGAATACATAAGTATGGGTTTTATAAAATGCCTGATTTAAAAATGTTTCGGTGTTATACAATATCAGATTTAAAAAATAATGCTTAGCAGTCTGGCATCATTATCCATAATTCTAAATACCAAACAAAGACGAATTAATTTAATTGATTTTAAGATTTTTTCGATGTTTTTACCCTATAGTTAATTTATAAAAGTTGACCTTGGATTTGTTTGCGAATGAGTTGAGTAAACCAACTTATTTGAAGCTTTTGGTGATATAAAATTAAAAACTTGTTGTTATAATGTCACTGTATTTAACTTTATTAAATTATTTATTTTTTAAAATTTTCAATATTTTATCAGAAACTATCATAAGAATTATAAGAAATCACCCATTCTTGTTATTAGAAGAGTTAGTTTCTACATTGTGAGTGATGTAAAAATAAAATTTACACTTTTAAATTTTATTAAATGGGTAGCGTGTTTTCCCCCTGATCTGGGCGTCCCAGGTTCGAGTCCCGATTCGGGCATGGTTTTTATTCTGAGTTCTATCAGTGAGTAGTGTGAATGTGCCCCTCTGTAAAAAGGGGTTGTGCAAGCGAATGTGAAGAATGAAGTAGCTAAGTCGTACTCATGGCCCTAGTTGACGCTATTGAAAAAACAAGGGACTCTAATTTAGACTTAAATCGCTGACAGCTTTCTGCGAGCGATATGGCTTGTAAAGTGCCATAAGTAACGACTATGGTATATCAAATAATATTTTTTTCAGTTCCAGATTTTCAGCATAATCATAAAGAATTATCTCATCATTTTCAAAAGAGGACTAATTTAAAATTAATTAAATTCCTTAATTAAACAGAATCCAACTGATTTATAATTAGTTCCAAGTATTCCTAATATTATGGAAGGCAAATCTTGAGGTTTCTTTACATGTAGTACAGCGAATTGCATGTAAAGAAATTGAGATTGTAATTGGTGACCTGGGCACAGTTTATTACTTCCCTCCCCAATTTCTTGATAATTTTAATGTTAAAGAAAGAAGCATTGTAATATTTAATCCAAATTGACAGTTGGAACATTTTTACTTTCCTTTGTTACCCATTCCTACATTTCTCGAACTAAAAAAAAGTTATTTAAAAAATAATAATTTGCTATTGTTTTCAACATTTTGATCTATTTATGATGTTGATCTATTAGAAACTAATCACATTTTGGCGACCAACAGGTTCGCCAGAAATATTGTACATTGAACTGGAATTAATCCCAGTTTAATCATTTAAATATATTTCCATGTCCATTATACAGCCATATTATCAGGTATTGTTGTCATGTTATTTTAATTATCTTATAAAGGGCATGTTCATTGTGTACATGAACCTACCTAATAAAAACCAAACCAGTCCCATGACATCTTAGCACTGCAAAAAACGCATTTATACTTTTTATCTAGATACCACGGTGTTGCAATTTCATTTTTTTATTTGCCCTGCAAACTACACAGATATTGAACTAAATTCTGATTCCTTTGCGTAGAAACTCTAGGACAAATAGCCTTACCTGCAGAGCGCCAACAGATAAACATAAATTCATCTTTATTAATAGTAGACAAGTAATTACTTTGATAAATAATAACTTACCCTTTGTCTTGTAAACATGGATAAATAATACATAGTTATTAGCTCATAGTTTTGATTAATTGATAATATTTTTAATAAAGTGGTGATTGATTGATTTCAGGTTGTAGATCTTCTGAGCAGATGCACGTGTCCTTCACAGTTTCCCATGATACGAGTTGCCGATGGCAAATATCGAATTGGAGACACCAAAGTACTTATATTCGTTAGGGTGAGTATGTGTACACTAATAATTTGCATTCAGTAAGGATGATTTATGAAGGAGAAAAAATGTTTTCATATCTTGCAAGTATGCATTTCCTTGCTTAGCAGCACATGCGCAAAGCATCTACCTGATGTTTCGACAGTCTGGCAATTATTAGTAATAGATTTCCTCATAGGTTGCTGACTAGGGCTGTGTAGCATTACTTGTACTTATCAGAGAACGCGCGTCGGGTCTGAAAGACCCGTGGGATTTCCCAAGAAAACACAACGAAAATAAAGGTTTATGCCTTATAAAATGTGAGTTACTTCACACAAAGTAAAAAAAATTCTATAGAATATTTTCAATTAATTAATACTTTTAATATCTCACATTTTAAAGCATTTTAAACAAAAAGTGTTTACAAGAGACATTAGAACTACTGAACTTTTAAGAACTGAAAAAAATATATATTAAATTGAAATCATATGTACATTACAATAAATAAAATTATATTACTAGATTTGAAAAAAAAATTAGTTGCTGTTTTTTAAGAAATCGAATTTTGTAACGTGCGTGCGCTTATCGAACTTTAGAGGCTTGGACATATGTTTCCTGCCATAATTAAATGGGAAAAACTCCCTAAATATTCGTGGTCAATTTTAAAACAACCTTGAATTCAGTTACAGTATTATTGAAAAACAGATTTACTGTGACATTTTTTTAAAGCTGTCGAGCATCTGAATCTCGATCCTTATTCTATTGAGCTAAGGTTGGGGTGGGTGCGTCTTTGGCAGGATTTAAAAAAAATGTTATTAACGAATTGCCAAACAAATAATTTTGTAAAATATTAAAAAATCGTAGGCTTACAGTGTTAATAATTAAAAGCATTTATTGAAATTTAAATAATTATTTTTTTCTAATGTATTGAGATATGAATTATTTATTAACTGATGATGTTATAGTTCATTTGATGAGTCTTGTAAAATTATTTGTATTGCTACATTTATTTGGAATTCACATATTTCTTCATTATATTTCGAAACAATTAAATACTAATATTAACAAGGAAAATCCGCTACTGTACGTAAACGTTTGCAAAGCGGGGAAATCTTTAAATCCTCGACTAAAATTTCAAAATTCTGATGCCAATCTTCAATATCCCTAGTATATAGCTTCAGACTGAAAAGATAACTTTACGAATAAATTATTGAAATGAAATCCATATACACTTTCTATCTTGTTTATGTTAAGTGCAAATTACATTCATTTTGTTTTTTACTGATTTACATAAAATGACTTATCATTAGTACATCGACTCAGATGATTTTGTACAACTTGTGTAATGATTCATAAAGAGATAAAAACTTCTGACAGCTCATTTCGAACTGTTATATTTCATAACGATATGCAAACACGGGTTATTTAAATGAGCTCTCACCATTAGCAATAAACGTGAATAGAAATCATAAGCAAGCATAATCGATTAAATATTATAAATCAGTGAATGCTTGGAGATATTAATGTTGTGGTGTTGTTCTCAACAAGTAAAGTTGTGATATTTCTTTCTTTTTCTTTTTTCCATCTCTGAAAAATAAAGCGATTAAAAAATTGAATAGTTTAACATTTTAAAGCATTAGCATTTAATTAAATTATAAAAATCGATTTATTTTTATATCGTATACTTTTACATAAGAATGTTTTTTTATTGAGTGGTAAAAAAAATATCATTTGTCTGCGTATACAGATAAATATCTCGATGAAAATCAGTAAATATGTATACCTTACCAACTTCCAAATTAAAAATGTAGACTATATTTACTTTTTTTGAGTAAGTCTATGCAACTAAGTAAAATAAACATATTCCCACTGCTTGGCACTGGTAAGTAAATAAATAATCTTAAAAATTATTTTTAAAAATCGAAAAGCAACTGTTATTTCTCTGTGTGTGCATTTTTCTTTTACCTGTGTTTTATACTCTTCTGCTAATTTTTTTAAATGTTTCTAAGTAAAAACATATAACTTTTTACAATATTTCCTTTAATTTTAAAATAAAATATCTTTAAAAAAACAAAGCTTCGCTGTAGCTAAAAGTTTTTTTCTTTCTTTTTTGTAAGATCGTAGAAAATATTTAGATACGAATTATGTACTGATTGCATATGAATATTTTTCAATCTTACTTAATTATGATTTGGTCTTTTACGTAAAAAAAATCATGAATGTACCTACTTTAACATGTTATTCAAAACCATCTACTGTATTAGAGTATTTATTTTACAATTTATCTATAATTACTTATATTTTTGAACTTAACTCTCAGTTTTACCATGATGAAATCGGATCCGAAATGGCGCTATTTGACATTATCATCATGAGCGTAGATAGAAAAAAGTTCTGATAGTTAGTTATTAAAAACGTTCTTTTGTAAAATCACATTTTTTAGTTAGTTATAAAAAAACGTTTTTTGTAAAATCACGTTTATTCAGATAAAAAAACAATTGTATAGCTAAATTTAAAAAGCAAAAATATTAAATATTTTAAATACATAAATTGTATAAATAAAGCAAAAAGTGAGACTCGAATTGAGGACCCGCACAAATGAATCATTCATGTTGTTCTGGCCATATCATTGCTTTGCCCACACTTCGAATCGGAAATTGAATATACTTATTCTAATAATTTTATTTAAAAATATATGTATGAGAAATTGTTTTTTTTAAAGACTTATAGATAAATTAAAAAAGCAATTTTTTTATATAAATATGAAATTTGATTCAAATCTTAAACCTTTGCTAAAATAATGAATTTGAAATTATTGTGGTCAATATGAATTATTATTTAAAAATGAAATTAAAAAGAATACTTTTTAAACTAAATAAAGATAGCATTAAATTTTAAAATGATATTTTAACCTTCTTATTTCCGTTGATATTTAAAAAAAAGTATTTATAAATTGATATGCCAATAATATAGTCTACATTTCTTGATGGAGTTGGTTTTTTGGAAAATAACATGCTTACTTTATTTTATTATGTTTAAAAGTTAATTTTCTATTATTTATTATGTTTAATTTCTTTAATATACTAAACGCTTTCAGTCCGTGAAGTATGATTTAAAAATATAAAAAAATTCCGAAAGAAAATTATTAAACAAACATTGTAGAATTTTAAGAATATTCTTAACCTTTTTATTAAAAGGTATTGCATAAACAAATGAAAATATGCTTGCAAAAGTAAAGGCACATTTTTAATTTCATGCAACAATTTTTTTTAAGAAACTGGGCACGCAGCTGGACAAATAATATTTACATGAATAATACCGAAATCATCTCGATGAATAATGTTGAAGTGAATCGTTGATAAAACATTCTTTCCGTCCTTCGGTCTTATTGATAAAAGTTTCTGCTGAATAGATTACATTCCTACATTGAAAATATTCTGTCAAGGGATTTAAACATAACTATTTGTGAAGACCATCAAATTTTTTCGTCGTGTGTCATTGATTGGAATGGGATGACTAAAGAGTTGCCGGTAATATTACTTCATTGACTGGACAGTTGTTGATTCTTTTGCTTTGAATATTTTTGAATCTCATTAAATACACAAGATTGTTTTCCTGATCTTCATAATGTTGGCATTAGATTTCTTCGTATACTTTTACACATGAATTTTTTTTTTAGTGAGTGGTTATAAAAAAATTTCATTTTTCTGCGTATACCGATTAATATATCGATGAAAATCAGCAAATATGTATACTTTGGCGACTTCCAAAGTAATAATGTAGACAATATAAATTTTTTTGAGTAACTCTATGCAAAAAAAGTAAAATAAATATATTTCCACTGCAGGACACTGGTAAGTAAATAAATAATCTTGACTATTAAAAACATGCATAGCGCTTCTTTTAGAAATATGTTCAACACGCAAGCAATAATCAAAAAATTATGCAATATTCTTATTCAATATGAGTAAAAACACACATGTTGAAAGAAATCTTTCTATTATATTTCTCATGTTCATGTGTGAGGAGTTCCTTTTATGTTCTTGTTCGTATACATAATAGCACAAATGGTTATGGAAGAATATGGGAAAAAATGCTGAAACATTGGAAAGTTTGATATTTCTCATTTGGTAATATCGTCGATGCGGAATCACCTTTTCAGCTTCTTGTGGAAAAAACTTGCATTTTTGGATTCTGTTTAGTAGAAATAAATCTGTTTTTGGAATTACGTCTGTACTTTTGGAGTCATGTCTGTAAAGTTATGTTTGATGTTTTGTTTGTACTTCGGTTTGTCTATGGTCATTTGAATGTGGTAACTTAAAATTCGTAAGATTGATTGATGAAATTTGACTTTTTGTTCTTACAACAAAATTGTAGTGTTTATTCTAAATTTGTTGCAACTTTTGGTTCAAAATTGGATTCAGATATGCATATAGGCCATTCAGAAAATTATTCGCACTATTATGAATGATATAGAGATATTAATGATGTTGACCGAGAAGGAAGCACATCAATTGCGACAAATTTTGAAATCGCTGATCGCGTGAATGAATGCATTCATGCAAACAGACTCATAACAAGAGAGAAAATATGGAAATGTGCTTAAAACTGCACCTTCCTTAAGCCTCGTTCCGACAACCTGTTGCCTTTATGGATATGGTCGTAAATCTGCCAACTGACCCATTGAATGACCATCCTCGCTTTTGGACATTGGCCCGGAGTTTTCCGCAAACTGTCGTTAAACTAAACAGACACCAAAGAACCCCGGAAATACCAGAAAAGAGGAAAAAGTGTGCCTATCTACAGATGCGCACAGGTCGTTGGAACGGGGTTTTATAGTCCAGACCTTTCACTTAGTGATTTCCAACTTTTTGGTCCCATCAAAGAACAAAGCGGAGATACCATTCGGATAACGAGATAAAAGCTGCAACCGAAGAATGGTCGTTGGGCATTGTATGGGAGTTCTTTGCAGAAGGCATCGAAAAACTTGTACCATAGACAAATGCTTAAATAACGGAGGTCATTAGGTTTAAAAATTGAATTTTGAATGAAACTTTAAAATGCGAATAAAAGTATTCTAAAATTTTTATTCTGCTTTGTTTTCTTATGCAATGCAAACAACTTCACCAACTATCTGAGTTTCAGTGTATGAAAGGCATCTCTAACATCAGCTAACTTAGCGTGTTTAGGAATTACAGTTTTCTCATGCGAGGAAAAAAACAACAGATGGTTATAATTTCTAAAACTTTTTCCCATGATTTAAGGAAATTTTAAACATTTATTTTCATTATAATAAGGAAATTGATTGCTTTAACTATTATCATATTTTTTTTCTTGTATTTATTTTTATTATCCTCTTCCTGATACTATATCAGCCCTAACAAGCGACATTAAATCGAATAAAATATCTGCAATCGTAGCATTAAATAAACAAATTGATAAATACTGTTATTAAATATTAAAGCATTTTATTTTTCAGAATAAATTAAGAAACTATAAATGTACCAACATGATGAAAATCATAAATAAAAATTAATAAATAATGCTCTGGTCGATTGTCACCATTATTCATAACAAAAGAGCGATTGTCCATCATGGGATGGATCATTTTGTCACGTTCTTGCCATATAGAAGCTTTAAAAGAATTCGAACTGAGTCCTGGTTATTATTTATTTTAGACTCCAAAATATCGTAAATTTAGCATTGAATTGTAGTCCTCTATGGAAAAATTTCAAGGTCGTTTTCCATTGTTTTTACAGCCTCTCTATAACCCTAATATAATTCTTGTTTTGATAGCATTTACAAATTCAAAGGTTTTCAAATATATTTTCGAAGTCTACTTCATTTTTTGGCATTATTGCGTTGTTCTGTGCAAAGTAGCTTTTCATAAGAAAATATTAGTCTGTCAACATAATTTGTTGCCGTTCCTTTTCTCAGTAATTTCTAGCAACTTTACAACTTTTCTAATAATTTTTATGTGGTAGTTAAACCTTGATCGACTTATCATTTGCGATTAGATCTAAGTCACTGGTCATCTTTTATGAATAAAATTTGCATAAAATTCGCTTTCTACGCTGAAACCATATTATTTGAAAAACAATGTGAATATTTACCCCATTTTAGTATTAATGTTTTTGGAGAGCTCTTAACTACGAACTAAGCGTAAGTGGCCAGATTTAGGTCGATCTGTATTAGTATTATTATACATTAATCGATTTATGATTCTGTAATAAAATGTTTTATTAAAATCAATGCATTTTATTTACTGAAAAAAGTTTTACCTATTGAAATACACAATGACAAAGTTATCCAATCGTTATTCATTTGGCTTCTATTTTTAAAAACAATTCCAAATTTTTTTTATTATTTACATAAAAAGTCGTCTGCTCTAATGGAAAATTGCCAATTGCAGAAATAGAAAGACAAATTGTCGTATCAAACGATTAAAATTTATTTTTATATTCTGGAATGTTATATTTTATAGCGACCTTATTGTATTAAATGGTTTATATTTGGTATCGCGAAAATCTTCTGTTAGAAAGAAGAAGGAAAATCTGAAACAAACATGAAATTGAGACCGGTTTGCTTCTCCTATTATATTTTTTATGTGAACATTTTTTGAGGTGGGTTGGCTATCGGAATATTTAAAAATGCTAATTTTTGTCTCTTATTTAATCTATAATTATTAAATAAGATGAATTTATTTTCATTATGCATTAATAAAGGACCATTAAAGGTTGTACCTGTATTATTTAAAAACTGAGGTAATGATAATTGACTTTTACCATTTTCGTAATTATTTTTTATCAGGAAATGTCAAGTAAATGTCAAATGATTAATAACAAACGATAAATTATAGGTGACACTTATTGCTGTCACCAAAAGAAAAAAATAACTTGATAGTTAGCACATAAATGATGTGGAACAAACCTGTATTTTTCTCATGTCTGTGAAGACCGATTCACCTTAATTGCGTAATCCAAAAACGGAAAAGAAAAAGAACGTCCTTGCCGGTGCTGGAAAAAGTTTAATTTACGATAGTATTCCTGTAATCTTGGAAATTAAATAAACTGCTTTAATGGGATAAGTATAGTTTTTTCTTTGATGATACATCATTTAAGGAAACAAGTCTATTCATGGCCTTCTGGTATTATCAGCGTCCTTCGCTTATAACTTATTTATTTTCATGTGTCTCGCATATCAATCAATTTGAGTTTACTACTTTCTAGCATTACGCAGGCATAATTTCATCTCGGCCATTATGTTGGTGGAAGGAAAAATTGAGAGGAAAAAAGATGCTAGTGATTAAAATTAGTTTTGTGAAATAGATGTTTTTCCCCGCTCTTAAAAATCAGTCAAGTAAACTACTTTGAGCAAGCAAAAATGTTTGAAATAAATTTTTTTATTATAACTTTAAAAAATGATTAATTTATTAGTATTTTTCTGTGAATCCATTTGGTTTAAAAAACAATTTTTGTAATTATAAAAATAAGCACAATTTTAATACTGCTCGTTATTGATACTTCTGTTGTTTATTTTTATTTGTTAAATGAAAAATAAAAAAGTATAAAAAATTAATTATTATTATTAAAATAAAATTAAAATTAAAAAAAAAACTCAAGAATGTGAAGTTAAAAACCATGAACTGTTTTCTTATTTTTTAATTTCTACTTTTTGTTATAATCGTTATGAAAAATAATATTACATGATTAAGATCACTTGTTTATCTCTTGACTGTGTTGCCTTCATTTATCTTTAATTACTTTATTTATTGATAATACGTATAAACTGACGTACTTGTAAACTGCGATATTACATGAAACAAAAAAATCGCAAAACCCTCTGCAAGACAGAAAGGTTTACCTACTGTTACTAAATTTGTCATTCAAATACTGCTTTGATAATAGGTGCTCAGTAAAGTTTTTTTAGGTACATTTTTAATTAAAAATCAATAAAAATTGTACAAAAATTTTGCAATAACTTTTCAGTAGTTTATTTTGTATTAAACATTTTTTTAATTACTTAAACAATTTTTTTTTAAACTTAAGCATAGTCAGTTGAAATTGAAGGATATATAAAAGAGAAGCCTAATTAGTTTTTTTCCTTTTTTTTATTATTAATATTCTATTCCACAAACAAATATTTATTTGTATATTTATGATTTGTGCATTCTTTTAGAATTGTAAAACTTTGTGTTCTATCAGAATGGTAATGAAAGAAACTATTTATTGTATCTCGTGATTCGTTTAGTTATGGTTCTGTTTTCTCAAGTTTAATATTAGAAAATCTGATTAAAATATTTTCTTTTAAAATGGATTAAACGTAAAAAATATATTTATACCAAAAATTTTTTAATCTGATTGAAAAGATAAGTTCTTGAAAACTAAGATGGTACAACTTTATTTGTACTATAATATTTTAGGAAGTTACTGCAAAAAGCGCTAAAATTTTATGTAATGCTTTGTTAAAATTATAAACCTCTAGAATTGGTTTCCCTAAAACTTTCTCGCACACTCTGTAATAAATCTAATACCACAGCGAAAGATTTACATTGCATTTGCATACAATAGTCACGAAATATTAACGTCTAGCTTGAATTTATCTTTACTGAATCTGCTGCGTCTCTTTGTCGAGTTACTTGGTGATTAATCCATGGTTAAAAGATGCGGTAAATAGATCCGAAAATGTTTTTTATGCTTCAGATGGTTGTATTATGCCTACAATCTTCGCATAAGTGCAAGCAACATGTTGAAGCCTTTCCGGAATCAGATGAGCAATACAGCTGCGCATAAGAGACATACAGACGAACATTCATTTTTATATAGAGAGGTTTATACGAGTCTTCAAACTGAAAAACCTATCACAGCCTGTAAAGATATAACTTAAAAATTTTTAATCCATATAGTAAGACATTGATTTGATTATTAAAAGGCATATAAACAAACATTTATTGATTACTTTAATCTAAGTTTCCAACAATTCATTTATGTACGAATACAATACTAAATATCTTTCGAAATATAGAGCAGCGAACCATGTTTGTTTGTTTGTTTTCTCAAAAACTTCACAGAATTCTTATTTTCTATTATACTTATTTGCACAATCAAATCCGGTATTCACTAAAGCGTGGCCATGTAACATCTTCCGCAACGTTACGCATCCGCCACGGTAAGGGGGAGAAAGAATCTAATAATACAGGCCTATAATTTCAACTTGTTCTTTGCAGATTCTTCGAAGTCACGTGATGGTACGAGTCGGAGGTGGCTGGGACACCTTGGAACATTACTTAGACAAGCATGACCCCTGCAGATGCAGATCTGGTGAGTGAAATTATTGATTAGAATTTGCTCAAAAGAAATATGAAGTTTCTTGTTTTAATTTCAACAATTATAGTACTTTATTACAATTTAAAAACAATCATATTATTTTTATATGCTTATGCAGTATAACTCATACATATTTTCGAATTTCTCTAGATAACTTGATTTTCCGAGTTCACTGGAGCTATAATCATTTTGGATAATCAAAAATTCGGCTAATAGCGACTTTAAAAAAAATTAAGGTTTTTTTTTTCCCAAATATTATTCAAAATTATTTGATAATTAAAATAAGTTTTCAAGTATTACTTCTGATAATTGTTTAAAATAGTGAAAAATTCTCACATTTTCTCAAATTAGTTAGTCCCTATCCCTCTCACATAAAAACTAGTAACCTCGCGTAATGCCTTGATCGCTACGAATATTCATATTTTTATTTTCTGAGACTCACGAAATAAGTGCTTTGTTGCCATGCCATTACTCTATTTACCTATTATATACGGAGATTTTAGAACCTCGAGTTCAAGCACACCGTGACACCTTCAAATCGGCAAGTGCTTTGCCCCTCATTTTGTATAATAAAGAAAACCAAGTATACATTTTGGATGTTTTTCCCCAAACTGATTAAAATCAAAATTCGACGCAGAACTAAAATTATAATAAAGAAATCACAAATAAAATTTATTTTCTTTAAATTTTTTTGTGTTCTTCAGTAATTGTGTTTACGTACATCCGAATTTACAGACCAACAGACAATCAACCAAATGACGATTCAAAGACATTACAATCATATGCTACATTTTAACTTTATGATTCTTTGTGTTGTGAAATTAATTATGATCAGTTGCATTTGGATAGACAAACAGATAGACTAGCTGGGACTAAATTCCGTTCAAAATTCAATAAAGATCTATAAATTTACTATTAAAATCACGTGCAGAATTCCATCAGTCCAGTTGAAATCGTATTCCAATTATCAGTGACATAGAGTACAGTTCAAAAATGCGTTTTTGGGGCTCAGAACATCTAATATGTGGATACTGAGAGTGTCTAATTTTTTTCATTGTTTTTTCTCTCTGTAAACAATAAAATAACCAGCGAGAGTGGTCGTCCCCCCTCCAAAAAAAAGTTTTTTCGTATGTTCTCTAATAAAGATGTTATCCCAGAGAACGATTTGCAGGACATTATCATGTAATAATTATGAAATATTAAATTTTGGTATATTAATTTACCGTTTTTAATAAATCTATTGCGAGTTTTTTGACGATTAATCCTTGGCATGCTGTTAAAAATATTCGATAATCGAATTCGGATTTTAGTCGCTTCTAACCAATCGATTGAAGCAAAAAAATTGACATAAAATTACACTTGTAATCACATAATTCCATTCCAAATTTGATATATATAAATAACTGCGTTTTGGAGATATCGCATTTGTTTCTGTAGTTGCAGACCGATAATCAGTCAACCTTTGATTGGATATGGCTGAAAATTTGATAGATGATAATTCTATAGATATTAAATATGTGTACCGAATTTTATCTATCTAGCTCCCATGGGTTTTTTAATTATTATCGTGTTAATTTATATTCGAACAACCCGATAAACGGAATTATTCTGAGCAAAATTTACTCGGCATTTGATAGAAACCCGCAAATTGGGTGTTAAGACCATATACCAAATTTCAGTTCTTGCCCAAAATGTTTTTATCTTTTTCAGAAATAGATGGACATTTAAGTATGTTTTTCGAACTATCTAAAACACTGAGGTACTCCAAAGGCGAGATATATCGTTAAGTTCAAGTTTTTTGAGCATTACAATACTTTCTCGATACTGCTTATAAAGGAAAGTAAAAATACCTGAATTTCGTATATCAACAGACTCTTTTAAAACTCTCGTTTTATCTCTTCCATCATTCTCGGGCGCTGTTCCGATAAAATGACAGACACACGTCAACCTCCCCTCTCTGTTGATAACATCCGCCGTGGTGAATTTATTAGGGTGTGGTGCATCAAAACTGTCATTAAATCGTGAAAAGGGACGATTGAAGCGCATCAGTTGTTTCTTTTTTACTCCTTGCGAAGTGTGATTGCTGGAATGGACCCATTTATGGCTGATCCCCGGACAAACGAAGCATGTCGATCTTATTAGCTACAATTACGCAGATGACGAATAGGTTTGACGACCCGTTATTTCGTGTCGCTGCTTGGTCATCGTCTTGCGCTGAATTGAAGGGGGGATAATACCCTTGCAACCTCCACATTTAATGTATGAGTTGGAAGAAGATGTCATTTCTTAAAGAGGTGTGTGCAATAATGTCGGTATTCTGACATGGGCTGTGGGGTATGGCTGGTAAATCAAAGAAAAAATCCTGCTGGAGTGCCTTAAAAATCTTGTGTCTTTTAAATTCTCATATCGATTGAAATAACAATAAATTTTCTTAATTCTATGTCACATCTGATTAAGAGGTTAACCAAGGATTTAATCCGTAAAAATAACGAGAAAAAAAAAGAGGTGAATTATTTATATATGTATAATAAGTGCTCAATGTCATGTTAAACGACTAATAACCATTCGCTCAAATAATTTTATTCATTTGAGTTGGAAAATTATATCTGGGACTATGTTGTTAACTAAGGATTTGATCCGTAAAAGTAACGAAAAAAAAAGTAAAAGAAAAGGTGAATTATTTATATATGTGTAATAGATGCTCAATGTCATGTTAAACGGCTAATAACTCACGCTCAAATAATAATATTTATTTCAGTTGGAAAATTAAATCTGGAACTATGTTGTTAACCAAGGATTTGATCCGTAAAAATAACAAAAAAAAAAAAAGGTGAATTATTTATATATGTATAATAGATACTCAATGTCATGTTAAACGGTTAACAACCGTTCACTCAAATAATTTTATTCATTTGTGTCGGAAAGTTAAATCTGGGACTAAGTTGTTAACCAAGTATTTGTTCCGTAAAAATAACAGGGAAAAAAAAGGTGAAATATTTATATGTTTATTACATGTGCTTAGTGTCATGTTAAACGGCTAATAACCGTTCACTCAAATAATTTTATTCATTTGTGCTGGAAAATTATATCTATGACTACATTATAATTTGATTAACCCCTTCCCGTAAAATGACGAGTATAGCTCGTCATTGATTTTTCATGCCATATAGTACAATAACGAGCTGTACTCGTCATTGTGCTATATGGCGTGACGAGTTATACTCCTCACGCGACTAAAATTATTGTTTAGTATAATAATTAATTTAATTTAAAATTTCTAGTGTATTGAATGCGGATGCACTTTTATTACTTATATTGATATCATATATCGTTTGATTGTCTTGGTACAAGGTAAGGCCAAACTATTAGAAGTCATTCTAATAAATTCGTTCATTTATTCTAATTAACAATTAGCCAGAACATATGACTAACTAAATGTTAAACATGCTGTGAAATAAACACCTTAATAAATAAGAGTAATGTAAATCAAGAAGATCAAAGTGATTCAGAAGAATAAAAAAATAAGCATATATTTAACTGATATTGATATTGAAACTAGAAATAGTGAAATATTACCAGGAAGACAAAAACGCGCATGATGACTAAAAGGGAATTTTGTGAATACTCTGGAGTCGTAGACACAATATGTGCCTGAAATTATTTAAAAAATAATAATAATAATACCGGAGTGCCAAGAGTAAACGCGAAAACTAGGGGCTAATCCGAAATCACTAAAGATTTTTGAAGAAATGTTGAATTTGAACTTATAAATTACAATTACATCCATACCAATAATATAATTTTAATTAATAAATTAGAATTATAAAATAAACTAAGTTTTCTTAAATAAAAATTAAATAGCTATTTCACCCATAATTTTTGTATTCTTAAATCTTCTGGAAGTGGGTTAATGATATTAATGGTAGATATTGTTGCGAATTTGCATTATTGTTTCCATCAGATTAAAGCTGGTAATAAAAAGAGTTTTACTGAGAGCTCTGACGGATTCTGAATTCTCGGCTTTGACTATGAATTTGGTAAAAAAATTAATAATAATAATTAGGACCTAGAATATTTGTGAATCTGTGTATTAGCTTTATTAAGGCTCGAGTTCCAGTGTTTGTTCTAGAACATTTGTTGCCTTGTCATAGAGGTTATAAAAACTGACACAGAGGTGCTTTCGAGAATAGAGATGCTTGAAAGAGTTGAATTGATCTGAAGTGAGTAGTAGAGAAAATTCTCTCCTGGAGTGTTGATTTGACTTACAAAATTATGAATTTATGTGTTTTGAATTATGTGAAAATTATGTGTTTTGAATTATTAAATTTAGCATTTAAACGGTTTGTTGTTGATACTGCGTCATATTTACCATCATCGTTTCTCCACTCTGTGGTCGACTTGTAATATTATTCATATTATTGGATTGTTCTAATATTTTAAATATTACTCTTCATTCAGAGTCTTATCAATTATATAGCGTATTCTTTACTTTACCAAATTCTCCCGCCATGAGTGATGTTTAGCAGGACGCATTTTTAGATTTGTTGTCTTGGTGCTCTGTTGCAAACAAACAAAAAAAAACATCTATTCCATATGCCTATTGTAATTTTAAGTCTACTCTTATATTTATAAGACATCTTGCAAAAATAAAATCGAAAAAATACTGAGTTTAGAATTTGTGCTGAGTGAAATATCAATCTATTTTCTAGAACTCATACGATCGTCTTTATTTATAAGTAATATACATCAGCCTTCGAAACTATATCGTGTTTTTCATCCACTAATGCGCAATAAACACAAGATTGTCGCTTGCTTATTTTTTTTTTAAAAGAGCCTTTCGATTTCACTAACATATTTCATTTTTAACAAGCCGTTAAAAGTTTTTAAGCGTTAATGGGAAAGGAAGAATCGAGTCATACATGTATAACAAAAGCCAAAATGGGAAGGAAATTGAGGTCAGTCTCTCTTCTTTCTTTCATTTTCTTACTTTTTTTACTTTTCACACAACTTTGCCTTTCTTCTTTCTCTGCCATCCTCACCAAATGCTGACCTTGTTGTCGTGCCGATTTCGTAGCCGAAGGCGTTTGTCCTAGCCGTTGTTGGGTGGTGGGTCTTTTTTCTCTTGCTTTTTATACACAGTGTGTGACATCTTTCACGCTGTCACGGCTCCGATTTCACTTTCGCTTTCTTAACGCCCTGGAATGCGACTGCTTCAATGGACAGCGCTCAGATAGATAAGGCATGCGCGAAAAATTATTTGGTTTTGTCATATGCAGCTACTGTTACATCGTTAGCTCTGAGGAAGTTAGTTGAAACTTTGTTTTAGAAGTGCGTGGCTATAAATAATGTTGATGTATATCAGGAACTGCATCTAGAAAGTTGAAGCGATAAAATAAATAAATAATTCGAGCCTTTGTCTTATATTTCATGTAATAGCTTTTAGCTAACGAGTATTATTTCAATATTTCAGTTCTGCTATTATCAGTTATGATTTATATTGCATTTGGAATGAAAAAAAATTAACGTATTTAAATTAGGTGGATAAGTAAAGGAGATAACAGTCTTTGTTCTATAGATCCCAATTTAGTACATTTCAATCAATCTAGAAAATATCAATTTTATTACTTACGTTTTATTTTATTGATACTTGCAATCAGCTAAACAATACTATATAAAATGATTTTATTCCAATTTGTAGATCAGTATCAATTTTTAAACGCCAT
Organism: Argiope trifasciata; assembly: GCA_026543055.1. NCBI lineage: Eukaryota > Metazoa > Arthropoda > Arachnida > Araneae > Araneidae > Argiope > Argiope trifasciata. The sequence continues at coordinate 2,206,125 of JAPMOQ010016150.1, read as the reverse complement.
TCTCAGCAGGAAGTCTGTCTGTTTAAGCAGGAATTATTAAATAAACATGATGAATTTGTTTAAAAAAAAACACACAAAAAAAAACAAGTGATTAAACAAAATGATAGGAACTAGGCAGATGGTTTTATCTCAGAAATTAATGATTTGTACTAAACAATGTAACAAAAATTCATGATTTTTTGTAAGTAACGCATTTATCCAAAACTTTGAAACGGTGCTAAATAGATAGATGAAATCTAGCATGCGGTGTTTATACTAAAATCGTTTATCTGCATCAAATTTCAAGTGTAGTATTGAGTGTAGTGCCGAAATCTTTTACAAAATATTTGTTCAAATTTTTTCACAAAACAAAGCTATGGATTACCTTGTTTTTCAGCCTATCGTTTACAATATTCCTCAGATTTCCTTCCATTTTCAGTGTTCACAATAAAATCATGAACTTTACGTTTATGAAATTTTATGTTTCCTGACAGCTACATCACATAAGGTAATTTAAACATGTAAAAATAGTATAAATAAGGCATCCTAATAAGCCATAAACACGTCATTCGTACCGTTAGAGGGATTGAATTTCAGTAATTTTTATTGTAATTATATTCAATCAATCAGTGAACGATGCAAGTTTTTTTGTTGAGATTACTTATTTCGGTTTGAAACAACTCTTATGATTAATTTCTTAAATAAAAATATTATAAATACGATTATAGTGCGCAACGTGTATATGTTACGTGCAGTAAAAGGACATTATTTTAAATAATTACATACTATATTATGAAAGATAATCAAATTAATATAAATATTACATGAAATTTTAAATACCCTCCTCCTAGACAATGGATAAGCTGAAGTGGAAAAGCAGAGTAATGGTAGAAATTAATATGTCTAGATTTAAATAATTATATGCTTTCTTTCATCAATATTTTCGATGGAAGGTTATTTTGATTAAAGTTTGTGGAAACATTTCAGACATTTATCTGTATTGTTTAGTGTAGTGGCTTATAATGATCGATTGTAATTTGTCGGATAGTTAGTTATAGACAAGACTCAGCAACTGCAAAGTGGTATCCAAGTTAAAAAATGTGTTCAATGATTCGTTTTTAATGGACGAAAAGGTTTAAAAAAATTTAAGTAAGAAATATTTGTTCACCTTCCTTACAAACCAGACCCTTCATCTTGCAACTTTCATGTTTTTGGTCAAATGGCTGATCTCTCAAAGATATAATACCTCTCAGATGACGAAGTGAAATCTATTAGCCAAGAATGGTTATAAAAATTATTGAATAGGGTTTATTTAAAGAAGGCACGCAAAAACTTATCCTTTGCCTCGGTAGATATTTAAATAACAGAAATAGTTACCTTGAAAATTAGATTTTGCGTTATACTTTTGAATACAAATGAAATTTATGTAAAATTTCTATCCTGTTTTCATTTCTTAAACAAAGCAGGTAATTTTTTGATTAACCCTCCTGTGCTAGATATTTATTGGACATAAATCTACGAAATATAAATGAGATGCTCTGCAATATATTAATAATATGTATATGTGAAACGGTTATATTTTTTTTCTAGCGCAATTTTGCTGATATAAGAGATTTCCTATCATTTACACATTCTCTGTAATCATACCACTACTCCTCTAATCCCATGCAAAAAGGGTAAAAGTGAAGAAGATGGTGTCGAAAAATTCCCCACACTTATCAATAATGAATGCACATAATATGCGGGGCCCGGCTTAACTTAATTAGGGCCAGGAGCAAAAACTTCTTTGGGGGCTCTCTTCTGCATCATTACTGCAATAATGAAGAACCGTGCATAGAACTTGTCTTAGGCATCTTTCAATGGGGGGAGGGCGTCTGATAATGGGGACCGGGGAAGCTGCCCCATATGCCCCGAATCTCCATGCCTGTCCATCTGTCTGTGACTAAAATAACACAAAAGCGCTTTGAGCCAAACAAATGAAATTTGGTATGGGGCCTTTAAACCAAATTTGAACATTTCTGTCGGATTTTAAATAAAATCTGTTCTGAGGAAGTCCGTCTATTAAACCGATAACTACAAAGCGGAGTAAATTAAATATATAAGATTCGATTCACAGACTTAAAATCTGTTAAAGTGTGAGCCAAATCCAAGAACCGATTGATTGTCTATCGGTTTGTACTTTCAGAAACATGTAAACACTATAATTTAAAAAAAGCAATGACTTAAATATGACATATTAGATATGTGCCTACTCTTTATTTCAGTTAATTCAGATAAACCTCTCTAAAGCACAGATCTGATTTTCGAATGCTATTAACCGCATGCCAGAGATTAATCACCAAAAAACTCGCCAATGACTGAATAGATTAAATAAAAATATTAAATTCGTACCAAAAATTAATATTTCGCAACTATTGTACGCCAATGTCATGCAAGACGTTCTTTGGGACAAGTTTATTTAAGAGTGTGCGAGAACATTTTGAGGAGACCATTCCTCCTGGCTCTGATTTAACCTCCCAACCAGATGATATCTCCAATTTGGGACATTTATTGTTTTTCCAATCCCTTAATAACATATTGATCTCTTTATGTGTTGAATTTTTGCATTTTAAATGACGTAATACTTTCATTTAATTTAAAATTTAAATACTTAAATTGTAGTTATTCGATGCACGTCTCATTATAGCGAAAGAGGTTAAAACTGTGTGTTCTATGTTGCCAGATTGATTTATTTTTCGCGGACAAGATTTATATCAGCAGATGAATCAGATCAAAAACAAAGATTCCATCATTGCGTTTAACTTCAAAATTATTCATCACACATATACGATTCTATGAATTTTGTTAAAAATGCATTATTCATTATAAAACATTCATCGAATCGACAGCACAGTAGATTTCGTTATCTTCAACCGAATTCCTTTGATAAATGGCTCTCCTTATTTTGTTCTTTTGTTGTTGTGAAACAAAAAGACGGAACTCGGTTATAGTTCAATAGCCGCTTTCGAGGAATACCGCCAGAGCTACTTTGTATTAAATATGAGTCCTCGGAACATGTTCCTTGTCACGTATTTGTCTGATCTGTATTAAAATGTGGCATTAACGAATGGAACTGTTGCATGAAGGAGGCATAGGAAACGCATTGCCAGAAGAAGAAGAAAAAACCATCCAACTGACAATAGCATTTGGTGTTTTTCATGTCCTCTCACTTCGTCCCATATCACGTTTTGTTTTGTAACATTCTAGGCGAACTGGTTGAATCGCTATCTGTCTTGCTGTGTTATAACATCTAGAGCGAGCCGTTGCAAGAAAAATGAAATTTAACAACAAAATAAAAATATTTTATATAATATAATATCGTACCAAGTGGGAAGAAGCCATGTGTGAAGAATAATAAATGATGGTATATCACCAAGTTAAAATATACGAGATTCCAAGGAATGACGAGCTGGTTGTCTTTTTAAACAGTTTATTTGTAACAGCAAACTTAACAAGATTTAACAACGTATATATTCTAAATAAAGACATGTAAACAATTAATCGGAGTAAAAATATAATTTATAATTATATTCCGAGACAAGGTATATTCGGTAAGCCATTCTAGAAGCTACCGTTATGAAAAACAAAACCATATTACACGCGCACACTCACAGATGAGAACCGAAACTTTTTACATGCATATACACATACTTACGATACCACGTGGGTTTCGCGGTTAGCTCCGCCCACATATCATGTGATTAAATTCGTTTGCAACAATGTGTTCTATAAGAAGTGGAGCATAAATGCTTTTGATAAATCTTTTAATAATAGGAGATAAACTTGATAAAAAAAATCTTTAATTCACAATATTTCAATTAATGGAATGTCTTTATTTATTTATTTGGCCACTCACAGTGTTATCGGCAGTTGATGCTTCGTTTTCTAAGCTTTCATGAGTACACGAGTTGTTCAAGATGTACATGTCTTATACAAGATGCTCATTCAGTGTCCCTTCCCCCAAAAATTAATTAATACAAAAGAGCCATTGAATATAATATTGTAAAAATTTTACAATGGAATTATCTTGTTCTTAATTTTTTTTTTTTTTTGGTCCAACACAGCGAAGCTAATTCAGAAATAGTGATTTTACATAAACTATTTTAGTTTAAAACATTGTAAACCTAATTCAGAAATGTGATTTTACATTCGATTGTTATCAAAATGTTGTCAATGAATAAAAAAATTTAAAATATTTCTTGATTTCATGCATTCAAATCATTACTGTTCAGTGTCAGTTTTGGAGCCGTAGAAAGGACAGAGCGTTTTCAGCATATATTGAAGAAAAATTCTCGAAAAGTTAGGATCATAGATATTTGTCTAATATGACAGTCGAAATATAGACTGCTATATTAGACAATATTGGTGAAAATTGTCTTATATTACTGTCTATATTGGAGAAAATTGGAATACTCTCTGTACACTCTCCAAACTTCCAAGGGTGCTCACATTGAAATTTATTTACATAAATAGCTATATTGAAAACTTTATAATCGTCTTCACAATATATCGGAACAACTATATACCAAATTATCATAGTTCTTTTTCAGTAATGTTTTGGTAATCAGAGAAAGACTTGCCGCCTTGTAAAAATACATAAATTTGCAAAAAAGAAAAAAAAAATGTAATGAACAAAAATGACCAAAAAGAGTTTCGATTAGGGTGAGAAATAGTAGTGCTTTCTTATAGGTTCATTTTGTTTTACCCCTTCGCTTCGTTTCATACCACATTTTGCTCGCAGCTACATTCATGAACTGGTTTAAAGTTTAAATCAATATTTACATACCTTGCTTCAGCGGTTCATGCATCTTCTTAATTCCATGTAATATAACAGCTTTTTTATTCGTCATGTAAATTACGCAGATATTAAACAAATCCTTCATCTTTAACTTCCAAGAATCGAATTAAAAATGCCCGATAAAATATTGATGAAATAATGAAAACTTTTGAATTTCAGAACAACAGTTAATGTAATTTTGGAAATTTGGTTTTAAAAAAATTAAAGAAGCTGTCAAGTAAAAATTTGCACAACTATTAAATTGGTATAATTAAAACGATAATTCTTTAAATTTTAAATCGATGTGAAGTGACTCTTATATTTTCAGAAAATATTAGAGTCTAAAATTTTCAGAATTTTAGACTCTAATATTTTCAGAAATTATCGTGAAAAGACGTCAAAAATGTACTTGAATAATTAAAAATCACAAAAAATAAAATCTCCAAAGTGCTCATTCCCACACTAAAAAGCATAAATATGCCGAATTTCACAACTGTAAGTCAAACGAGTCTAGCTTATTGAAAGCCAACACACTTACCCATCCACCTTTAATATTAGTAGAAATGATTCCCAACTGGTGGTGACATCGACAGTGACAAATATTCTTTATTAATAATACCCAAATAGCTATTTAAACGTAGATTAACATGAAAAAACAAAATTAAATATGCATATCTTATAATTCATAGAATTTATATATTTTCTAAAAACTTTATTCGGCAGATATGAAAATAAAGTTGTTTTTAGACCACCGGCTTGTGGATACCCTAGATTATCAGAAGTGTAAATTTTTAGAAAGTTATAACGAAAATAAAGTCAATATTTCTTTTAATTTTTGATAAATTAAAATTTTTAAAAAATAACTTTTCTACCCACCAAAGTAAATATTTGCCAAATTTCATAGATAGACGGCATGGTGTGTACAGAGTCAGCATATCTTGTGCACTTAGAGACAAAAGTTTTTATGTTTATGCATCAAAACTTAGTTAAAACGCCAATACCCTTTCCCGCCAAATACTCTTGCCAACAGGTAACATGTTTTTACCAAACCTAGACTAATTATTCCCTACCCCCTTTTTTTCAATGAGCTTAGAGTGATTTATGGGCCTTTTATGACCCGTACGAAAGTGGTAGTACGCATTTGTCTTATTACCGATACCCTCCCCCTTCTCGGCTTAGCAACCCTAGTAGCTGCGCAGTTGAAAATCCGCCACTGCTCTTTACATTCTTCTGTTTTGTAATTTTCTAACCAAACTGGTTCAAACCATCCTCTACTTGCTTCTCTAAAGCAGACCATTAGATTTCAAAGGAACGAAATTTTTCAACTCAAGAATATTTAGCAGCTGACATCTCCTGTTAACATCGGTATGCAAAGCGCATAAAATCGACTACAAGGTGAAGTGTCGTGCGGCTCTCTCCCACTTTGGAAAATCTCCTGTCAACCTTGAAGGTGATGACCAGGCGAACAAGTATCGCCTGACCTCATTTTTCGTCTTTTATGTGTTTTAAGAGAAAAAAAGAAATTCCGTCTACTCTTTCAAATGCTAAGAGAGAGTGGACTTGCGAAATTTGACAGGCCATTTAAAAAACATGCGGCATCCTACCGCCCGCAGTGGCGTAGGTCACGTGATTTTAAGTTGCCATCACTTGCGCTTTTTTTTTAGGAATGCCACAAACTGTGCTAAACCGTACTTATTGGAAACAGACTATCATTTTTCATCTTATTTTTTTAAAGAAAGCTAGGTCAGTTCAACAAACAAATCGTAACTTCTCGGAAACTCCCATTTGTAAAATAGGAAATTCGACCCTTGCAACATAAGTAACCTGTAACGCATAAGGATTTCGACAAGTAATAAATGTAGTACAAAGGCGAATAAGTGAAAAAAATGCAATGGGGGGTCTACAACTTAACTAGAATGCACTGTGACCCATTTAAGTTAAGTTTAAATTTGTCATTTTTGCTAAGATTCGAAATTTTAATTCTTATTTAATAATTACATTGTTGATTTGGCGTTAGTATGTTTTATCAGCGAAAGATTGCGTAACTAAGTTGTTGTTAATTTTTTTTATAAAATTAAATTAAATTTCAAAATAATTTTTTGTTAATTATCTTTTTATATAAACATTTGTGTAGCTGCTGTTGAACAATAAAAAATGATCTTGAAAGTGTATGGTTTAGATGAAAGCACTTATTTGCTTAAAAAATTCTATAATACCACATTTTTAATGTCTTAGTATTGACCAGTTATTTATCATTCTTAACTTACTTTGAAATTTTGCCTCGCAAAAATTTTTTCATTTGAAATTTCAATACTAAGGACCATCTAATCCAATAAACTAATTGAGCTGTAACCGAGGGATGCCTTTGATCCAACTGTGTTTAAAAATTTTACTATACTGACTACACATTGTTTTTTTTTTTTTTTTTTTTTTTTTTTTCAAAATTGTAAACGTTATTTAGAGAACAGGTGATTTGTATTTAATTAGGAAAGTACTTTGTTGAACTTAAAGCATTACTTTCTAACGGAATGTTACATTACTCTATTTCAAATTTGTTATGGCCAAACTGCTGGTACTGTGTAATCGCTAGTAACTTCTTTCCTTCACAAATTAAGCTGTAAGGTTCCTTACTATGCTTACGCAATAACGCTGAAAGGGCACTAATATAATGCATAGTGCTTAGAAGTTTACATTCTTTTCGTAGAGGCATACTGTTTTCTCCTTAGGATTGAAGGCTGTGTAAGGAAAAAAATGGGTTTCATTGTCTATATATTTAAATATTATTTGCGAAATTAAATAATTTAATCATTTAAATCATTTTTGTGGATACTGTTAATACATGATTGGGATTAATCGCCAAAGGTATCATAATAGATTCAGTAAAAATGTGAAATTCACTCCAAAAGTTCATTTCATAACTATTGTACGTCAATGCCATATAAGGGGTTATCTGGCATGACAAGTTTATTTGAGAGTATGCGAGAACGTTTTGGGGAGATCGCTTCAGCCCCAAATATTTCATTCCGCGATTTCTTTATTCATTTATTATGACTCATATTTGCATGACTTCCACATTAGGATGGATACAAAGTTATCAAAACAAGTATTTTATGTTTAAAAATATTGTAGCAACAGAATGAATGCAAGGACAAATTTGGCCAATTATTCTTGACTAAATATTAAAATCTACGTTAACATGCAACCAATCTGCACGTAGCTATGCTGGCCCCTTCCCAGCCGTTAGAAGTGAAGTGAAAGGAGAGGAATAGTTGCGAGGATGACAAATGGCAGATACTAATGATGTTATTTTGGTGGAGCTCCTAGGAAATGAGTTTTAAATTTGCTCAGAAACTTCGAGATATTAGTTTAAAATTTGAATCTTAATTTGTAATTGTATGTGGTGTAAATAATCATCGTTTACCCGATAAAAAATAACCTCACTCACGCAATAAACAATATAATCACTCGCATCAAGGCATGCGCACAATAAACTTGTGTTCCTAAATTATATATTGTATCGAAACAAGCGTACAATAATGTTGCCAAATACTGTGTAGTTACTGATTTCAAAGCTCGCTACGCATAGGATTTGCATTTTGTTACAAGTTTTTGGTAATTGTGCCAATAATATTCTTTAAATCTACATGCTTATATTCCTCTTCGGCATAGCGCATCTCGAGAAACTGCTACTACTTTATCATCAATCAAAATTATACCTCTGCATCATATTTTGAGTCCAGTCCGTCAACAAAAATCACAAATTCTGGATTTCCTCCGCTAACGAGCTTAACTTATGTCAACTGAATGTGCTGTGTTGAGAGTGCGGACGAGAAAGTCGGAAGATAATACTTCCTCTCCCCCCTTTTGTTATACCTCATTATTAAAACAAATGAGGGAAAAAATCGATTACTTTATTTCCAAATTTAAAATACAGTACGATATTTTTACGATTCATTAATTAGATATGTTAGCTAACATGAATATCACACGATAAACTTCAAAACATTGTTAATAACAATTTAGTTCTATCTTAATAATTGCTTTCCGTAAAAGATAAATGTCACTAGTTTCCTTTTTAATATTAATATTCTTTCTTCCTTTTCCGAGGACCTTTTAACTAAGTTATTAAATATGTACATGGCTTTCAATAGCATGTTTACATGTTTTGAAATTAAAATACTTATTGTTATGTATTTTCAGGCCATCGAACATCCACATCTGCAAAGCTAACAATGGTGCAAGGCAAGAGTTCCATCCCCAGTATGCACGTGACGTACAATAGGTAATTCAAGGAATGATTATTTTTATTTATTTGTTACTTTCCGTCTCGTGTTGCATATCGTCTTACCTTACCTAATTACTTTTCCTTCCTTTACATGTTACTTTCTCCCTAATGTATTCTAATTGATGCACGCAGTTTTGGCGATGTTTTGTCGCGCAACATATTAGCATATGTGGTTATCATTTTCCACACATGAGTGAATGTAATCTGTCTTTTCTGGCTTTAAGTGTCATATAATTCTTTTCCTCGTGTGGGTTCTTGCATTGCAGGCAACTTCCTAACGATTGTATTACGCACAAAAGAAAATACGCTTAAAAGGGCATAAGTTTAAAAGTATACGTTTCAAATCTGTTAATCTCGTTCCTGAAAGATTGTTTGTTTACATCGAAAACTGTCCTTTTTGTTTCATTACTTTGCTCTGGAATTCCTTAATCTTTTGATTATTTGTTTATTACTAGACTCTTTGTAAAAAAAGCAGGATGTACCAAAACTTCTTTGGGTCACTCTTTAAAATTAAATATAAAATCGTTGTTAACCTTAGAAGTTGTATCAAAATCAAAATTCTTCTAATGTTATTAAATCCTTTCCCTTAAAAACAGTTCGGTTTAAAATTTTGTCCACACTGCAGAAGTGGAAGAAAGGAAGATTGCTGGGAGGCGTAAGGCCATCGTAGATGCCATTTCTTGTTTGTAGTTTAGTTTACATATAAGGTTTTCAGATTAAGCAGAAATTGCAGGAATTTCGCATGCTATCATGTCTCTTTTACAGTTAGTGTTATCGGACAGGAATGCACAAATTTTGCATGCTATCTTGTCACTTTGACAATCGGTGTTATCGGAAGAAATTGCACGAATTTCACATACTAGCTACTTTTTTTAGAAGTCACTGTTAACGGGCAGGTATCTTGAACTAGGGTACTTTTTAGTTGTGGTTCGTTCGGATAAATATGTATACATTGAAATATGGGGATAGGTTAAAATAAGTGCTAAGTAACTTTTTGCGAAAGAAATATATCCTGAACATCCATTTGTCTTAAGTTTTAATGTTCATTTCAACGTACAGCGCCGTCTATGTAAATAATTACATTCGTTAGTAATTTAATTTTATTTGAGAGAAAGAATTTATACCATGAAAAGAAATGTAATGAAAACCGTACTTTTTAACACTTATTAATTCATTTTTAAAAAATGGCAAGGATTTTTGATACATTATGCAATAGCCTTTATTATTAATATTCAATCCATAAACTTTATTTTCATTAAAATCAGACTAGAATTTCTAGAACAAGCATTTTTATGTCCAACAAAAATCATTTCATGGCAATAAGTCAGTGAAATCTAACAAAAATGTGTACATTAATAATTACCTTGAAATGTGAAATGATTTAGGTTTGCCTTTAAATGAGAAATCACTTTTCATAGTTTTATTATTAATATTATTTTAATTTTGGGCGTGAAAAATAATTGCAAAGTAATAGGAAACTGAATGATAACTGTTGAGAATTAATTTTTAGGAGAAATACAAGTTAAAGCAATTATTTATATATATATATATATATATATATTTCAGAGCAGTAGTAAAAAGCTTGTATTAGGCTAATAATTATACAATGACTTATTTCATCGAGTACAAAGAGTTAATGAATTTGATTACATAGTGCTCTGTCGATAATAACATCAGAGCCAGCACACCTTCTTTAAAAGTATACAAACATATTTCGGACTTGCTTTGAATGATTAATTCCCGCCCTTATATTTCTTTGATCCATAGTTATTTTTCTATTGTGTCGACCCAGCGCTCTACTGTCGGTTCGTATAATATTTATTCAACATGGTTCTGTTTTATGTTAATTCCATAGTAAGCCATATTACTGACTTTCCGTCACTTGGAAATAAATACTGAATGACCTGACCACCGCTACAGCAACATTTGCGGGAACGGTGATTGAGACCTAAGGATCACCACGGTATACCCCTCCCCGAAGGAATTACGTCCCGTCATCGATGGGGGGAGTCAGATCCCCCACCTTTTGTGTACCCACCGAGTTGGCGAGATCCAACCCCATGCCAGAAGCATCTCGTCCTCAATTACGAGGTGCCCCCCCCCCCCCGGGAGTTAAAATTTCATAGTATATTAAGGTAAAATGAGTTCAGTTTTGGACCTCTTACCATTGACCAAAAAAAATTGATACGGATGCATAATTTTGGAGACAAAACCATTTAATTCCATTTACCTTACTCATTACGTTTTACATTATCACATTCAAACATACATGAATATACAAACACTCAGTCTGTAAACTTATTTGGTTCAAATTTTGATGCATATGTATTTGGTCAAAATTTTGATATATATGCATTTGGTGTAAATTTTGATGCATGATGAGAAATTTAATTCTAATTTCATCCTTTGCATTTTAAAATTATTCTATCCTCTAGCACCTGAAAGATAGACATTATTCGATCAAAATTTCGTAGTAATCTACAGTTTTGGTCGAAAAACTACGTACGAAAGTACACTTTTTGATTTTTTGGTACATCTTGATTTCCACATCGACCGCTTTTAAAACACCAAGATTAACGCCTAGCTAGAATTACCCAAAATAAAAGTGTGCATGGTTGCTCTTAGTTTGACTACTTTTGGCTTCTTTTATTCTTCCACACAAGATTTGGCTGTTTTTTAAGGGATTTTATGCGATCGCCATGGAAATCAAGCTGTGCCGATTATTTATTTATTTATTTTAGCTAATTTTCTCATAGTCAGATAACCTCGCCCCCTTTTTTTTCTGTTGTTGATATAAAACGTGGAAATTAATAAAAATTTCGAAGTAAAGTTTGTTGATCAATTTTTTTTGTTTTTGCATAAGACTTATGTAAATATGTAACCGTAACTTTCTCGGCCCTCTAGCGACCGCTTCCATGAATAATCAGTCCATATCTTGGAAGCGAGCGTAAAGCATGATGTAGTCCCTGATTATTATTTTAATTCCTATATGCGAAATGTTATTGCCCAAAATAGTTTTGTTCCCTTAGAAATCATGTCCTTTAATGTTATTAAATGTATTTTAACTTAATTGACATGATTTATTGATTTTAATAGTTTACCCTGACATAATTAAAATTTTGGAGTCCTTTCAGTCACAAATCTATATACCGCAGCGCAGGACTGCATGAAGATAAAATAATTCAACACTTATTTCATATTTTAAAAATCTATTGTAGTTTAAAAATAATACAATGACCGGACACCAATTAATAGGATAAACATAACTTCAAACTATCTTATGTGTATCGTAAAATAAATAAATAATACCAGTTGTAAACAACCATTTAGATACGAATTTATGAATCACCGTCCTCAGTTTACAATAAAGTACATGGAAGCAAAAATTTAGAGGGGTTAAAGAATGGCAATGCATTTTCGAACAGTTACATGACGCAACCGAGCCAGAGGTCACGCGAGTACATTCAAAGCTGCGTCTGAGCAAGGTAATAAACACTGTGCCGTAATTTGATGAATAACCCGACCTGAACAGCCCACCATGTTCCTAAAGAGTAAACAAATTGGGAACACTTCTTTCTTTACGGCCACGCCTGAGTATCCGTTTTCGTACACAAGAGGTTGAATTCGGAAGAAAAAAGTAATAATAATAAAATTGAGCAAAGCCAGCCACACAGCGTGGTGTTATTAATGTTACCGTCGTTTTCACAGCTGGGGACTTCTTTTTTTCCCTGCAGTTTGTCACATGTCACTGCCTTCATTCTAGGAGTCAAGTTTCGGCAAATATTTAGAAGGCATCATGAAACTGGGCATGTGGAATGGTCTGCTTTTTCTTTTTCTTTCTTTCTTTCGCGCGAAATTGAGATAACATATTTAGCGAAGACGTCTGTGGTTCAAATTGTTATTCCATGAAAGACAATTAAACTTTATAGTTCAAGCTTGAAGAGTTTTGGGAAATTTTTTTATATATATGGATTTTTCGATAAATGGCAATGGAATTTGCAAACGTTATCATTTCCTTAGTTAGAACAACAAAGCATGTTTAATTTTTAAATGCTAAAGGGAACATGAAAAAATTTAACTTTATAATTTTTAAAAAACGGACAAATATATATGTGTAATTTAGAAATTCGGCGATATTAAAATATAATAATTATAATGCACTAAATTTAAAAAAGAATATACGATCATACACAAAAAAAAGGATGAAATTTGTAAATAAAATAATCCTTTCCGGAAAAAAAAATCAGCATATGGACTTTTCGATAAATGCCAGTAAGCATTACAAATGTTATCATTTCCTTATTTAGAAAAACAAAGAGTATTTCATTTCTTATGTTTGAAGGAGGCATGAAAAAATTAACTAAAAAAATGTACAAATATATATAAGTAATTTAGAAACTTGCTTATACTAATATATAATAATTATAATGCACTAAATTTATAATGTACCAAAAAATGTATGATCATGTACAAAAAGAGAATGACATTTTTAAATTTATTTTTAGATAAAGTAATCCCTTCCGGGGAAAAAAGATTTGCATATAGACTTTTCAAAAAATGGCAATAAGAATTACAAATGCTGTCATTTCCATGCTTAGAACAACGAAGCATATTTCATTTCTTAATTTTATAGAAAACATGAAAAAATTAAACTTTATGAGAAATTTAATTTTAAAACAGGTACAATATATATATGTATATATATATACAAGTAATTTGGGAAATTGTTTATACTAAAAAGTTATTATTGTAATTATGGTAGGCCAAAAATTATGATTACTCTAAAATTGTAATATACCAAAAAATATATGATATATATGAAAAAATGAAACGAAATTTTTATTTGTTTTTAGATGTAAAGAAGTCCTTAACGTCTGCTTAACCTATCATTTACCGACAATACTTTTAAGTACCGTTTACATCAGGCTGATATCTTTGTAATGTGACTATTTTTTCTGACTATTTAAAAGAACTCGAAGATCGTATTTCCAATTGAAAGCAATAAATATCAACATAAAAAAAAATCATTACAAATCTTTAATTATTAATTAATTGGGTTATTTTAATTAGTTAAAAATGTTTTTTTTTCGTAGATTTATTCTGCACTAAAACTTGATGGATCAAAATTAAATTTGGAAAATTGGCGCTAAAATAATTTTGTAAATAAAGAGTTATAGCTTTTATGAAAGCTTTTTCAAAATAACGTTTCACTTAAATTCAAGGAGGTAAATTCTTTTAAAAATGTTAAGAATATATCTGGAGCTATGTCATATAGTTGGAACATTTGTTTATTTTTGCTTAATAGATATTAATTATAATATCTTCGCTGTCATCAACATCTTAGGGGTTCATCTATCAAAATAGCCCTGACATATTCCAGCTTAATTAGGTAATCAACTACAATTAAGTTCTCATTTACATGTTAAAAGAAATAGGAATTCAATACCGTCATTTATTACCAGTATTGAATAATTAGTTATTCCATCTTTTTTTGTTCGACGCATAAAAAAACTTACTCGTTACACAGAGGCCGATTTTATTGAAAATTAGATTCTAGGAAAAAAATTCATCAGAAAATTTCCGATGTACAAAGTTCAGTCTAAGTTGTTATAAGTGATATGATAAGTAGATTTTCTTATTAGAAGATCATTATTTTTAAGTATTAAAATGAGATGTATAGTTTTAACTTTCTTATTTTATCTTTGAAAAAAAGTTATCTACTCACAAAAAAAGATAAAAAAAAATTTTCGAGCATTTTACTTCTATCTATTGATCACATTGATATTCGATTTTTCTTTTTCGAAGGTATTCGAATCATATATTGGCCATTCTGTGGATTTCCATCTTTTTACTTCTAATTTTTGTTATTGGGATTTTTTTTTCTACTGGGGATTTTTATTGTTATTTAGAATAATCTATGACTATTTATTTAATCGCAATTTCTTAAATCCAATGTATAATGTTTCCGATTATAACTGGAAACGGTGACGAGGTTCCTGAAACTTAAGAAATAGAGCTTTTGAAAAGATATATTCTATTTATCTTTATTATATAGATTTATTCTATTCTATTATATATATTCTCTTCCAGATATATTCTATTTGCAATTTAAAAAAAAAAAAAAAAACTTTCGCGCTTTTCTTTGCTAAACGAATAATAAATAGTTTTCTCCTTATTATTAATACTAACTTTATTCCATCGGGTTGCTCGTATTGAACAAGTAAAATATCTTTTATTCATAATTACTTAGTACTCAGAAATCAAAAACATACACTTTTTAGGAAAATGTATTAAAAAAATTAACTATATTTCATTACCTCAATTTTTCTGCTTAAAAAAAACTTTTGGTAACGTTTTATGACCATAAACTTATAAACTACTAGTTGCTTCAGGTGACCTGCTATTTCCCTAATTTCGGCTACGAATGTTGGTTATATTTGTTTTCAAATAAATCGTTTAGATATAACTTCATGTTCTGTATTCTGCCAAATTATTTGATATTAAAATCGTGTTGTTTTAATTTATTTCTTTTGTTATATTTATTTTGCACATGAACCTTTCTACGAGAACAGTTTTATAACATCTTTGGGCTGTTAATTATTTGAATAATCTGTTTTCTAAATTTTGCGTATTTATTTATTCGCCTTATATGTCTTGTAAACTATGCATATTAAGCAGAGCTATCCTTAGCTTTACGCAATAAAAAAAATCACTTGATGAAACAATGAAATCAGTTTCAATTTCTGGGAAAGAATGCAAGAAACTATTCAATAAATAAATTAATTAAATTATTGTTAGAATTTCCAAAATTCAGCAAATTTTTCACATTCAATTAAATTGGTATCATTAAAAAGAATTTTTTTAAAAAAATATTTTAGAGCAGTATAAAACTCACTTTCGTGAGTAATATTTTTGGAAGTTATTTCAGAAAAACGTCAAAATCCAATTAAAGTTTTAATTAATTAAATTTCTGTTTAAAAAAATTATAAACACTCTCTAGTGCACATTCCCATCTTCTTGGGCAGGGATGGGCAAACTTTTTCGATGGCGGGCCAAAAATCGAAAAAATAAAGTGAATGAATTTTTCTAAAATTTTAAAAACAATATACAAGTATTACAATTTAACATATTAATGAGATGAATGAAATTGCGATTTCATTTTTAAAAGTTCCTTATGTTGAGATTCGAAGTGAGATGTACGGATTCTAAGGAACAAAGCTAAATGCTCATCTGTCAGTCTACTTCTGAAATAATTCTTTCTAAGGTTCATAGTTGAAAACATTTGTTCGCATATATAAGATGAAGCAAACATAGCACTGATTTTCTGGGCATGAGATATTAAATTTGGGAAACTTACTTTCGATAATGATTTGTAAAACACTAACTTTAGCATATTTAGAAACAATTGCTTGAGATGATTGTTAGATTGCAACTCAATTAATTCAAGCTGCAAATCTAACCTCACTGCTTCACAATTTACGTTGAATGGCCTGGTAAAAATATCCAATTCTGCTTGAATATATTGAATTCCCATATGTCTGCTCCAAAGAAAAAGATAACGCTTGTTGGCGCCAATCTACAGCTATAACTAACAAATAACTTCCGCTTTTAACACTTTACCGATTGAAAACTGCCTGCGTTTTCTATTTCTTTCGATTTATGTTTTGCAGAACATAAAAAGAGAATGTAAACAGATTACCAGCTCTTTAAAAAAAAGGAAGAAAAAATATAAATTCAAACAAAGTAGAAAAGGAGATGGATATATAATATATGAATATTTCTTTTAATTTGCCTCTGACCGGCAAATTAAAAGTCTATCCGCGGGCCGGATAGAACCTTCCGGCGGGCCGGAGTTGGCCCGCGGGCCGTAGTTTCCCCATCCCTGTTCTAGGGTATAAATATACGGCAAATTTTATAGCTGTTGGTAAAATGGTTTGGCCTTTGAAGCTTCAGCACACACGCTGACGCATGCGTATTTGTTATTAGTACAGATGCATTCAAAAAGTGCTCTTTTATGGTTCAATTTGACACCATAATATCTTGCAGTCTTATTCATTTAAAAGCAATTTAATTAATAAAGCAATTCGGCTGAGCTGTAAGAAAGAACTTTTTTAAAAAGATGTTGTTTATTTAATTGAATTTTGATCTCCATATATGATTTGTGATAATGTCTCAACTTATATGGTCATATTTATTTGAAAATTTGCAATGTTTCATCCTACTCACCGCCTTAATTTCTTAACAATATGTGACCTTATATTGATCTCTTAATGAGCTCTCTTTACTTCTTTTTCTTTACAAAAATGATTGATGGAAATGCGATGTTATTTACACAGAGAAATTTAGTAGACAACATGATGAAATGGCTCAGAAGTTGATATTTGATTAATAGTTCGATTGTCATTCATTTACATCAATCCATCACTCGGCTGTCAACTGCTATAACCTTCTTATTCATTGCAACATTTCTTAAATAAATAGCTATCAAGAAAAATTTAGGAAATCTTATTGAATGGCTTCGATAAGTGGATTTAACTTTAAATTTAAATCAGATATACAGTTGAATTTCTCATTGAGGGAGTCTTGTTATTCCACTTAAAAATGTCGTAATAAAGAAAACTCTTTGACTAGAAATTTGTTATGTTATAAAAACAAGGGGGGGAGATATCTAAAACTTGCCTGTATTAATTAATTTCTACGCATATCCTAAACTATAAAAAAGGTCTTCAGTTCTACTTTTTATGGAATTATTTTTGAAAAAATATATATTTTACGTTTTTGTAAGGATTGGAACATATCATCTGGAATATTTCTTTTAAACTACATTCTGCTATTAATTCCGTATTATTACAAATACTCTTCTTCATGCAAAACGTTTTTAATAAGTTCATTGCTCAGAAAACACAGAGGAGGGGTCACTTTTTCACATTTTTACTCACTTACTTATAGCGGACACTTCACATAACAAGCAAAACAAAATATAAAAAATTGCCTTGCTGAACGAACGATATTTCACAGGATGAGTGATGTTGAAACATTATGACTTAACATGCTAGATTGGTAGCTTGTGCTAATCTCTGTTACCCATTTGTTTGAAATAAGCCCTTTTTGTCTACGTAAGAACTTTCTGACCATATAGCGCTGTCAAACGCGACATCGAAGAATTTGCAAATCTACGCGAGTTTAATGAAAGAAATGTTATGTATGTCCATTATTATGGAACTAGAATTGGATAGCAACGACGTAGGTAAGCTGGTAGAACAACATAGTCAGAATTAACAAAGAGTATATGGAGCCTCATTTTATGTCACAGCAAAAAGCTGCGGAGGAGATTTGCTCATTAGAAGAAAGCAATAATAGACGCACCAGTCTTTCAGTAAAATAAGGAAGAAGCTGGAAATGTAGAAAATTATTGCATCATTTATTGAGAACCTGATATGGGAGTAGCTTTGCGCTCTATAAATTCATTGAATGACAATGCTGTATGTTATTTTCTTCAGATTTTGAAAGCCGTAGACAAATATCTTTAAGCAATTTTCTTGTGAAGAAAACATGCGTTATTAATAAAACATTATGTTATTATATATTTGCTCGAGTATTTTTTCAGAAAAGAATACATATCTCATTTTACACAGATTCCTGTAAATAAACAAAAAAAAATGCTTACGAATAAGATTTAGAAACAAGTTATACTTGTTAAGAAAGTTTTATTGCAGTTTTCTGCTTGGTTGAACTCCAAATCTTATGTACAATTCGTTTCATTATCCCGAGATTTACTATTTTTCCGACTATTTTATTTCGCTAAGGGGTGAAACACGAAAGGATGAACTGAATTCCAGAATCGTTCGCCATTCCTTGACCGTGATTTACGCCTCAATAAATACTTTATCATTTATTTTATCCATTGTCCCCACACACATGTTTATGAGTGCCGTGTCATTTCTCACCGTACTATTTTGTTTTCATTCAAAATTGTGTATTGATTGCTTATATAGCTAATTCAAATAGCTAAAAAGCTTTAGGAATGACACAAAAAATATTTTATTAAATATCATTAAATGTGGCCGAATTTATGTCCCGTTATTAATTTGAAAATTTTCTGAAAAATTCGATAAAAAATTTTCTGAAAAGATGTTTTATTATAAAATAATTATTATTCTTTTTTAAAAAAAGTGACTAGTCAAATTTTAAGAATAGAAATCTTTCATTTATTCATCATAATTTAATGTTTCGGTCTCTTAGAGTAAATAAAAATTGTTCTAAATTATTTTATTTTGAATTGGAATCTTTTTTCACAATATTACGTATTGTCCACAATTTTTCCCGTCTCCTAAATGCGCGAATAATCCCGAATATTCATATTATTATCAAATGCAAACATCTGTTTTCAACTTTCATCTCATCCCTATTTTGGGGCCGTGGTGGCCCCCAAAGGTCTCGGCTTCGGAAACGGAGGGTCGCAGGTTTGAGTCTAAGAACTATCGTGTAAAGGGGGAGGGAAGTCTGTTGCACGTTGAATACAACAGAAAAAACTTACTCCTGATGATGTACTGTGGAGAGAATGCCTCCTCAGGTGTCGTCCTCATCACCTGACCGTAGTCCAACATTACGAGGTCTGTCCCAAAATGGCCCTTAACGTTACTTCACAACGGGACGTTAATATAATTAAACTAATCGCATCCCTATTTTGACTAAATAAATATATCGGGCATGCTCAAAAGCGTGGAAGAGTTTTGTATCCTTGAATGAACAGTATTTGTAGCGGTACTTATTTCATCCAGTTGACATTTTCCAATCTGTCGGAAGATTTATTTGAGAGTATATGAGAGAAATCTCATTAGCGAGATCATTCATAAATGGTAATCACACCTGAAGTGATGAAATCGAAACAACAACAAAAAAAGTACATCAAGCCTCCGATGATATTTACCCTCGCTACGCCACTGGCGACCTCATTTGGATTGGGATCTATAATTTAAGAACACCTGATCTAAATAATAAAAAAATAAAGTATGTCGTCAAATAAAAAAATTAATGACAGCAACATACCTACCACATTAAAATAGCCCCAGGAAAGCAAAAAGCAAAACCTGTTGGATGATACAATGAACACTTCACTTTCAGACCCACGTTTTCTCTATTGTTAATTGAAAGTGTTATCATCCTTTGTGTTGTAATTTTCGATGTAGTTATCACTGTAGGTTAAATGGTTCAAACTTAATTAAGCAGTCGAAAGGGAACAACATACGTAAGCAAAGTGAGAAGAGGAATAATAATAGGGTTCAACGACAACCGGAAACGAGGATGTGCAGCAGGAAGTAATAAATTCTGACCCCGAATGCGAAAAGATATTCTAATGTGCCACTGTGGGTCGAGTCAAACGATTTATTTCTGTTGGTGATTGTTTTTCTTCGACTTTTTTGAAAATCGTTGTTTCCTGAATAGAATTAATCTTCTCGGCTGTCTTCGCATACTGAGCAGTGGATTGTTTAGTCGATATTTTTCATTAAAAATTCAAAGATTGATTATTAAAATCATTATCAGTTAAAATTTAAATAAATATGCTATATATACTGTAAAAAATTTCAGAATCAGAAAGTCAGAATATAATAGAATATAATTTTTTTTTTTTGTATGAAATTTCAAACTTGCAAAACTTACAATTTGCAAACTTGTGACGACGTAATGAGAAATTGCATGGCTACTGCAAAGCAATTTTCTTTCTTTCCTTTTTTTAAAAAACATTTTTGAAATACTTATATAATAAATAATTATGCCAGTCGTATATGAAATAAACTAGTGCGAATCCCTTTTTAAAAAAATTAATAACTAGCATTTATTTTGCCGGAAATTTGGCTAATGATTGTTTATACAAGCAGTTTTAAAACAAAATTTCTTAATATTATTTTCTTTTTCAAGTGATTTTTTTTATATGAAAGGGCTTAAAAATGCCCAACTTTATTAAATTTTGTACCAAATTTTAAAAAAATTAATCCTTGAAATTTGATGATTTTTTTCATTACGGTAACTAATGAAAATTTAGAATGTTTCACCATTAAAAATATACAATAAAAAAATCCTTGATTTATGCATCTAGAGAGAGTTTTATGGAATGAATTTTAAGAAAAGCTTGACTTGGTAGTTATAATTGAAATCACACCACAGCAGTTGACAACATTTTTCTGTGCAGAAAAATCTTCTACTTGCATTCTATCAAAATCAAATGCAGAAATTAAGTTTTTAGCTGAAGTGGGATCTCAATTATAAGTACCAAGTCACGCTCTTCATAAAATTCATTCCATAAAGTTCTCTCTAGATGCATAAATCAAGGGTTTATTTAAACATTCGAAACCACATCCTTATCATAAGGTTCAGCTTTTTCAAGGACAGTCACTTGCTTGACCTTCGTTGGTTGATATCGCAGAAGACCGATAAAGCAATATTTCTGCTGTCTACTCTCTGTGTGGGTCTATAGGCAAATTCTTTTATATATCCAACTGCCCACTTTTACCATCCGATTTGTCGCCGCATTTAGGCGGAAGTATAGGCTACCTGTTCACTTAAATAAGTGTTACGCGTATGGAAGGTATTTTTACGACTTCTTGAATGTGCTATTGCTACAAGTGTGGGCGTACGTGCCAGACAAGGAATATATTTTTGGTTGCTCAGTTCTATTCTATTGGAGCGAGTCTGAGACAAGGCCGCAACGTTTGGAAGTAAATTGAAATGAAAAAGTATTCAGGACAAAAGGAAGTTCGTGAAGGTTACTATTACAAATTCGATGACATGTAAAATAACCAAAACCTTACAGGTTGAATGAAAGACAGTTTAGATTCTTTTGAAGCCCACTAATCGGAATTCGAAGTATATTTCTTTTGGAATTAGTAAATTGTATGCCTTCTTATTTCTCAATGTTTTGACAAGCACAGAATATATTGCGATTAAAATTATTTTTATATCGTTGATCGACTGGGCTTTTTTGTGACCACGCCTCATGCAATTTTATATTTCTGATTCTTTCGATATCTGTTGAATGACAATGTAATTAATCTTTCAATCATTTTGTTTTGTGTGTGGAAAAAAAATTTGCTAAAATCAGAAATTCTAAATGTTTTTCTATCTTATATTAAGCGTTTCTGATACACAGCTAACCTGCATATTCAAATGCCGAAAAATCGAATATGTTGCAGATAGGAGTAATACGTTTTGGCATTGAAGTGGTCGTTTAAAGCTCTATTTTGGAACTTAATGGAGTAATTTTGCTATTAGTTCTCTGGTTAACATTGCTAGGGAAATAAATATCTACCAATTATACCGCCCATAAAGAAATTAAATGTTGGAAATCGTTGCACCGACCTCGTCGTAATCGCCTCTTGGAAATGTATTAGTTACCATCAAGGCTATGTTATGCAATAAACTATTTGAATCGTAATCGTTATTTCAAGGTGCCTAAAAATTTATCTTAACTGATTTAATTTTTATAAAGAACCAAAAAAATATTATTATTCTTTGTATATTAAAAGTACTATTATGTGTTTAAATTAAATTAATCTTGTTTACGATCAAAATTTATGAAAACTGTACTGTAAAACCTCATATTTCTGTGTAAGGATCTATATAAACAATAATTTGCAGTATAGTGAAATATAATAAAAAATAGGGGATTCTCTTTAGCTTATTAGTTATTTTATTTGGTAAATATTTCCATTCGGGTTTAGGTGCTGGAATTACTAATACAATTTTGATTGGGTGCAAAATTAATTTAGCCCAGGGTAGTTAAATTTATTACAGCGGATCTGATACTATCACTGACAATAAAATATAAGATTCGTTTCGACTCCTTGTATTCTAGATGAAGAATTGAGCAACTGACCTGACCGCTCAAAAAATAAATGGACAACAATTAATTAATCAGTGGATTCCTGTAAAAAATCAATTTTAATGTATTAAAAACATTCAAATAATGCATGCTAACAAAACATTCATATTATTACTTTCTTTAAAATATCTTTTCAATTATTATATATTTCTGTATTTACTAGTAGTAACAGCTTTTGTTTATAGACCCAATTTAATATGCTTATATTATTAAAAAAAAAAAAGGTACATCTCATGCTCTATAAATCAAGGTCAGTTCTAGGGTTATATCGGGAGTTAAGATACTGCATTTAGAAACACAATTTTCTAATCTTAAATTTAAAAATTCGACTTCGTTGTAAGGCTGCCGGTTGAAACGAAATAGTGAAGAAAGCAAATGGAAAACTAACCAATAACACAGGAACTAAGTATTGTAGAGATTTGTTGGCGTTGTTTCCTTCATATTGTGTTATTAATCTTGAATTTAAAAATCCGCCCTTGTTGTATGGCTGCCGGTTGTAACACAATATAAAAGAAAGCAAATGGAAAACTGACCAATAAAACTGGAACTGAGTACTGTAGAGAGTTGTTGTTTTCTTGACATAGTGTTTACATGAAATAATAGTATGCTGTCTATCATTAAAAAAAATTGCTAATTGGTCCTGTTGAGGGTTAAAAATATACACCAATGTACTATACATATGAGGAGGGCACCACAATAATACGCCGAATAAATGGGAACTAGCCTTGCTATAAATGCACTGTTTTTACCACACTTAGAACATTAACTGATTCTCATTTTAGACAGTTTGGCTTATACCTTTGTTGACTAATTTGTAACAAATGATACGTCATTATTTTGTTAAGTGAGCCGGTTAAATTCAGTTTTATAATTCCCTATATTTACAGACCACCTCAGGCACCGTCCAGTACTCCATCATCTCCTCAAAGCCATCGTCGATCTTTATCCTATATGTCCCCAACTCCAGGAAGACGATGCCCCCACCCTTCCTCATCTCCGCCCACCACTGGTCGACCCTTGCCACTCCAGCCTTTGCCTTGCAGCGATGATTCGTCCACTTCTAGTCTCCAGGACACTCTGGAACGAAAATCTCCGCCCAAAATACCACCTCGCCGTGTCTCCAGGGAAGGCGCAACCTCCTCTGATGAAGATGGCGAAAATTCTGATGATGACACTTTCAAGAGAAGACCAAGACGATCGATCGAAAGAAGAGAGCTCGTCTTCAAGGACACTGTGCCTTCCTCTTGGAAATACTCACCAGGTGTGCCTAGAAAAGAATATTCGCAGCAACCAGTGACTGTCGCTTTTGGGACCGGCATACAACGAAAGATGAGTGATGGTGGCAATTCGAATAGCCGCTTACCAGCTTTGACGCCTAGGACTGAAAATAAGCAGCCACCAAAAGTAAGTTTGGAGATGTAAAGTTCTTTGAGACTCTTTGTCAAAGATATCTTACGTTAATTTAATGTAGTAAAATGATATGAAATTATGGCTAGTGGAATGAGAATGCGCCAACATGGGTTTTTGCGCACAAGTGAACTGTTTTGATTAAAAGTAAAAACTAACAATTTCTTGGATTGTCACCAGTCAACCGCATGATTCTAAATTACAGGTTTTCTGGACATGAGTGTTAGCCTGTATATTGCCCACAGTTTTTATACACAATCCTATTCTAAAATGTATTTCCATGATGTGCTGCTTTATATTTTTGTGTAAAATAATGAAATAAAGCTTACAAAATATGTGTAATGTCTTATGACTAATATGTTATTAAATAAAGAAGAGAAGTAACTGTTAAATGAATCAGTTTATTATCTTACGTTTTTTTTCCTATCTGGAATCTTATAAATCATTACTTATATCATTAATCATTTCTACATTATCAAATAAAACCAATTGTAAAATCTTAAAGTGCCAATTAAAATTTTAATATTTATGATGTGAAAAATATTAAAAAATAATTTGAAAGCCTCAAACCTATTTAAAAGCGGTAAAATAACTTTATTTTCTGTAATTCATGCTCATGAAATAAAAATAACAGATGGAAAATTCTGACGCAGATTTCCCCCCCTTCTTTTCTAAATCTGAATGAAATCATATTACTAATATGTTTAAAATATGCCTATATAAAAATAAATGTGTTAAATCTGAACCCTTACTGAAAGTTTCATAAAGTATAATATATATATGGTTTTCTTGTTAAGCATGTCCTTTTTTGCTGGATGGGGTAGAGCACTTTAACCCATTCTAAGACCATGGGAATAACTTTTCCCACCAAACTTCGTCAATCTTTATATGAAATCATGTCGGTCGGTGCCATAAATTCTGATAAGTGTTTCTGTAAGACAGAAACTTATAGGTGTTTCAGTTACTTATCGCTCACAAAATATCTTGGATTGGTTTGTTATTTAATTATATAGCTTAATTAATTAATCAAATTAAATTTAATAAGTAAAACAGTTATTTTTCTGAAGTCAACTCCATCATAAAAATATTTTAATATATCATGACTAGAAAAAGATATTCTTTTAAAGGAATAAAATAAAATTTTCGTACGATGGTAATATTATTTTTGACAATGATAATTTTAGTCATTACATTATTACTCAGAAATTTGTTTCATGTAATGTGCAATTCGATATATAAATCTGATTTATTGAATTTTGTTGTTATTATATAAAATCCAAATCAGTCTAATTAAGTATTTCTTTTTCCTTTTTAGATCGGGAAAGTTTCTCCTCAACGCCATTACCAGCAAAACTGGAATGAAACTCGTTCTCAGAGCTCAGAAGACTTATTCCAAACTCCTTCATCTGGTCCAGCGCAAACGAAGAATCTGATATTCCATTCCAGAGGCCCATCTCCCGTGAATGCCAAAGGCAGAAATGCAGCCATTATTGAAAGCAGTTTCAGAAGATGTGACCCCAAGAGACACTCTTCTCCAAGAATCAACCAACGATCTAACACCAAAATGCAACTTTCGCCTCCGAAATTCCAACCCAGAACAACTGTGATGCAACAAAATGCCCGCAACATGCAGCAGAACAATCAACAACCTACTAGGAGAATGTTTTGGTCACCAGAAAGACAATCTTTGCCTAAAACTATTTTGCAACGAAAGAACTCAGCCCCTTCGCCTGAAAAATTAGCATCTCCTGTTGTTGAAAAGCTTCTTCAGCATAGTGACCTCTGTAACGATAAGAATTTTATCCAGAAAATTGAACAGCTGATCGAAGAGTTCCAAGCCAAGACAAAATTCGATGATACCAACGATTTTGATAGCGTGATTCAGTATAATTCTTTACCAGTCAATCTTAATGATGAAATAGATTCTAAACCTATTCGTTTGCCACCTAGAAAATCACCTGTTGAGAATAATTCTGGAAAATCACCGTCAAAAATACCTTTGCCTGTTTGGTATTCTAAATGTCATTCTTAGAAGTGTTCTTTGCAAATATTTAAATTGAACAACAGATATCACAGTTGATATAATATCAATTCCCTGCTGATAATTTGATCTAAATATGATTTGTGATTTGATATGGTTTCGATTTGCGATTTGGTAGCGTTCGAAATCTTAACAAAATGAAATGTTAGTGAGAAATGAGATCAAGTATATCTATTGCATTTCAAATTGTAGGCACCTATATTTTTGCCTTGCCTACAGGTCTAGTCAGGAGCCAATTAGATGTACTTTTCGAGTTATATGTTGTGTAAGATGAATATCCCTCAGACTGGAAGTCA
Source organism: Argiope trifasciata (assembly GCA_026543055.1). Classification (NCBI taxonomy): domain Eukaryota; kingdom Metazoa; phylum Arthropoda; class Arachnida; order Araneae; family Araneidae; genus Argiope; species Argiope trifasciata. The sequence continues at coordinate 2,179,422 of JAPMOQ010016150.1, read as the reverse complement.
AAAATGGGATAAGCTATTTCTTTAAGGTATCCTGGCTGTATATTAGAAAAAGACTGATATTTAAGTTCACATTTAGAAAAAAAAAAATAATGATAGATTTTTTTTCAGTTTCGCAAATTGCATTTATACAGAGTATGAACAGAACTTAAAACCGGAAATAGTTCGTCACAAGCTTTTATTTTATTATGTTTTATCGGAAAATCTTCATTTGAATCTTTATTTTACACCTACACATATTTATAAGGAATTTAAAATATTAATCTGTTGAAATAAGTGTTTTTATCTGAAGACTGATTGGAGAAACTCACACATATTACCATTTTTGTGTGTGTGTATATATGTGCATGAATTCAATAAATCTGAATTTATTATCTTTAATATGTGATATAAATTGTTAGGAAAGCTACTTTTCTACATAATATTCTGAAAGCAGTAATCGATTTCTTCCAATTTGTATTGCTAAGTCAATAATTGTGTTGCAAAACCTATGGTAAATTTTTGGTCAACTTCTTAATTTCGATTATTCAATTAATTTATTCTTTATAATAAAATATAGAATTTTTGTAACAATGCAGTTACAATCAACAGTGATTTTCACTTCAAACTTCGTTAAATATATTAGAAGCTTTTTTTAGCCTGAAATAACACAAGAGATACAAGACTTATTTTACTGTCCACGGCCTCCATTGAAGGTGGTTACTGATATATTTTGAACATTCCAGTTATATTCAATTGCTGTGTGATTTTTTTATTATATCCTTTAAATAGTGAATGTTTCAAGCCTTCTGCTTGATGGAAATGATGTTATTATAATTAAATATTAACATTTAGTACTTTTTAATATATGCTTAGTCATTAACTAAAATTTTTAAGTGAAACCCCCGAAGTGCCAAAAATGATTTCTGCGGGTACTTAAGAACTTATTGATATTATTTTCTTGATATAAATAATGCTACTAACAAAGTATTATTTTGTAATAAATGATATTTTCTATTCACTCTGGTGTGGTGTTTTATCTTTGATATTAAGGTTTTAATAAATAAGTTTTTCAGTCCTCAGTTTTCAAGCACAATATATCAGTGTGGAATAAGAAAACTGAAATTAATTTATAGCATTTCGTTTTTAAAAGTGCGGTATATTTTTACCTTTCAACTAGTTCTTTAAAAACCAATTTGTTAGGCTCTAAAAATTAAATTATAAAATTATACTTGTAAGTTTTTTATGTGCATTTATAGAGTGGTTTAAAATCTAATTACATAATGTTAAAAAAGACAGAAAATACAAAAAAAAAAAGGTAAAAGAAAAAGGAAGGAAGAAATGAGATCTTATATTTTAGTTCGAACCATCAAAGCATATCAATGTTTTAGGTTTAATTCATTTGTCTTTATATTATTAAAATAATTTTTTATCTAAAAATATGTTAATAAAATACATTTAATATCGCCACAATATTTATGTGTACAAGCGCAGTTACTAAAACACTAAACAGCATTTTTTAAAAATAATTTTTAAATAATTATTAAAATTCAAGAAATATCTGTACGAAAATAAATTTGGTATCAGTGGAAAATTTATTTTTTAAATATTGATATGATGTAAAAATCGTTTTTATGCCCCAGTATGCTTCGAAATTAGTAAAGAAAGACTTTAAAATTCCGATTCTCACTTAAAATTGTAATTACATTTTTAAAAACATTTTTTTTTCCTGTAAATTGTAATCTTTTTATTGAATCGTAGCGACCCATGAAAGAGTCGTGAGAAAATTTGGGGGAAGGTTCTCTAAATTCAAATTTACGGAAAATCTACAATTATTCTTTTCAAAAAACTGAAATAATACAAGCGAAGAAACTAACAATTATTATTATAAAAATCTGATATTCGCAATCGCTATTCGGGGGCTACAAACCCCCATTATGCATAAATAAAACATTGCTTCAAAAAATTTGTGTTGATTTATTAATTAAGTTTTAAGGATGTTGCAACTTTTATAAAATTTTTATGTTGTTTTTGATGTCAGGTGCGTTATTTTAAAAAAGGCGTTATTTCAACCGATGACGTCACGACACTCTTTTAAAAACACCCAGCAAGAGCAAATCCCAGAAAGAATTTCATTGTAACTTCGTTGAAGATTAAACAAAAATTCTACTGTTTATCCAGGGGTAGCGACAAAATGTTGCATAAAATAGGGGGTCACAAATAAAAATAGTTTGCACACCACTGGTCTAAAATGTCAACCTTGTATATACCATCACGAAGATAGATGACAGATTATATCTAGTTGTTTCTTTAAGCAGTCGGTAGAGAAGTAGGATATGATATGATATGATATATCTTAAAATACGAAAAACAAGTCTTTCATTTCATAAATTGAAAACATTTAACTCGGAATCATAGAAGTGTTTTTGGCTTTCTATCATTCATCCTCCAAATCAACATAAAATTCCGATGATTTCATGACAGTGTCTTTCAAGGTCTTGAGATTCTTGCCTAAATCGAAGATACAGCTGCTTAAGTGTGGAAAAGTCGATTGCCAGATCTAAATTTAAATATACCAGATGTTGGTAGGAGAATCACAAACATCATTTAATTGGACAACTGCAAATCGTAATCGCATCTAATTATATTCAATTCAAGCTCAACTCACCGGGTTCGTATTAACATTAAAAGTTCTTAAATATCACTTACTTCTTAATGATTCTGATAAAAAAGATCTTTTTTTTGCACAGGTTCTTATTTTTTTTTTTTCCTTCTGAAGATAAAAAATAAACTGAAAGCTATAAATGAAAACAAAACTAAAATAATTTGTAAGTTTTTTGAAAAGAGTAGAAATTTCTAGTTTAAATATATAATGAAATTACTATAATTTTTATATTTTTTTAGATAACCTTTTCAATCTTATTAAAGATTTTTGGACTTTTTTTTTTTCACAGAATAAAAATACTAATGAATTGAAATAAAATAATGTTTTTTTAAATACATCATGTATATTATTTTCTTGTCTATAGTATAGTAAAATAATTTTACATTTGTAATAAAAAAAAGCTTTAGTAAGATTTTAATAAGACATTTAGGTAAAAAATATTTAAAAGAATTTAGCAAATATTTGTGAAATATATGCAGCGATTACTTATCATATTCTTTGACTATATTCATATGAAACTGAACATTTTCTAGCTGAGTTTAATTAGTTTTATAATACGGCATAGTTCTATTATCAAAAATAGTATCTTAAGATTGATTCTTATTTTTTCTCTTAAAAGATAATTAAAAATATTTATAATTGGCTTATTTTTAAGATAAAATTCCAGCCGACACAACTTATTACCAGTACCGTACAATATTGTGAGCTATATATTAATACAGTACACAATATTATACAATATTGTGTATTATATATTGCAATATATTAATATTCCTCAATTCCCGAATATTACTTAATATTGTTCAATATGTGTATATTACTAGGGTTTTGATTGATCATCTTAATACAGTCTAAAAGCAATCATTTCGCTTTCAAACCGATATCATTACTTTCTCCGAAAAATATACATCAGGAATGTTAAATCTTCAAGATCATTTTTTTTTTTTCCATTTAAGAATGTTACTGGTGTTTAAAAAATTATATTTCCTGCATATGGAATAACTTGTCCTGCAAAAAGTATTCTAAAATTACTTGATGACTAAAACTCATCCTAATATGCGCAGTTTTTATAAGGAGTTTCGCTCTAGAAAACTAATGAAAAACCTCAAGTAATTAAAAACAGAGCATTAAGAATAATTACTCATTCCCTTTGGACATCAAGGATTTTGTAATTTTTTTTTCCTTACTTATTTCAGTCAGCTTAAACGCAAATTTGACAAAAAAAAAAAATAATAATAATAATAATGCTTATGTGCACTATCAATAGTTACTTAACTAATCAATGATTCCTCGCATTCACTCTGAAAAACATAATACCCATACATTACAGCAGAAAGATGTCTCTTCACTCAAATCACATTAAATATATGCATTCGTTGATGAATTTAATCAATTTTGTAACTTAAGAAATATATTAACTTTCAGTTTGGTTCCAATTCCAGTTGCACGGTCAAATTTCAAATTTTTTTTTTTCCGGACACGAAATACATAAACAAAAAATATTGTAAACATCAAAAAAATCGAACTCGAAATTTTAACGAATCTTATTGTTTCAGACATCCTTTTATCTGAAAAATAAATTTTTAGATTTCTGTCTGTATGTATGTGAATCTGACAACTTAAACGCCTTTTGAGTTACACGGATGATATTTGATCTTTACATCAAATGCGCAGATTTCTCTCAAATTTTCAACGAAATCCATTCAGATGAAGTCTAATTATTCCATTCTTTGAATACAAACTAACACGATAATTTCAAAACGAAAAGAGCTGGATGGATACAATTTTATGAGCAAATTTAACGTTTGAAGTTTAGATCCGTATCAAGTTTGGGATCCAACCCCTCAAAGGATTGATCACTTGCGTACATATAATAAGGATTGATCATTTACGTATAAAGCAATGATTAGAAAACGCAATAGCCTAAATAAATAAAATTAGGTACATAATAATGGCCGGGGTAGCCTGGTTGGTAAGGCGTTGGATTATAATCCCTTAGGTCGTGAGTTCGAACCCCGCGGAAGCTCCCTGTGTGTGGTGGCTCGCGCACTTGTAAATCTGTAGCGATACGTCGTCGAGAGTAATACCGCTAGAGGTGAGAGATCTAGAGGATCAGAGGTGATCGTTCTCTGGTTCAGTTTTAAATTTCGATCGATGGATGAATTAATAAAATAGACAAATGAAATCCTCCTCTAAAACGGGTTGTGACGCTTGAGTAGCTAAGGCGTATTCTTGACCGTAGATGGCGCTACTGAAAATCAAGTGACAAAAAAATTCGGGTTAAATTCGCTGACTTGTCAGTGACGTGCCATTGTAAACAGGTGTTCTTCTTGTGGCAGCAATTGTAGTGCTACATCCAATTTTGCTTTCCGTCGGTCCGAAAAATAAGTATCCAAAAATAATTTTGACTCTTGGCCACTAGTATAATAACCGCTTTAATAGAGTTGATTAACAAAAATCACAAGATGGATTTCTTTAAGTTATTTTCTTTCAAATTTGAAGATTTCTCAGATAATCCGTACTTTATTAAGTAGACATTCATTGAAATGAAATTAAGATCTCTGTCCGTATAGTATTTATGGATAAATAATAACACGCTGCAGATTACTAATACACTGCAAGTATATTCCAAGAAATTCCAAGTATTTTCATATAAAAATCAGCAAATTATAAGTAAAAATTATTTATAATTATAAAAACTTAAATTTATAACGAATTCGCTTAAAGAATTTAATTTGCAAAAATGTAATATAAAAATCAGTTATACTTTGTATTAAATGACGATTTTTGAAACTACCAGGCGCAAAAGTGACTTTCACATTTAATTAGGTAAGTACAGAAAACTTTTATTTTGTGGAGGATTGCTCGATTCCACAAAACAAATTAGTTAATGTTGTTGTCGTGTCCGTGTTTTTCACGGAAAGGGTGTGCAGTAGCTTCTGAGGGTAAAGACCCCTGAGCACCCACAGGGCAGAAGTCTGACTTCTAGCTCACACACACGATACAACCCTTTTTAGGGGGTGGTCGAATTCATTCATACCCTCATTCATCCATCGGCAAGTCGGAATTTAGATCCAAATCAGAAACCGACTCATCCTTGATTCAGTACCCCCAGAGGTATCGTTTTATTATGGGAACTTGGAGGACTTTGCAGTCTCGACATATTTAACGTGCCCCAACTGCCATTAGCCAACACGGCGGTCTTTGGCCAAGACGAGGACAGAACCCGCGACCTTTCGGTTACGAGACTGACGCTCTACCAACCAGGCTACCGCGGCCCAAAGTAGTTAATCTTTTAATTATTTTGGTATTCCGCATACAGCGAAGTTTGAGTTACAGTTTTTCTGTCTAACATCTTGGCATGCACTTATTTTGAATTTCTTGTCGCTGTCCTAACAATCTTTAATATTGTCAAATTTAAAGGAATTGTTCTATGAATAAACAGAACATTTGGCAAGTAGCCCACGTCTTTGTAATGTGTGTTCGTTCGTTTTATTAGTAGTCATTAAAATCAAAGCCTTTATTATGAATTATTTTTTGCTTACTCAGAAAGATATATTTGGTAGAGTGAAATTAGGTCAACAATTCACTTTATGGCACTAGTTTTCTAGGCTCAATCAACCAACTGTTAACACTTCGCACTCGAATGGTGACTCTCACACACCATTCAAAACATTCCATGTGAATCATTGTGACATTTCCTTTATTTTTCAAATTTAAATATTAAAAAGATGTAGAGTGATTTTTCAAAGAATTCGACTAAAAACAATTATGTACATTTATTTTTCCGACCAATAAACAAAATTCTTTATTAGACGAAGAAAATCCTTTATCTTAATTCTTTATTAGAATTGTGTATTGCATTACTTTTCCCAGTGCAAAGGGTTAAAATACATTAAGGCGCGTGCTTCCATTCTTAACCAATGATTAGGGCAGTTTTTCATGATCATTTACTTAATTCCAAAATTTATGTAAATGTTTATAATGTTTTTGTCGGCTGCATCTCTCGATAAAAATTGTTAAAAGCCAATGGTGATTGAAAACCAAAATAAATAATCGTGATATCATTAAAGAACTGTCTATACGATTTGAATTTTTAAAAAATGAATTATATGTGTTTTGAGCCTAAAAGTATTCATGCAGTCTAATATTCCAGTATCTAAACCAATGGAATGCTAATATAAAAATTTAAATTTCTTTATTAATAAACCAATAGAGTTTTTCTTCATATTAATATGTACATACTGAGAAGCTTAGTAAGTTTATTTTAATTACTACATATCTAACTAGATTGGATATAATTCTCTGAAAAGCTGACTAAATATGCAAATCTAAGGATTATAATTTCTTCTCTTATTTTTCTGATGTTTGAATCAATTTATATGTAATGCAGTGATTCTCAACCTGTGGGGCGCGCCCCCCTAGGGGGGCGCGAGTACACTAATGGGGGGGCGTGAGCATATCCAAGGGGAAATGTTTTTAAAAAAAATTGATTAAGTGACTGAAAGGAAAGAACACACACACATATAAAACAAAATACATTTCGACATATTTAATAATTAACTTATTAAATGAAAACAACTTACTAAATTAAAAACAAATTTAATAATTGTTAGTGACTTCCATGGGCCTGTCTTGCAGAGCAAAGTTTTTCGAAGGAGGATTTAATATTAGAAATAGACACTCTCAGTTCTTTTTCTATATTTAGCTGAGATCTATATTTTGTCTTCAAAGACGAAATAGCAGAAAATCCAGTTTCACAAAGGTAAGATGTTGAAAATGGTAGTAGAATGCGAAATGCCCTTGTTTTTAGTGCGGAAAACTCATCATCCACTCCTGCCCAAAATTCAAAGAATGATTTATTACTAAATTGTGTTTTGGTTTTGAAGCTTGCCGTGAAGTCTATGAAGATTTCTTCCTCTTCAATTGAAAGTCCTTCGGGAGTAATTTGAAATGGATCCCTCCCCCACTTGTAACTTGATATCAAATTGTCGTCAGCAAGAAAGTACTTTTTAAAATTCTTTGCTAGCATTGCTAAATGATTTTCAATGGTTACAAAAAAAAAAAATTCTCAGCTTTCGGTCTGTTTTCCTCTTCTAGGAAAACGGCTATTTCTTCTCTTCATTCATAAACAAGTTGAAAATTTCTCTCGTGATAACCATCTTGCCTCGCAATAAAATAGTAACGCTGAATGTACTGCACCCATGTCCTTACAAAGTGCGGAAAAGATTCTTGATTTCAGCGGTCTCATTTTTATATAATTTACTACGGTTACAACCGTAGTTAACACAATATTCAAACCAGGACTCATTTCTTGGGAAGCCCAAGCTTCTCTGTGGATCATGCAATGTGTCCAGACGCACTTTGGCGATTTTTGTTTCACAAGTGCTTGAATACTTTGGAATCTTCCGGACATAGAACGAGCACCATCGGTGCATATTCTGTCGCAATTTTTCCATTCTATGTTTGCCTCGTTCATAAAATCATTTAAGATAGCAAATAATGCGAGTGCTGTTGCTTTGAGTTCTATTGGTTTGCAGAAAAGTAATTTTTCTACTACTGACAAATCATCACAAAATCTAACATAGGCAATGAAATGAGCATCTTTATTACTATCTGTTGCCTCATCGAGTTGTATTGAAAACAATTTGTCACGTAGCTTCGACAAAAGCTGACACTTTACATCTTCAGCTATATCAGTAATTCGACGGGCAACAGTATCATTTGAAGGAAATATAGACAGCAATTGTTTTGCAAAATTATCTCCAAGCATAATTTCTACAATCTCAATTGCGGCTGGCAAAATAAGCTCCTAACAAATGGTGTGAGGCTTTTTACATCTGGCTATTTTATATGAAACTTTGTAAGAAGCAATTAACGCTTTTTCATTCCCAGACAAAGTTTTTTTAAACAAAGACTTTTGCTTTTCATATGATTTTAATTTTAATTCGAATAATTCTATGGTTTGTTTACGTACTCACTATGAAGCGTTTCCAAATGTCGTTTAAGTTTATTAGGTTTCATGCTGTCAGCCGCCAACATTTTTGAGCAAATGATACGCAGGGGCCTTTCTTCTTCATTTACTTCAGTACTTGTGAACCCAAAATTTAAGTATTCTTGATTTTATTTTGAGAACCACGCTCGTCTGTGTACTTGGTGATGCTTGTCTATCGTCTAACGCTCGCTTACGCCAGCTTAAAAATTCACCCATGATTCTGCATAAGTCTGCTGCCGTGAATATTTAATACGGTGAATTGCAATTACACGAAAAAATATATATAATATACACATTCAGAATAGATTCAATAGCGATAGAAGGATCGACTCGAATGAGATTGTCTGGAATTGATATTGGCGTCATAGAACTTTCTCCTTCTCCTTATGAGAAAACATTTGTTCACATCTGCACACGCTCCTAACTTAACTTTTAAGCTGACCAAACAAATTCCAGACAAATCGAAACTTCTCGCGAAACCTTGAGAATGCCCGACATGGCGGGACGCTAGAGCAATAAAAAGGCATAGGACTCTTGTTTTTTCAATGCTGAGGATCGGTGTTGCAAAATGTCAATAAATTTCCGTATTCTTGGTAATTTGTAAAGTTCAAAATTAAGGTTCTAGTGTAGGTTTAGCGCCAAAATACTCAAAATGCATTATTATTGTATACATTTTATTGTATGCGGTGGGGAGGGGGGGGCGATGAAAATTATGATTGAAAATTGGGTCGTGAATACTAAAAGGTTGAGAAACACTGATGTAATGAAAATAATTTCTGCCTTTATTTCATAAGTCAGTTTTGATTTACTATCAGTGCTTTGCATTTTTCATTGTTTTTTTCATACTTTGCGGTCGTAAGTTCCTAAGCCACATAACAACTACTGGACATGAGCAATTGCTTTATTCTAGTGGTTATGTTACGAGGCTTCAAACCAAAGATCCTGGGATCTATTCAGAGCCAACACCAACCTACCACAACACAACTTTAAAAATCAAGCTTTATTTAAGGCATATCCCTCATGAACCGAAGTATTCCCTCGTATTTTAATGATTTGAAAGAAAAGTTACATCAAGACTTCAAAAATAATTTATGGTGCTTTATTTATTGAATGATTTCATGAATACCGCCTTGTTTCTGATAAAAAGATTATTAAAGAAAACAGATTACTTCCAAAAAAGTTTACAAGGCCATTACAAGCATATCACAGTAATTCAAATCTATCGCTTTTGGGTTTTGTTGGAAAAGGAATAAATATATAAATTTCTTTTCTTATATTTATCACAGAATTTTAAAATGTATAACCATTTTAAATGAACGAGACATATTGTATACAACGATTTTAGATTGTTATCGATTCAGAAAAAAAAAAAAACACTAATTATTTTCTCACTTTCATCTTGGTAATTTTTTTAATCATTTCACGAAAGTGGGACTTATTCATTAATTTTATACAAATTATTTTTTTTAAAAAAAATTTGAAACCGAATTTCCGAAGCCTTCTGAAATTTGTTTTCGAAATTCCGTCACTGTATCTGTAATTAAAGATGAGAAAAACAAAAACAGACTGAAAGCAAATCAAATCAAGTGTATTGGCGCGAAAATTGTTTCTGAACGTTATCAGTATCTAACCTCTTTTTTTGCTATCTTAGAAGTAATTTACATGTTTTCCTTTACAATATTTGGCTAATTTCCGAGAAGATTTCGTAGAGAAATATGGATTTAGCTCAAGTACTAGAATCTATTCCTCTTCAAGAATTATTACAGACTATTCATAACAAGGCAAAAAGTGGGAGCAAGGATGTTCCTGCTTATATACGTGCTATATTTCAAGGATCGATGGATGGCAGTGATGAATCCGAAAAACGCTGCCGAGAAACTTTCAAAAGTTCTCTAAATCTTTTACAAATACCTGATTTATCGGCTCGTTTAACTTCAGAAATCGTTAATATACTTTTACTAAAAATTGATATGTTTCATACGTCTAGTTTGATGAAAATTGCAGAATTCTTTGTGGATCATGCCAAAAAAAATAATAATTTTGGAAATAAATTTTTGGAAATTTTTTCTAAGGTTTTATCTTGCCTATCGCATCGCGACACGATTGTTTATAAAGGAGAAAATAAATCTGGTGCTGATTTGAAAAAAGACATCATCATGTCTGTGATTTCTGATGATGTTAACATATCATGTATTGTAGAAATAATATCTGTACTTAAAGACATTGATTTAACTGAAGATGAAATCAAACTGATAATTGATAATTTGTTAAAATATTTACCGAGTGTTGACTACATTGAACTTCCTTCGTATATCTACCAGTTGTTATTGCTATCATCTAAAGGGCAGCGTCAAAAAATTTTATTAGGTATTATATCTTACTTCATTAAACAGGATGGTGAGTTTCAGCAACAAACAGATGACGACAGTGAAAGTTTAATTTGTAATGGGAATGAAATAACCTATCGACAAACTGAAGGAACTGTGATACTTATGTTATCTGTGAGCTGTAGGCATGATCAGACAATTGGAAAGGAATTTTCTGCCTTGATGAAAAAAGTCGGACATAAGGCTGAATTTGTTTTTTTACCTTTTCCTTTTGCTGCTTCATTATCTTTGTCACAAATCCAGTCCAACAGAGATGATATATTTGATACCTTAAAGAAATCTTTGACTACAGCATATCAGTTAAAGACTAAAAAAGATACTTCACTGTGGATGAGAGAGATGATTCCTTTAAATCCTAACATTTTGGAATTGGTGAAAGATGCTATAAGGTGTAGTAAACATGGATGGGATCATGTCTGTCAAGGTCTCGTGAAATTTGGATTTACTATAATTGATGCCTTTGGTCCAAAATCTATTGGTGGAAATGTTGTTAAGTCATCATCAGAAGAGGGATGTCTGTTAGGTAGTCACATTCTGAGGGATACTTTCAAAAACCATCGTGTTGTCCGATCAGATATACTTGAGCAAATTCTGAATCAAATTGTCACTAAATCTCAAAAACCTGTGAAGCATTACATTGATATATTATCCCAAATTGTACAGAGTGATCCTTTATTTCTTTTAGATGTACTTCCAAGAATAGTAGAAATTTTAGATTACATTCATTTCATACCTCATGCAAATGCATTCGATATATTACAGGCACTTGCCCCATTACTGAGAATAAGCATGCCCTTGAAAGACACTTTAATGTTAGTCTTAAGGAAAGCTCTTTTTCATAGGGATATTGATGCTAGGAAAGTAGCTGTAAGTGGTTATTTGATGATTCTAAAAAAACTCAATTTCATTGGCAAAGTTTCCCTTAGTCAGAGCCAAACATCTGTTAGCAGTCAGGCTTCGTCTGCTTCTTTGATATCCACTCAAGTGAAAGCTGATGTTTATGTAAGTGCAGGAAATTTGAGTTCAAAAACTATGTGCTTAGAAATAATGGGTTTGCTTAAGAGAGTTTTAATGCAACAAGGAACTGTACGTCAACTTCTGTATGAAAGCTTATATGATGTTACACTTCAGAATAATTCTCTTCGCGATATTGTATTAGAATTGCTTTTGGGACAGTTTGAAAAATTTTATGAAAATGACAATGACTCTGATACACCATTGCGGTTTGATTTGTGTTTCCAAGAATTAAAAGGCAATATTGTTATGGAAGAGCCTCTTGCTGACCTTATTACTTGCATTTATCTGATACTATTAGAATCGGAAGAAGTTATTGATGATGATGAATATGATATCAGTGCACAAAAGATACTTGAAGATTTCTTGCAAAAATTAATGAATAAAATGTGTGAAATTGATATTATGAATTTGCACCTCACTAACAAGGAAGTAGATGACACACCTACCAATACATCACAGAGCAAGCTTGTACTAAATGTTTATGAATCACTATTAGAATATTGTTTGCTGCAGAACAAGGATTTTGATACTGAGAATTGTGAATTGCTTTTAAAATTGTATCGCAAGTATAAAGAAATACTTGATTCCCTCAATGATAAAAAACAGAAAAAGCCAGTAAAAGGGAAAACGAACATAGTTTCATCTATGCATGTTACTCTTAAATTCTTTTCAAGATTCATGCATGGCCTATTTTTAGATGGAACTTTCAAGCATCAAGAGGGTTTGAATTTGTTTAGAAGTTATTCAGCATTTGTTATACATATTGTGAAATCATGTAATCAGAAAATCATAAAGTTAAGTGAAAATGGTATTCATGATGGTTTTTCTAAAGTAATGGCTGACTCATTTAACGATATATTAATCCTTGGTCAGGTCTATTTTAAAACTTACCTTGATGGTATTGGTTCTGATTTTACAACACTGGATTGGGAAAGGATATCTGGACTTTTTGCTGATGGTTTAGCAGCTTTGTTTGTATTCATTAATATATATCACAGGAAGAATGCTAGCAAGTTTGTTATAAAAATATGTGACGATGATTCAAAAACTATATCACAAGCTATTCAAATAGTTTTAAAATCTATTCAGAAATCAATTATGAAATTATTATCAGATACTGAAAATGATGTTAATTTAAAAGAAATTATCCCTCTTTTATCAGTTATCAAAACATTGTATGACCTTTTTCCTTCTGATTTTAGTGAAGATGTATACAAGTGGTTAAAACAATTATGTTCTCAGCAAGTATTTCAGAATGCATCTGTATCTAAATCTTTTGTGTCTTTATGCCTCACTCTTGGGCATCAGTATTCACATATTTTGATTTTTCTTAAAGAAATAGCCTTTGATTTGCATTACCATTTAGATGATATTGATCCTGATGTAAGAGTTAGTGGCTCACCTAAATATAACATCATCACATCTGAAATTGCTCGTGTTTTGATGCCTTACTTAATTTCAAACTTGGATCAAATACTGGAAGAAACTGAGTATGTTCTGAATTACATGAAAGCTAATGCAGTTCTTCCATCTGAATTTTTAATGTCATCAAATGGAAGTGATGAAAGCATACAAAATATGGAACAGGGAGTTTCTGCATGTCTTGCTGATATGGTTTTGGTGTTTCATGAAATAGTTCAAACTAGTATACCTGCAGATAATACAAGCAGTAATATTTTCAAAACAGTTGCAAAATTTTATAGAATTTTATGTGCTTTGACAAAATACTACTTATTACGCCATACTAAATCAAAAATAGCTGTGCTTCATTCAAATTTTGAGAAACTTGTAAAATTAACCCACACCAAGCTCACATCTTATGTCTATGGATTTATCACTTATATCCAAATGATGTCTGAAGAAGGTGACAAAAAGAAAAAAGTCAAAAGTCAAATTGCAGCAGCAAAAGCAATGAGAGAAATCAGAACTGTTCCGCCTCTAGTTTTTGCTGTAGAGACTTTTGAGAAAAACCTTATTCTTTTGTCTAAAAAATACAAGAGAAATTTAGTGAACCATATGAAACTAAGCACTGCAAGAGACTTTCGTATCAATGCTGCTGCAATAACTCAGCCTGAACAGTCTCAAGAAACAGAAGCAAATTCTGAGGTTGCATCTGTTAATGGAACTGTCAATGATGAAAATTCTGATCATGATGAAATAGTGAATGAAGATTCAGCTGATGATGGACCTGATAATGAAATTGCTAACAATTCTAATAGTAACATGAGCATTGCCAACAGCTGTATTCAAAATAATACTGTGAATAATAAATCTGTTCATGATGAACCAGTTTTAGAAAATGAAGCAATGGAAATAGATGAGGTAGACAACCAGCCAGCTCAAAAAGTTTTAAAAGAAAATAAGCCATTAAATGTTAAAAGAAAACGTTTGGGAGTGAGAGTGAGCACTAAAAAAGCTAAATAATTTGATATTTTTGTGGTGAAATCTAAACACACAGCAAATGTATTTAGTTGAAAAATCAAAAGGTGTGATTTTTTTTAAAATGAAGTTTGCTGTTTAAGACCATGATAATGATCTTGCACGCTATTTAATGGCTGTCACATGAACATTTTTTATAATTAATTATTGTATGCTATCATATATACTTCTTGACAGCTACTATGAAATAGTATACACTTTCCCTAAGAGTTGGAAAAGGAACGATATATATGATAGACATAATATATTTATATAGACATTAAAATATTCCTTGTACGATTTATAAGCTATGTGGTACTTTTCCATTATACCGGCGCAACTGAAAAGTCGGCAATAATGATGCAACCAACGCCAAATAGATTATCGTTGCCGGTAACCTTTTGCTGCCACATGTTTTAAAGAACTTGCGGCCATTTCGTCACCTGCGCCAAAATGGCGACTGTGTGCTTTGGCAAAAAATATGCTTGGGGAGATTTGTGCCGGTATAATGGAAAAGTACCAGCTATGTTATATTACAAATCATGTTATTTCAAATGTAAGAAGAAAAAAAAATTTAAAGAGCTTATTATTATATATATTACTTTATGCTTGTATGATTTAGTTTTCTGAATAAATAAATATGTTATCTTGAAAGTTTTGTTTTATTTTGAATATTATTTTTTGATCATGAAATTTAGGTACCTGTTCATCAATTGCACATGAGCAATTAATCATCGAAAATGTCATATTAATCTATTCATTAGTTATATGCATTTAAGCCAAAAATTCACCAATGTGATGTGCTAATACACAAGTACTGAAAATTAAATGTAAAGATAATAATAATCATTTATTTCAATGTTCTTATGAATAATTAGGTTATTTATGTTAGAAAAAAATGTTTCTGTTCGCAAACATTGAAACTACTTTTATTAGAGAACTGAAAAGGCACTATCCATCGAGGAGATTTAAAAAAATTATGAATGTATATTATTAAAGGCATTACAGCTAACTTTTTTGTGTGTGGCCCTTGAGAAAGATTTGTCTCAAGATTCTTAGGATTTTATAAAATTTTGTAATATAATTAATTTTGTGCATTTTTAGTTTTAGATCAAAATCTAAGAACCAATTACTATTGCCTGTTTGTAGCATTGCATTCTAATATTGTGCTTGTTCACAATATTTCTATAAATTTAATTGCTTTATATTGAATTTGGAAGTCTGAAAATTTCAATGAAGTAAAAATTTAATTTCTGGAATTTCTTTATGAATTTTAACTTGTTTTCCTTGATTCAGTCATAAGTTTCACAATGTTTTATCTTTCATACAATTACACAAAATGCGTAGTAAAATCATACTATTTACTTGGACACAAATTTTCAGATCACATATACATTATGCCCGTAGAACAATAGAGAACTACAATTTAATATTTTTTACCCTGTAGTAAAACCTCTTATTCAACTGTAACTGTCTATGTCATGAAAAAAACAACTTTATCCTATTCCAACTTTAGTAATTAAAATTTTGCAACATATTAAGTCACATATTGGAATTCATCATAATGTGTAAATGATAAAATTAAGTTTCTAACAGCATTATTATCAAGAAATGTCTACCTTAACCAATAACTTGTATTTATCTGCAGTCATGTGAAACATGACTGCAAACTATTATAAGTCTTAAAAAGAAAAACAATGCTTCATTTGAAATTTATTTAAATTATGTTGCAAACTTAATCTATTCATTAGTTTTGGAAAGAATCACCAATTTCCATATTTTTTTTTTTTTTTCTTTATTCTGAAAATATTTTCTTTGATCTCAGTGTTACATAAAGATTTTTAACTGTGCTTAGTACTCTTTAAATGTTGAAAAAAGAAACAAAAAATAAAAAGATTAGTTTGTTCATCTTATATCTATAAGAAAAATTACCATTAAAATATTTTTTCCTCCATCAGTCTTTGATAATCTTGTTATATATTTGGCATTTTCATTAAGTATAATGGATACATTAAACTGTTATATATCATTCTTAATTTTTGTATACATATTTTCTGCAAAGATTGTGGTTTTGATTTAGTATGCATTGCATTTTAAAGTATAATTATTTGTGGATTTTTTAATGAATTAAAGTGTTAAAATGTTTTTAATGATATATTAACTAATATTTTTGTAAAGGCAATTTTAAGATAATTAATTACAAAATCAAAAATAATTGCTAGATAAAATCACACATCTTAAGTTTTCTGTAGAAAAGTGTTTTCAAGGAGCTAATGTCACCTCAAAATATATTCAAGTAATTAAATTTCATGATTTATTTTACTATTCATTATCTCAAAATTTATATTATTGATATAATTCACAGTCTAAAGTTTCTTTTATTTCTCTTATTAATTGCAGTATGGATAAAATATGTATTTTTATGTTCCATTATTTTAAACTTTTTCCCAAAACATATAAACATTGAAATTGACTTTTTAAAAATTGAATCTCAACACACTTAATCTTCAGTGCATTTAAAGTTTTCAAAAATAAATTTACTTTTTAAAAATATGTTTTTTTTTAAAAGTAAATTTATTTTTGAAATGTTAAATAAGTTTTATGGACCTAGACCAATCTTTTACAAAGAGGAAACAATATAAAATTGAATGCCCTCTTGTTTGAAATTGATACAATTCCACACTTTTTGGGAGAATTGAACATAATTAGGCACATATGTTTCTTAACTCCTAGAAGGATTAACTGCACTATTAAAAAATTTGCAATGCCTTCTTAAAGGGTATAGAATAATTTTACATTCTTCAACCATTACTTTAAAATATTCTATTGCTCAAAAATTCTTGTAAATCAACTTAAATTTTTTTAAAAAATCTTTTTCGTGATATAAATTTTATTTCTAACTAGACTTGCATCAATTTACTGTGATTAAAATCTAATTTTTGCATTTTATTTTCTTTTAAGTTAATAAGTAGAAATTCAAGAACTTGTTATGAACCACAATTCAAGAAACTTGGTTTTAAACATTCCTAGTCAGCTTTGATACTATATAAGAGAATGTCTTATTTACTGATTTGTAAGTTAAAATGTATTAAGAAATTGTCCATGCATTGCTTCTATGAATCCAATGTTACTTAATCTTCTGTGTACTTAAAAGAATATATAGGCACAGTTAAAATATTTTCAAAATGAGACGTGTTCAAAACATACACTTGTACTGAGAATGGAATAAATTAAATGTGAGTAATTATAATTTAATTTATATCATTAATATTTTGTTCAATTTAAATCAGTTAATTGCAATCATTAGTAATGTATATTTGATGCGTTTTAAGAAAACTCTCAAACATACAGAATTGATGCATTTTGTGCTTCTAAATTATTCATATATATATAAAAGTGTATGTAAATCGTTTCCACTTTCAATCCCTATTTAAATTTTTTTAAGACTAAAAGTTTTTCTGATATACCAAAATTAAATGAAAGCAAGAAGCATTAAATAATGATAATAGAAAGGACATAGTATTCAAAAAAGAAAATTTAATAGAATCTCTTTGAACTGTTTGTTCACAAATACTGAAGAAAATAAAAGGAAAAAAAGGTTTGGGAAAAATTTTGCAATCTTCATACTTTTTTGCACAATGCACATTAAAATTCCAACATCAGTGTTTTAAAATCTTCCCTTATATTTATGTATATAATCTATGTTGGAAAGAAGGATTTTGAAATACATTATAAACAAACTCATTAGCTTTTAAAAATTACTTTTTATTTGAAACTATATTATGGAGATGTCCTTCATAGTTTTAAATTGAATTAATGATCTGAAAGGGAAAACGGCGTAAATTCTATTCACAAATTGCAGTAAATTTACATATGATTTCAGACTGAATGAAATCTTGCCTCCAACTGTTTTCCAAATTGAAAGTTCTACTTTCCATTATTGTAGGATTAGTCGTATGACATAAATATTGTATGCTATCTTCTTTTCAAAACAACTTCTTCGAAATTGTGAAGTTGGATATTCACGATCACTCCACACCATTTAAATGATAGCACGTCGAAGTCGATTAGTTATTTCCACAAAAACATCCAGGATTATCATGATACGGAGTGGAAAGTTAGTTTTATACCTAGTCTGCCTTAATTCCCAGCACACCAATTTTCGGGCTATTTGGAATAATTGCTCTTTGAAAGAGGACAGAGGTCTGTAATATATTCTGGTAAAATATCCATCCACACAAAGGAAATTGCACGGAGTCGAATGGCAGTCCACCAAACTATTTATACAGCCGATGTGAAAGCGTTTGAATGACTTTATAATTTCTAATTAAAGTCATCGAGCATAGGCTTCATTGGAATCTTTTAAAAGGCCCATACTGTGATTTTTTTTTTTTTTTTTACTTAAACATGAAAACTAAGACTTTTTTTTTAATCACTGTCGTATGCTTTTGATTTATGCTTGTTCGTTTATTGATAAATAATTTAAATTTCTTTCAAAGTATGTTAATGGGGGTTAAAGGAGCATTCGTTGATGTAATCTGAAAGTTTGGTGAGAGAATGAAACCTGAGGTGCCATCCTCGTTATCTGACTGCGATTCAAAATTATGATTGATTTTAAACTGGACGTTATTATTTCCAGTATCAATTCGATGCCAATGCCAATGATGTGGGGGTTCTTGGGAAGCACCTAGGCTCAGTGGCCTTTCATCTTCCATTCAGCTGAAATGATAGTTAGTGACAAACAATATATGCTGAGCAGTAATGTTGAATTATAGTAAGGAATTTATTATATTCATCCATGTTGTTGTGAAAACTGATTGACATATGTTAAGTGAGCATCAAAAAAAAAAATTTAAAAAAAAAAAGCAAAAAGAAGAAAAAAAAAAAAATAAAAAAAATACGTGAAAAAAAAAAGAATTAAGTGATGGAGTTGTTTATTCGCTATAATTTGGTGGCTTATTGTCCTAACGTGTTACATTGGCGATTGGCGGGGGGTCATGCTGTCGGTGCACAGGGGTGAAGGGTTTTGTTTATGTTAGGAGGGTTCTGGGTCTTCTCCTGTTACGATTGCTCTTGGGATCGTAGGTAGGGATTTCTAGAATCGCTTCGTTCTGGTTGGAGTCTAGTTTCCGATAGTAATTTTTTGAAATTCTCTTGAAAAAGTCCCCAATAGTAGGCAGCCTTAGATCTTTTAAAATATTTTTGTTTCTTATATACCAAGGCATGTTTGTAATTTGCCTTGCGGTGCTGTTTTGGAGTGCCTCTAGCTTACTGATATGGGTTTTAGCTGCCGCTCCCCATACAGGTGAAGCGTAGCTAATTAGTGGCCGGAGGAGAGATTTGTATAGCAGGAGTTTGTTACTTAGCGAGAGTTTAGAGTTCCGGCCCAGTAGGGGGTAAGTATCAATTCGAGGCTACTGCACCCCCTTTCCGTGGAAGCACGGACACGACATCATCATCATCAATTCGAGGTTCACAAAATAACATTGAGATTCAATTCCAGTTTACAATCAGTTAATCAGGTGCAACTGTGACCGTTAGAATATATTTACTTTTCGTTTTTGATCTGCTGCTGCTGTTTATTTGAATCATCACGTCTGTCGGGGTTTGATATCTGTACATAAACAAGGGGCAATCATGTTGGGTATGTTAAAACTTGTTATATAATTACAAATTTGAGTAATTCAAATATGAATTTTAAA
The DNA here is from genome assembly GCA_026543055.1 of Argiope trifasciata. NCBI lineage: Eukaryota > Metazoa > Arthropoda > Arachnida > Araneae > Araneidae > Argiope > Argiope trifasciata. The sequence goes on along the minus strand of JAPMOQ010016150.1, from coordinate 2,159,262 downwards.
TTCGAATATGTTTCTTCTTTATTTTTCCGAAGGAATCAATTTAAAAAAAAAAAAAAAAAAAAGTATTGATAGCCGATCTAAACTTCGTAAGGAGGAAATTTTTTTTATTGAGCCCTTCTTTGATAAAATACAAATGCATTTATAGTTTTTTTTACATGAAATCTTAGGCAAAAAAAAGGAAAAATTTCTGTATACGTTTTTTAACTGAAAAATTTTAAGACAATGAAATCTTATCAGTTTGGAGTTTATGTTACGTAATCTGTATAGTTTTTTAATTTGATTTTTCAATCAGTCTAAACATTTAATAATAATTTTACGTAATTAATGTGATTTTAATGCAATTTTGTTAGTTAATTAATTTTATTGCAGTCATTTCATATTGATTGATTATTTCATAAATTTATTTAATGATTTTTTTTTTTTTTTTTTTGAGAATGTAAGCATAAAAAATAGTGTTTTTGTGTTTAAACCTACAAAAGTTTCATGCATTTTATATAATTCTATACATTAATTTCTTGTTGCAAATTGGAGGGAAATGTGTTATTCTGTATAAATGGAAAGCAGGGTTGTGATTCTTCAGCAATCCACGATTTTCTGCTTTTATAAAGACTTTTTTCAGCATTTTCTAAATTTTAAGAAATTTACAGTTTACTTGTATCAGAAGAACTATCTTAATGATAAAGTGAACAGAAATTTGTAAAATATGTATTCAGTAGCAAAATCTGCAAATCAGAATGTCTTTAAACAATTGTGATAAATAATTAAATTCAAGTTAAAGGAAGATACAAACTTGCAAAGTTTCCAAATTGCAGGGAAAATGAGATACTAGATCTCAAAAATGTCTTCCACATCTGAATTTTTTACTCAAATGAAAGTGGTTGTCGCATCAAAATGACTGATGCCCATATGCAAACTATGAAATACATTTTAAGTCATACTAATCAGATCTAAAAAAGTAAACAAATGAAATGAAAAAAAACCATTAATATGTCCTAGATATTTCACAAAAGGGCATTGACTTCTTAATAAACATTTGTTAAAAGATGTTAGAGAGAATGTTAGTAAAAGCAAAACAAAAAAAAACGATTTCCCCCTTATGTTTGACTTGTATATGTTTAAATTTATTCTGAATGATATTCTTCTTAATGCATCTTCAGGAAATTCTTATACTATTGATACAAACTGGACTATGATTTTGGTAACTTTTTTTCTGCACGTTGATTATTTGATACGTGCTTTTTGAACATTTTTTCCTTTGCACTTTGTTTCATGTGACTTTTTGGATTTTTTTTTAATCACCTTTTGGTAAATTATATTTGGAAAAGGAATTGAAGGTCCTTGCATTATTTTATAAAGTGGAAAATATTAAAATATATAAATGGCATTTAAGAATTACTAAGAATGGATGGAAGATTTTAATTTTTTCACAAAAATTAATAATTACCATTCTGAATATGTTTCTTTATAAAATAAAAATATTCTAATGATCATAGTTGGGGTGATTAAGTGTTTTTGACTTGTTAATAATTATGAAAAAAATTTTAATAACTTCTACATGGGAAATTTTAAAAACAGTTTTTATTTTGAATTTTAAAATTTGTATGATAGTCCATCTGTTAGCTTTCAAATAACAGTAAATATATATTTTTAAATTGATGGATGATCATTCATATATCAAATGTGACCTAATTTCAAAAATAATATTTGAATAATATTAATAAAAAAATGAAGTTTTTTTTTCTCCTATTTTTGTAAATTATTGAAAAAGAAAAAGTTTGTATATTAGAATCTGTTTTTTATAATACTGTAGTGACCTAGAAAAAAAATATCAGCATGGACTGTATAGGTTTTTTCACTTTCAATGTTTATTTATATGTATCTGTATCATGCTAGATAATTTTGTTTTTCTTATTGATTCATTTTACAAATATTAGTTATTATAAATTTATGTATTTTACTACCTTTAAATTATTATTTAAACTTTTTTAAGGTATTCCCAATGGAAATTTTACTACTATTAAGAATATGTAAGTGGAGATAAAAAGAGGAAAGTTAACAATAGACAACTTACCTTAAAATCATTGTTCCCTATCATAGAACAAATTTTCTTGGTTTATTAGAAATGATTAGATCAACTAATAAGCAGGCAATGTGCCCTCATTCCAGCCTCTTAGGATAACTTTGTCAGCTTCTTTATTAATGACACCTTAAAATTAGTTTATTTTCTTATCTACTTTACTTTTTTCACCTTCTGTGTCATTAATATGTATATTGTCCACTTAGAAATCTAATACTTTTTAGAAGGATCTACTTATTTGAAACTTTCATCAAATTTATTGTTGATTTTTTGCAAATGTAAATTGTGTATTCTGTATCATCATAAATTAAATGTTTTAATGAATTAAAAATGATCTTCAGAGAGTAAATACATAATAAGTTTAAAATGCTGATTGGAAATGAACAGGCGTGAGGATATTTGAAAGCAGAAGCAACAAATTTATCTGCATTTCAGTAGGTATCTGTTTCCTCTGTCCAATCACCTGCTGCAATAATAGTTGTGTTTCTAACCCTCTAATCTGGAATTCCCCTTCTATTTTATGTTCTGGACCTTGAAATACTGTCATTCTCTTCTCTAAAATATACAGATTATATTATATCAACATTCTAAAGGGATTGAATTATCATGATAGAACCAAAAATGATAACTGGGGCAAGTAGGTTAAAAATGTATTGAGTAAATAGGCATTCTGTCTGGACCAAAACCAATGTTATGGTTTGGTGATTTATCTTTATATTGTTATATTATAACCCTTCATTCTATATTAGATGAATGAAGATTTCATTTATTTAATGTAGGCTTTATTCTATGCGTAATGAATGCATAAGTTTTTAGTTTCAATTGCTTTTTTCTTCAGAATTTGTATTGCTTAGTTAAGAATATTGATGCAAACCATTTTGCTTTCTTTACTTTTATATTGTGTACTTTTTTTTGACAATTACTTAAATTCTTTTATGTATTATGACATATTGAAATGAAATTCACACAAAACTATAAAAAAAGTATTCATTGATAGTATTTTAGAAGTTTAATATTTAAAGAAATTTATTAATATTATCTTTATTGTATTTTAAAGTATAATTACATGCTTCATTTTTGATTACATGTATCAACTTAAAAAAATAGTTATTTAATTTTAATGTATTTTAATCGTAAGACATAAATTAGAATACAATATTAATAAAATTAAAATATTATGCCTTTTTTTTTGTTCATGGGAGTTTTTAATATTGATATTTTTTTAAAGAATATGATGAGAGAATGATGTTTTTTGAGATTATAGAGATATGTGTTTTAAAAATTTATTTGTAGATATAAGATTATGCCAGTCAACTTTAATTCGGGTTTAAACTTGTTGAAAAATGCTTTAAAATTTTTGATTTATTTATTTGCTTAAATTCTTCTCCATTTTAGAAAAATGCTGGAGAGTTGCACGTTTGAACCGATTCTATTGCACTAGAGTAGCACCTAAAATAACAACTCATTATACAATTGTTCCCCGAGAAACTGATCCAAGATGGGAAGGTTGGTAAAGTGAAATACTATTGTATATTATGCATTTATATATCTTTTTTGCACTTAATGTCAGTTGTTTGTTTTTGGATATTTTAATAAGGAATTAGATATGATTATGTACATTTTTTTTTGTTTCAAATCTATATTCTGAATATTTTACGTTTGCATTTTTATTGCTGATAAATTATTTTAATAACATAAATACTGTAAAATTAAAAAAAAATTATGCAGTCTATTTTTCTTAATTATGCAAAATTTTCACTTTCTTTAAATATTTTATGAATGAAATCAATTGAAAATTAGTTTAGTATATTGTGAAAATACTCTATTTCTATCTCTGTATGAAATTCATATATAGATAGAAAATATTCAATTAATTCAAATCTTTTTAGTTTAGTCATAAATATAGTTATTTTATTTTGAAAATAAACTTTTGGATTCAATGAAATTTTGAAATAAATTTCAATGAATTTTAAAAATTTTCTTCAAATAATTTTTTTACCTGATAATTTTTGATAAGAAAATATAAATTCCCAATTTTGATATCAAATTCAATAATTAATGTAACTTTAACTGGTTTAGCTGCTTAATTTTGAATGGCTTGCTATTTAGGTGTTTCTATGGAAAGAGTAAGTGACGAGACAGATGTTGTTATTGTTGGTGGTGGACCTGCTGGTATGTCAGCTGCCATCAGGTTAAAACAGTTAGCAGCAGAAAAACAAAAAGACATTCGAGTATGTTTAGTTGAAAAAGCTTCAGAAATCGGTAAGTAATTGGCTAATAATAGTTATTTCATCCTATAAAAACGTATATATACCTTTTATATACCTATAAAAGTGTTTCCTAAATTGATTTTATAATGTAGAAAGAGTAATATATAATAAGGGTTGTAGACATATAAATTTGTCTGATGAAAACTATCATGAAAATTCAAAGTATACCAAAAATTTCGGTATAATTTCAGAATTCTATAATTTGTTTACTATTGATTATAAAAAATAATAAAACTTTTACTGAAATAATAAAAACAATTTTATTTTGCATCAAATATCTGTTTTCTGAGTGTGTGGGAATGGTGTTGTGAGTTGCAGCAAATTTTGATTAATAGAGATTTTCTAAGCTTCTATGGAAGACATATTGAACCTCCATTTGTTACTGAGAGTCATATACCATAACACATACCTACTATAAAATTTAGGCACCAAAATAACCTCACCAATTAGTTGAGCCTCAAAGGAACTGAATTTTTTTTTTGTGACAAAGAGAGGCAAGTTTATGATTGCCCTTTATTAAGAGAATTACAGTAGGACATGTAAAAAATACTTCAGAGTTGGTTCTTTCCAAAGTTGCAGAATTTTTATAGAAATTTTAGATTAAAACAACATAGATTATCAACAAACTAGTAGTTAAAATTTCTCGAAGATTTCTGACTTGCATTATTCTTCATTTCTGGATCAAATGCATTATAGCTCTAAATTTTATACTTGAATCATCCTTTTTTCTTTTCCTGACTTATTATTTGATTATTTTTCCCCCTTAAAAGAGATTTTATTTAGAAGTATCTATTGCCATATATTTTTGGTATTATTGTACATTTAGATGCCATCCCTGCTGGCAAATCAGAATGAATTTAAAATCAATTTATAGCCAAAACAAATGAAGTAACATTAAACATGTCTTTACAAGTAAATAATTTAAATATTAAGCAAACAGTAGCTGTCTGAGATTAAAGCTTTTAAAATATTTTGTCAAATTTTTTAGTATATGCTGAATATTTTGCTGTTTGCATGTTTGAAGGATGATTATTTCAAAATGTGTGTTTTAAAATAATTTTGAGAGTGGACGAGGTCTTTTTATATAATTTGTGTTTAATTAGTGTTATTTTGAAAGTTGTAGCTTGTTTTGTATTTTTTTCCAAGTTTTGATTATCTTTTCTACCAAAAAGATTGAAGTTTTGTTATAATTTTAGTTTCAATGTGATGTTTTATATTTTTGCAGTCCCGTAAAATTGAATTGGATTTTTATTTTAGGTGGTCATATCTTATCTGGAGCTTGCATAGAAACAGATACTTTAGATTCTTTAATTCCTGACTGGAAGGAGAAAGATGTAAGTTTCTCTCAATTTCCCCCCACTGTGTAATGTATTTTGTGGTATTAAATTAGGATTTTAAAAATATTTTTCTAATGAAAATTTTTAAGAATTGTGAGGGCAAATAATATTTTATGCTAGAAAGACTCATTAGTTATTTGTTATTAAATGATGATGAAAAAAAGTTAAACTTATGAAATTCTCCCTCTCTCTTATATAATATGCTAAATAGAAAGAAAAGGACACATTATGTTGGAAAATGAACAAAAGATGTCTGAGAAGCAGTAAAAGTTGCATCGTTAAATTGATATAATGATTGGTAATACTAGGTTAGATAAAGAAGATACATTTGAATTTGGAAATAATTTTATTAGTTTTTTATAACTGAAAATATTTTTAACAAATGTTAATATTTAATACCTTTATGGAGATTACTAGGATTATATTTTGGTTTTAAATTGTTGAAAACTTCAGAACATCATAACATTTAATGCCTCTTAATATTGTTATAAATGATATTTATATATTTTTTCAATGATAATATTACACTTCTATTAATTTTTAAGAATGAAAGATGATCTAGAGATAAATTTATTGCTGTTGAAATGTATAATGCTTCATTTTTATAATGTAAGTTTTCATTTGCAGGCTCCCATAAAAACGTCTGTCAAATCTGACAAATTTGCCCTTTTAACTAAGAATAAAAGAATACCAATACCTATTTTCAAAGGTAATTTTTCTACTGTATGCAATTTTTTACAATTCAGTTTTTATGAAATTATACAATATAAATAATATGGAATAACTGAAAATTTAAATATATTTAAATACATTTCTGTTTTAAATTTTATTTTCCCTTTCAATGAAATAACCATTATAAGATTTTCATCATTTAGATTGAGAACAAAATATTTGTCTTGCGTTGTGACTTGCTTTAGTATTATTTAGTGTCATTAGTTAATTGTGCTTTGTGAAAATCTTTTCAGGCAGTTATTGTTTTAAATTTAAAATAAACCGATGATAGGACTTTTAAATAACCAATTCCAAGCAAAGCAAAATACAAATCTATAAAATAGAAACTCATCAACACTTATCTATTAATTAGAACAAAGCTAAATTGTCAAATTGTAATTTTTGTTTAATTATTTTAAGACTTTAATGTTAACTTTTAACTTAATTTTTGTCCTAGTAATTTAAATATAGATGGATAAAGATTTGATAGCAAATGCAAAAACCTTTTTCAATATGTCACAGTGATGATGATGATCAGTGATATTAATCAATTTCAGTGTGATACCAAAAATATATCAATATTTTATTTATTATTATACATATGCCACTTTTTACATGTGTCTATTAATGGCAAATTGACTAAATATCAACATCACTTTGTTATGATGAATAAAAATAATGAAAGGATGAACAGAAATTTGCTTTGTAACTCACAGGTGATTGACAAAATTAACTTTGATTAACTTAAAATCTTTTTGACAGTTTTATCCAAATAAACTGCATTTGTAAAAAAAAAAAAAAGTTTTATTCTGGATTGAACTTACCCTTTGATTCAGTTTCAAAATTTTGTGGGCTTAATTTTGCATTAATTAGCTCTTACAAATTAAAAAACACATTATTAACAGCCTTCATTATTGAAGAAATAGTTATATTTTTTAGAAAAACAGTTCTTTTGTACATAACTTGCTTCCTTGAACTCATTTATGATTTAATTTATTCTTAACTACATACTTTTTCACACTCTTTAACTTAAGTTTTACAAAATCAGTGATAGATAATTTTCATACTTTTAAGTCAAATGGTTTCTGAATTCTATTACAATTTGTCCACATGTTAAAGTTTATTAATTGTTATTTTTAATCTTAAAAATTTAAAGATTTCATACAGATAATTTTTATTTAAGTAAAACCTTAACTATTATATTTTATTTGTCTGGTTTTATGAAAAATATACTGCATTAAAGTCTGAAATGCTGTAAAGTAAGCTTTCAACATTGAAAGAAGTTATTCTAAATTAGGTATTTCCTAGGTTTACCTATGTACAATCATGGCAACTATATAGTAAGACTAGGAAATGTTGTGAGGTGGTTAGGACAGCAAGCTGAAGAATTAGGAGTTGAACTTTACCCTGGTTATGCTGCAAGTGAAGTAAATTTGCTTTTTTTCATATATAAATAATACTTGAAGATTTATTTCGGATTTTTAAAAGATATTTCATTTATTATGCTCTTGATTTATTTTAGGTTCTCTTTCATGAAGATGGAAGTGTCAAAGGTATAGCCACAAATGATGTGGGAATAAATAAAGATGGATCACCAAAGGTAAAGAGTTTTAGTTCTTTTGAAAATTATTTTGCGTTTGTTTTGTTTCAAGTCTCTATCTCTCTCTCTCTCTATAACATACTAACTATGTGGTGCAGAAATAATTTTTATTACTTGTTACGGAATGGTAGCAATAAAATACAAACATATTAGTGTATGAAAGTTTCAGACTGCTTTATTCAGCATTTTTACAGCTACACTTAATTCAACACTTCTCTAATTAAATAAAATTGTTATATTATAAGTGCTTCTTATCTTGTAACATATTTCATTCTGTCCGAACATGAAAAAGAATTTAAGCAATAAACTTTGATTTCAAAGTTTAATGTGCAAGAGCGAAAATAGGTTTAATTATCACTATGGATACTTGCTTTGACTTACCTACTGGAAATAGATTGCTTCCAAATCTATTAATTTCCTGAAATGGTTCTTGCATTAGCTGGAAGTAAAAAAAATATCTTTTTAATGTTGTCATTTACAGTAAAATCTCGTTACAATGAATTTCACGGGACCGTAAAATTTTTTCGTTATAACGGATATTTCGTTGTAACGGAATTTTCAATATTGAACATAAGAAGCAATTAGATTAAGAAATTATCAAAACTAACCATGAAAAACTGCTTTTCAGGAACGTGGATGCTACTATCATCTAAAATATGAAAAAAAAATGACTTACCTCTAGGTAAACAATCAGCTTTAAAAATCAGATTGCAAAGAAATAAAAATTTCATTTTAGAAAGTCCAGGATCTTTTTCTGTTACAAGGTTAGTCGTCACATTAGAAACTAAGTAGTTTTGAAGATGGTAAAAGCTTGAAAAAATCAAGTCCAGCACATTACTTTGTGAATTAATAAATGATCGCAATGTCTCCAAACTCGCTAACGCTTCTGTTGAAGTAACAATTGGCGCATTGTCTTCTACCACAGTTTCTTCATTTTCACTGCTTTCGTCATCAGCATCACTCCTGTCGTCTTTAATGGATTGAGTGATGTCTTCTTCTGTCAGTTCATAACATGTTATGACGTTGTCATCTGCACCGAGATAATCGTTCAAATCAACCTCATCTGAAATCGAAGTTTTCTTTTTTGTGGCGTTCCAAATTTCTTCTAACTCCGATTGCTGAGTTTCGTTTGGATTCTCTTCTTCTAAATTGGCATCCTCTGGAGCTGAATCATCGTCTACTGAATGGGTTGAATGTTTCCAACAGTTGCCTATTGTGGATTGACTGATGTCATCCCAAGATCCACATATCTATTCAATAGCTTTCTTAATGTTGCATTTTTTATCCACGTTTTTCTCCAAATCGCACAAAATTTGACGCAGGCAGTAAAAAGGTTCTGTAGTGGGATTTTACTGCTCGGATGATACCTTGGTCAAGAGGTTGAAGCTTTGATGTGCAATTAGGCGGGAAATATTCCACATGGATGTTATCCAATTTTAGTGGATTATTATGGGGAGTACAGTTGTCAATGAGAAGAAGGATTTTCCTCCTCTTCTTTTTCATATCTTTATCAAAATCGATGAGCCATTCATTAAAAATGGATTGCGTCATCCATGCTTTTCTGTTTGATTTGTAAATGCATGGTAATGGTTTACAGTTTTTAAAACATCGAGGTTTTGCGGATTTGCCAATGATGAGAACTTTTCGCTTCTCTGTTCCGGATTTGTTACAGCAAAAGAGGGCAGTGATTCGTTGCTTTGAAGCCTTCCCACCAACACATTTGTCACCTTTTAAGGCCAAGGTTTTTCTCGGCTCAAGCTGAAAAAAAAAAAAACTCCAGCTTCATCAGCATTGAACACAACATTTGGGCTGTATTTTTTGATGAGGGCTGCTGCCTCTTCTCCTTTTCTCCATTCGTTGACCAATTACATCGGCGCGTCATTCGCCTCCCTAGATATGGATTTCATAACCACTCCGTACCGCTCTCGAAAGCGAATCAACCATCGAAAACTAGCACTGAAGTTTTCTACACCCAGCATCTTAGAAAATTCTAAGGCTTTTTCTCGAATTAAAGGTCTGGTCAGTGGAACATTTCTAGACCGAACATCTTGAAACCATTTGAAAACTGCCTTATCTTCAAATTGGGCTTTACACGACCTTTTTCTTTGAGGGCCAAGAACAGAAGTTTGCAGTTGCATAAAATGTTTTCACGATCTTTTAAAAAAGTTGACAATGTTGATGGAGAAATGCCATACTTTTCAGCCACCTTAACTTTTTTAATTACATTGTCTACCTCGGATATGATGTTTTTCTTTCCTTCCAAAGAAAACTATTTCCTTTTCACAGAAGGAACCATCACTTATCGAGCTGTAGAGTACGCAGAAACCTTACTTTTCATAACACTTTTCACTCCCGCCTGACAATCTACACTACTCGAAAGGCTAGAGGCTTTTTTTTAAATTGAGAATGGAACCAATAATCATTCAGTTTTGTGTTCGCACCGCGACAATTTTTTGTTTACTTCTTGGAAAAATCTGTTTTTGTTTGTTAGTTACACTACCCGCCACCAACTTTTATCACGCAGCTGCGTACCCTTTCGACCCGGGGAGCAGTAAATCGCAGCACCTGCTTCGGGATATCTGTTTCCTCGGAGATGGTGTGGAACCACCTCGGAAATAAGTTGAAAGAAACTTGAAGAAGGTCTGAGTAGTTCGTTATAACGAGATTTTCGTAATTTGATAATTTCGTTTTATCGAGATTCATTTAACATTGTTTTAATAGGTTTTCGGTAGGGACTTCTGTAAATTTCGTCATAACGAAATTTTTCGTTGTAACGAGATTTTACTGTATTTCTGTACAGTTTTTTCCCCCCTTTATTTCTAATAAATCCTTCAAGTTTAATATTCAATGTTACGATGTATTTAAGGGTAGATTTTGTTTGAAGAAAGTTTTTAAGAGTAAGGCTTATTTCAGTTACTCTTTTTGATGTTATGAAATTTCAGTTGATTAATCAAATTGCAACTGCATGCTTTTACTAGTTAAAATTAAGGTAAAAAATTATTTTTTAAATCATTAATTCAAAAATAGGATTTTTGATATGCAGATGGCATATCAATATATTTTTTTATATTTTTGAGTTTAAGTATAAACTCGTTTCTTTTAGATAAAGCAGTGAAATGCTTAACTTTATTATAAAGAAATTAAAACTCTTCTTTTAAAAAACAAAGAAAATTTTATCTTTTATTTATTAAAGTCATGTATCAGTTAGGAAAGATCATACTATGGTAATTACTAAGTCTTATTATCTTCTTCTTAATTCTGTTCAAAACATTAACTTCTGTATGTAAAAACACTTACCAAGACTTCCTAAAGTCTGTTGGTTCATTCATTTTATTTAAAATTCTCTATAGGAGTCTTTTGAAAGAGGTATGGAGCTTCATGCAAAGTGTACAATATTTGCAGAAGGATGTCACGGCCATCTTGCTAAACAACTATATCAGAAATTTAATTTGAGAGCTAACTGTGAACCTCAAACATACGCTATTGGGTTGAAAGAAGTCTGGGAAGTTGAACCTTCTAAGCACAAACCAGGCACTGTTGAGCATACTGTTGGTTGGCCATTGGTAATTTATTTTATCATGAAGTACTTTATGGTCTATTTAGATAATCACAATATTTCTGTTATAATTCTTATTCAATTTGCGATTGAATTTTTTAATAATTACTTTAAGTGAATATAAAATGTAAAGGAATTTATGAACTGACACAATACCAAATAAATAATAATTTATAAGTATTCAATTTATAGATTTTGTTCTATTTATTGTTGTTGCTGTCAAATGCTTATTTTCATCTGTTTTGTAGTATTAATATCTAAAAGTGGTAAATTTCAAAATATTATGATTTTCATACATGTACTTTTTTAATTAATAGAAAAATATAATTTTTCATTTCCAAATATTATATAGTGATATTATTTATTAATTTATATCATAGTATTATGAGAATTTTGTTAAAAATTAAATTATTAAATTTGAATTGTGTTTTGTTATGTATCAAATATTAGATTTTTAAAAAATTAATTACATACCTGTTTTACACATTTAATTTTTAAATTCTGGTTCTTTAATTCGAAAATCATTCTAACTAATTAGAAAATCATTCTAACTTAATTAGAAAATAATTCTAACTAAGCATATATGAATAACTTGTCTGAGTAAAAGAGTTTGATTATATAAAACTTAAATGAACGTTTTAAAATTAAAATACTTCAAAGTATGATAGAAACATTTGTTAATATTCTTTGTTTCTATTAAAACATTAAAATTATATTATTCCAAAATTGTGCTCCTCTTTTACAGAATCATAAAACTTATGGAGGATCGTTTCTTTATCATCTGGATGAAGGTGAACCGTTAGTGGTTGTTGGTTTTGTGATTGGATTAGATTATGACAATCCATATTTGAACCCTTTTAAAGAATTTCAAAGGTTTAAACTTCATCCTTCTGTAAAACCTGTCTTTGAAGGTGGAAAACGTATTGCATATGGCGCTAGGGCCCTGAACGAAGGAGGATTTCAGGTTGTCATTTAATTCTTCATTTCAAATTTTACATAAAATTGGATATATATATATATATTACAACATGCAAACTATTTGTATATTTTAGTTACTTTAATTAAATTTTTTACAGAGTATTCCAAAACTGACATTTCCTGGTGGATGCTTAATTGGTTGTAGTCCTGGTTTTATGAATGTTCCCAAAATCAAAGGAACACATAATGCCATGAAAAGTGCCATGATAGCTGCAGAAGCAATTTATGATCTTGTTACGTCTGAAGATAAACAGTCAACGACAACTGGTATTTAATTTTTTGACCTTTTGTATCTTTAATTGCTTTCTTTATAAATTATGCTTTTTCTCTCATTATTTTTTAAATTTTTCAAAGAATTTCTTATAAGAAAGATGTACATACACTGAAGTGACAAAAGTCATGGGATAGCAATATGCAAATATACAGATGGCAGTAGTATCGCAGCGAAAAAGTATAAATGCGCAGTTCGTTTTCCAGAGCTTTCATTTGTGTTCAAGTTATTCATGTGAACAGGTTTTTCGTGATTTATGGCGGCACGACGAGAATCAACAGACTTTGAACGTGGAATGTTAGTTGGAGCTAGACGCATGGGTCATTCCATTGCGGATATCGTTAGTGAATTCAACATTCCGAGATCCACAGTATCAAGAGTGTGTCGAGAGTATGAAATTTCGGGCATCACATCCCATCATGGACAGCGCAGTGGGCGACCACCTGCACTTAACGACCGAGACCCCCGACGTCTGTGTAGAATGGTCAATGTTAATAGACACGCAACACTTCATCAAATAACTGCAGGAATCAATGTGGGACGTACGAGGGACGTGTCCGATAGGACTGTGCGGCGAAATTTGTCTTCCTTGGGCTATGACAGCAGAAGACCGACTCGAGTGCCTTTACTGACAGCACAACATCGCCTGCAGCGACTCTCCTGGGCTCGTGAGCATATCGACTGGTCCTTAGACCAGTGGAAAACCGTGGCGTGGTCAGATGAGTCACGATTTCATTTGTTACGAGCTGATGGTAGAGTTCGAGTGTGGCGCAGACCCCACGAAGCCATGGACCCAAACTGTCAGCAAGGCACTGTTCAAGCTGGTGGTGGCTGCATAATGGTGTGGGCTGTTTTTACATGGCATGGACTCGGTCCTCTGGTGCAAATGAACCGGTCATTGACTGGAAATGGTTATGTTCAGCTGCTTGGAGATCACTTGCAGCCATTTATGGACTTCACGTACCCACACAACGATGGGATTTTTATGGATGACAATGCGCCATGTCACCGGGCCAGAACTGTTTGCGATTGGTTTGAAGAACATTCCGGACAATTCCAGCGCATGATCTGGCCACCTAGATCGCCCGATATGAATCCCATCGAGCATTTATGGGACATCATGGAAAGGTCCGTTCGTGCCCAAACTCCTGCACCATCCACACTTTCACAATTATGGACGCCTATACAGACAGCATGGCTCAATATTCCTGCAGAGGACTTCCAACGACTTGTGGACTCCATGACACGTCGAGTTGTTGCACTTCGCCGGGCAAAAGGAGGACCAACACGATATTAACAGTCATCCCATGACTTTTGTCACTTCAGTGTATGTAATGATATGTCTGTAAATCTAAATTAAATTCTAATTAACTTAATTTAACCCATATTAACTTCATTCTAAAACTCTTTCTTATTTTCTGATTCATTTCCATCTTTTTTTTATTTTATTAATTCTACACACTTTTTAAAAATTGCCCAAATCATCAAATCCTTACATTCCAAATGCAAAAATCTTCCACGTTTAGTGAATTCTTTTAAAAGTTGCCTATATTCCTCTTACCTAAATCATAAGGATTCCCTATCTTAATTTCATGGTATATAATGATCAAGAAAAATATTTCTGTCACTCTTTCCATTTTTTTGTTGTAATGTAGATAGACATATCTTTGTCACTTCTTGCTTGTATACAAATTATCTCTCCCAGAATGAAATAAAAGTAAAGTTTAAGTGTTTAAATTTTCTTCATTCTTTGGCCACAAAACTGTTCAAAAATTTACATTATATATATATGTTTGTGCAATTAGAATTCCAAACATTTCATACATTTATCAAATACTTTGTTTATATTAGTCTAAAATTTGAAGGACAAGAATCATTTTCATGTTGCTTCCAAATAATTTCCAAAGTTTATTTCATAATTTTTTTATTGTAATCAAAATGTATTAAAAAGGCTTTGTATTCTTTAAAAATATTATTACATGATTCACTCTCTATTTAGATGCAATAGAGATATTGCTGATAGGTGATCCTTGAAGTAATAAGCAGAATTGCTTTGGTGTTCCTGAATAATTAATTTTCAGTTAATTAAATGTTTATTTATATTCAGATATTATGATTTTGATTAATTAATTTGCACATAATTAATTACCTGGAATAAATTATGATTGTTAAAATTATATATATATATATATATTTTTAATTTTTAAGTAAATGATTATCTTTTTTATACATGTATGTAGCTGCTGAACCAACAGAATATGAGAAAAAACTAAAAGAGAGTAGTGTTTGGAAAGAATTGAAATCAGTTCGCAATATCAGACCTTCTTTCCATTCTCCTTTGGGTATTTATGGAACTATGATGTACACCGGCTTGTTTTACTATTTGGGGCGAGGAAAAGAACCATGGACACTATCACATCATGGTAAATAAAACTTTTATTCTATGGCGTAAAAATTTCTATATATATTGTGTGAATTAATGAATAACTGATGATTTAAATAATTTTTTATTAATGTTTTTGGAGTTGACACCATTATTATTGGTTGTCACTATTATTATTTTTTTTATTTGATGTGTTAACATTAATTTAAACTCTTTTTATTATCGAATTCCAGCTTACCATGTTTTTATTTTAGATTTATATTTGTCTGTAACTGGATTCTAATAGACTATCATAACACTATTGAAAACATTGGTTGTTCTTTTATTAGTTTAAAATTTAATCCTTAATTTTTAATTAAAAGTAAAGAATCTTCTAAGGGACATGTAATTTTAATTTAATAATGTCTATCTCTTAGTAGTAAGCTTTCACAATAAATAAAGCCTTTTTTAAATATAGTTGCACCAGTCACATTGGAGTTCATAATCTTTTAATAGAAAAGTACAATAAATATACATTATGAGAATTAGAAGAAAATTGGGAAAATCTAGCTTATGACTAGGAGAGCTAAGGTTTACTTTCTCAAAGGGGATATTGAAATGAAAAGTCTCATAGCATTTTCTTTGTTCCAAAAATTAATATATATATATATTTGAGAAAATTTCAATTTATTAAAGACAATGTACAAATAAATTTAATCTTTATCCTAAGTATTCCAATATATTTCATAATTTTAAACATTTAATTTTATTTTTAAATCATATTTTGAAAAATAGTTGTCATAATTTTAAATATTTTAATAATCAAATGCTTCTTCAAGTTTTGTAATGTCTGATTGATTATAATTTGTTTAATTAAAAAATATTTTGTTGCATTTTTAAAATTTATTATTCTTTAATTACAATTTTAAGGTGCTGATTATGGGAAACTAAAACCAGCTTCTGAATGTAAGCCAATAGAGTATCCAAAACCAGATGGTGTAATTACATTTGACTTGCTTTCTTCTGTTTCCTTGACTGGAACAAATCATGATGATCAACCTCCACATTTGACATTACGAGATGACTCAGTTCCTACTGAAAAGAATTTGAAGTTGTTTGATGGTCCTGAGCAAAGATTTTGCCCTGCAGGTAAAAGTCATCTATATATATATATATAATATTGTGTATTTAAATAGGAAAGCTAAAGATTTAAATATTATATTGGCAAGGATTCTGTGATCCTAAAAAAACAAATTTCTTGCTTATTTTACTTATTATACCTAAATAAAATTGGTTTCATTTTCCGTCTATTAGTTATTATTGATTAAAAATTTGTTTTAAATCATAAGCAAGGATATGGGTTTTAATAAAATTTGAATGCTCTAAGTAATACCATTGTATTGTAATTAAATGTTTACCATTTTAAGGATTCTAATGTATAATAATCTATACTTATAATAAAGCTCAATGTGTGTGTGTGCGTGTGTGTGTGTGTTGGCGCTCTACAGGCCAGACCGTTGGACCTACAGCTACCAAATTTGGTACATGTATACCTTGGAGGTCGGGAATGTGCACCTCGGAGCCCTTTTTTCGAATTTTTAATTAGAATTTGAATTAATTAAAATTTAAGCGAAATTTCGACGTTTTTCCGCTATAACTTCCGAAAATATTATCGGATAAACATGATTTTAACATCAATTTAAAGATAAAAAAATTAGCTTTCTAATAGTATCAGTATTTTAACATTTAACTTAAGCTTCTATTTGTAATGAATTTTTAAAGAAGCATTTCAACTATATTTTTCAACAATATATTTCGGACAAAACAATAAAATTTAATCTGCAGGAGCACGTTACGAGTGGAAGGGGAAAAATTATCTTTTATCAATAGGTTGCCATCAGATAGATAAAAACTCAAATTAAAAAAAATAAATAATTATTGCAAATTAAACATTTAAAAATGCAATTTTCTGCACGTGTCTGCATGAAATGAAATAAATATGAAATATGTTTTTTCTTTTTTAAAAAAAAAGAAAATGCAAAGAATTTTGTGTGACTTTTACAATATTATTAATTAAATAAATCAGCTTTGTTTAATAATAGAAATACATCTATAAAAAAGTCTAAATGAAGTAAATAGTTGCATAGTATGTAGCATGAGTCTATAAATGCTTTAAAAAATGAAGAATATTTAGCTTTTAATTAAAAAGAGATGAATTTGTGACATCAGTGTTTTAATGTATAACTCAAGCTTCTATTTTTAACGAATTTTTAAAGAAATATTTTAACCATGTTTTTTTGAGCACGTGACTGGATAAAATAAAATAAAACAATGCCGGAAGTTCAAATAAAAAAAACTATCATCGCAAATCAAATCTAAAGAAATACAACTTTCAGCATGTGACTGGATAAAATAACATAAATATAAAATGAGATATCTTCTAAAAAAATAAATGCAAGGCAATGGATTCTATGATCGTTTGCAATATCTATATCATTAATTCCATAAATTATCTTTATTTACAGTAAACCTGGTTGAATTTAGACAGGATATGCATTGAAATCCCGACTTAATGGCACATTTCTATAATCGTTTGTAATATCTGTATCATTAATTCAATACTTTTTCCCCTTTTTCGCTTTCTTTAAAAAACTTATTTAACATTTTGGCAACATCACCGAAAACAACATTTTTAATATTTTGGAAGCATAATCGATAAATTGTTAGAGCATTAAACTCAAAAAGTTTTTTCGAATAAAGTTACCGACTCTTTAACTACTAATAACTGAATCTTTTAACTTTAACTATTTCTTAAATTTTGGCTAATGAATATGTGATTTAATTGAAAATTTTAGAACGCATTACTCACGGCGAACCAGCTGGTCGCCAAAGGCGGCTAGTAAGAAATAAGTGGAAATATAAAACCAAGTTGATTTTAAATTTATTTTATATATTTAGTAATTTTTTATTTATCATACACTATATGTCAGTATTTCTTTTATGGTTGTATGCATAAAAATAAACTAAATGTATAGAACTAACTATTCTCCAATGAAATTGTAATAATCAATAATGCTTCACTGACTAATTTAAAGCTTTTGTTTATTCAATCTATAGTTTGTTTGAATTTTAAAGGTATTATACAGTAATTATAATTCAATAAATATATATACCAAAGCAAATTACTTTGATATCCTTAGATAACAGATTAACTCTTTCACTTACATTTAAGATATTGCTTGTAGGAACAGGGTGCATAGTGTTGTGAAAAGTGTATAAAAAGTGCTTAATTTTCCCATGGATATAGCTTTTGGTTTAGTTTTGTTTTCCTCACAAGATAAAATATGATAATTCGAAATCATAGTCTTGCTTACTGAAGTATCAATAAAGGAAACCAACAAAGGGGAAGAATTCAAATAAATATTCCAAGTGTTTCAGCTCATATTAAGATAATACCTAGTAATTATCTTTCTCACTTTTTCTTCAAAATTGTGCATTGTCATTTATTAAAGTACTGGAATAGTTATATGAAAGGGACAGTATGAAACACTATGTCATACTTATTGTAAAACAAGAAACATTCCAATTTCATTTTTAATGTTTTAGATGATGAAGAATTTATTTGTTATTCCTGGTAAGAATG
This sequence comes from Argiope trifasciata, assembly GCA_026543055.1. Lineage (NCBI taxonomy): Eukaryota > Metazoa > Arthropoda > Arachnida > Araneae > Araneidae > Argiope > Argiope trifasciata. The sequence goes on along the minus strand of JAPMOQ010016150.1, from coordinate 2,140,457 downwards.
TATTTAAACTTTTATGTGTTTTTTAAGAAAAATATGTGATATACTCCGATCAAGGGAAAATATGGAAATAGCAGGATGGATTTGATGCTCCAAAACAATATATGGAACATGGAAAATGCTGCTTTAAAAACTCTAACATATTCAAACATCATCCTCATTAATATGCCATTTTGGAGTAATTTCTTGAACGACCTACTACAGTTATTCAACTATGTTATATTGAATTGTAATTAATTGTGGTATGAAATTACGTAGTCGATCACGTAAAATCCCGTATTATTAATTTAAAACTTTAGATTTTCAATGATATCTTCCGTGGTACTTTTTGTATGCCCCAATTTATTTGAAAATTTTTATTTGTCCGATTTGCCAAATTTGTTTTGGTTTAGAATAAAAAAGAAAGAAAGAAAAACGAGAAATAGCTGGATCTGTTAATTAAATATATTTATGAATTTACTATAATTTTAAAAAAAGTGTTCGCAATTTTTTTCAGGATTTAGATTTTATTATTATATAATGATTTTTTTCCTTTTTATGTATGTTATAGAAATTTTTTCCCCAATGAAACTTTCTTTATATATAAAATTTTATCTTGAGTAATTCCCAGTATAAAGCCATTAAAGGTAGGAGCATGAAATTTCAGAAGTTATTTGTTGGGTATTAGAGGCACACTAAGAACAGATTTGTTAAATTTTTAAATTGAAGTTTGATTAAAATATAGAAATTTAATGTGTTTTCATCATAACATCAAAGTATTTTATTGCATAAGAATTATTTTAACACCACTTAAGTTTAAAAATAATATCAGTAAATTAAAGATAAATAAATAGGGAAAAATAAAATTTTATGGTTTAAAAAAAAATGTAATTTTGAATAAATTAAAAATTAAAAAAAATAATTTAAAAAAAATTCCTGAGAAATTTATTTTGGTTACAGTTTATAGCAAAGATTTTAATTATTCTGAAATTTGTTTTATTATTATTAAATTCAAAGTGATATTGCTTCTTCAAATTATTGAATCATATTATTCCGCAGCTGTTAAAATTGCAGTAAAAGAGGATAAAATGCTTTCTTTGCTTTTATTTAAACTTACAAAAATTTTAAAGCATGTTCAATGAATAAAATTCTCTATTTGTTAAATTTTTAAGCAATTGAATATGCTGTCTCCTTCTGATTTTAAGAAAGATTTTTAAAAAAATGCTTGAATTGGTATGTTTACTTTCTCATATACAAAATTCATGGAAAATATTGCAATCATCAAAACATTCGTACTCGAGATTTCAATGAATCTCCAAGTTTCATACCTCCTTGAATTTAATTTTTACATTTTCGAAAAATGTCTGTCTGTGACAAAGATAGCACAAAAAATTGCACTAGATGGATGAGATTTGGTATATGATCTTCATATACAACTTGTAGATTTCAATCAAATTTTCAGTAATGTGTTCAGAGAAAATCTGTTCACTGCATGTTGATCGGTTCTTTCAGAAATATGTAGATAAATATATCAAATTTGGTATGTAATTTTGTCACTACAAGTGTACTTTTGAGTCAAATTTTTGTTTTAATCAATTAAGAAGAATGCATCTAAAACCCAAATTATCTTTATCAATACTTTTAGTCACCTGCCAGAGATTAATCCTAAAATATTTATAGGTAGAATTAGTAAAAATATTTAATTCATACACATTATTAATATTCGTAACTATTATACGCTAATGACACCCAAGGCATTTCCTGGCAATATGCAAGAAAATTCTGAAGAAACGCTGACGCTGATTTATTTCTGTTTTGCTTCTAACTATAGAGTTGATTTTCCTTTTTTGATTTTATTAATTTGGTTTTTGTTATTTACAAAAACTGGATTTTCTAAAGCATTTTTTTTTCATAAAATATGTATATAATGTTACTTCAGTAATTTTTTAAGTAAGAATTTATTTTATTGTTAAAAAACAGTTTTTTATTAAATTGTAGGAATGCTAAAAAAAAAAAAAAAAAAAAAAAAACTTTTACCACACTTTAGAAATGAGAGGTGATAAGACAATTTCCTTTTAGTCTAATCATTTGTGAAGACTGTTATTTTCTATTAAAATTGATTAATAAAAACTTATTTGGAATATGGCATTGTACTATCATCAATTTCATGGCAGTCATATGATAATAATCATAGGAATGCTTTAGTTCTTAACTTAATAAGATTACAAATAGAATTATTTAATAGATTGTGTCAGTGCTGAGAGAAATGCTCTCTTTCCATCCCAGCCATATTGGATCTTAATTGTTGTTGCTTATATAAAAATCAAATAAAAATTTGTAGTCATGCTGAGTTTCTACATCCCTATTGACATTTTCAGAAATGTTTTATCTATCTAATATTAAATTTTAAGAAATGTGAAAAAGCTCACAGATCTTTATTATTATTATTTTTTAAGTTGAATTAATTATTTTGGTATTAATAGTTTTTTTCCCTCCATTTTTATGTGTTTGTCAAATTTAAAAAAAGTATAATTTTACTATAGGCGTTTTGTAAATACAGAAAGAAATATATTAAAATTTAAAAAACACATATTAAAAATTTTTTCAATGAAAACTGTGCATTATAAAATAGAAAAAAATAAATAAATACTGTGCTTAATTTGTGTAGCAGTTTCTCACCACACTCCTCGAGGAAGCTGTACTAAAACTAAGCATTTATAAATTTTGCTATCTGTGAATGAGTTACATTAAAATGGCATAAACATATATAATTTTATTCATGTACATACAGTTTTTTTTGGTAAGGTTTTGCTTCACTATTAAAACCATCCAAGAACACTAATAATGAGGTAGAACTGCCAAACATTGTTTCTGGAAGGATTTCCAAGATTTTTGAGATATTAAGAGTGTGTACTTAACAGATAAAATTGTTAAAACTGATAATTTCTGTAGGAAGTTTCAAAAAGTGTATTGCGAAAATAAGAATTCTGCTAGGCCTGACAAATGTTTTTTGAGCACTATGTAGTGTCTGCTTCATCTCCTTACTATTTAATAGTTCTAAAAAAAATGTTACTTGATAGTTCAAGTTCTACAGCATTTATTATATATTTTTTTTAACAGGAGTGTATGAATATGTGCCTGAAAGTGAAGGAAACATGCGTCTGCAAATAAATGCTCAAAATTGCATTCATTGCAAAACTTGCGACATTAAAGATCCAAGTCAAAATATCAACTGGGTGACACCAGAAGGAGGTGGAGGACCAGCTTATAATGGAATGTAAATTCGGTCTCTTCTATATTATACATATTTTGCTCCTTTTTTTCTATATGAATAAATTTTCCTGTATCTATGACCCAGGAACTGTACATAAAAGTATATAAATTATTTAATATTCCTTAAAAATCAACATTTTAATGAAAGTGCAATTAAAGATTTTTATAAATGCTATTTATTTTTGTGTATGTATTTTTGTAATTGTGAATTAAAAATATTTTTAATAAATATGTGGTTAAGTCAATAACAACAATTCTTTTTGGTATAAAAATATTTTAATATTTTAGGCATTCATAATATAATAACATCACAAATATTTAAAAGAAACATCAGTAACAGATTTCTATATAGAAGGCACCATATATTAAGGCTTAAATATTGTGACTTTGACATTTAAAATGGATTTTTAAATCAATGCTAGAACATGATATATATTCAAACAATCATTCATTAAGTAAAGTGTAATCTCTGTTATTTGAATTCTGAAAAAATATGTTTTATAGATATTCATATGATTTTAATGTTATGTTAATTTTCAGGTAGTATTTATATTTTTCGTTTCCAATATTTCACTGAAATAATCTGATTTATTCATTATGACAAGGACAGGCTTAAATATAAGCTAAATTAATAATTATTTCAAACAACTTTCACTGTAAGAATACAAACTCCTTTAAAATACCAATTTTTCCAGTTTGTATCTTTATTTTAGAAAATGTTCCTATCGATTGATAATAGATCCATTTAAAGAATAATTGATGGTTCCATTATCAATTTATCTTAAAAAGAAATAAAATTTTATTTTTCTTATAACCAATGGGATTTAAATTTATTTTTGGTTATTGCTGAACATAAAACAATAAAATAAACATCCCAAAATCATGCTCGCCATTATAGATGCCATGTAGAATATCTATAAATATATTTTATTTGTAGAATTGAAGCCATTACATAGAAAATTAAAATGAGAAAAAAAATAGCTTTATTAAAATCTGTTTTGTTTATTTATAGAGGCTTAATTCACTCAAAATATAAATGCTGATAAAATTTATATGGAACAATTTTAACAAACAAATACAATTTTAACAATTTTAAATACAATTTTAACAATTTGTATTTAAGTCCTCAGAATAAATATTTCAAAGCAGAGTAAGACAGAAATAACAAGTAATTTTTTTAAAAATATTGAATTAAAAAAATATATATTCAAGAAGTAAATAGTAAACAAAACTAAAAATGTAAAAATGTTTTGTTTTTGAACGAGCACTCAAATTAAAAGTGGGTTGAAATCAAACATTGTTTTCAAGAAAATGAAATTCTCTAAGACCAGACCTATTTAGTTTAATTTCTTTATCATAAAGAATTTCCAGTTTTTCTAGCTCTCGAAGAATAACAATCTATAAAAACAATTTGTACTCATCCTGTTTTCAAAAGATGTCTACATGATTCAATTAAAATAAACATTTAAAACCTATTTCAAACATAATTCCTCAGAAAATATGTTTCTATTTAATACTTTGTTATTTAGTAAATATAATAGGTATAATATAGTAATTTTCAACCCAAGTATAAGTTTTTACAAATTATAAAATAAATAGATGCATAACTGTTTGGGCTTGTTTCTGATAAAATTTAAATAGTTTGTTACAATGTAATCAAGTAGAAATAAAATAAATAAAAGGGTTTTTAAAAATTCATTCTTTTGACTAGAAAAGACAATTTCATTAGTAAAATAAATATATTTCATTTTGAAAAGCTGATTCAAAGATTTAGAAAAAAGCCCTTCAGTTAAAGATATTACATTAAATGATCATTTAATTTAAGAACCTAAATTGTTTATAAAATTAACTCTCATTTGAAAATTTTAGTAATTGCTAAGATAAGTCACAAATATTTTAAATTATTTCAAATAGTTATTTTTTTTGATTTACGGGCAACACCAGATATACACTCTTCAACTATCACACAAGTATTGTAAAGCATTTAAATTATGCTTTAAAAGGTTGCAAATTACAAATCTTCAACTAAACAAACTACATTGTTATACAGAATGATCAGTATTCTAACATATTAACTTCACACTTATTCTATATATAATACTGTATAATTGAAAAACAGGAACCAATAATGTACCAATATTTAAATTCATCTACATTCTAAAAAAATCTGTAAACCAAATAACTAAAAAAAACCCAATAATGTTTAAAAATGTAAATAAAATTGAATCATATTTAATATACTGGACAAGAACAAAATATATTAAAACAGGTTTTAAAAAAAAAAACTTTAATTAAACTTTTTTTTATTTTAATTGCTTTAAGTAATAAATTTGAAAATAATGACATTTTAAATTATTAAAATATTCATTTACTACTAAAATTTTATAGTTTATCAACATCTAATTTAACATAAAATTCATAATGAAAAATGCTGGATTTTACTATGCTAAGTATCCATATAACTATTGTTTGATAAAAATTAAAGAAAAAATAATATTTTAATAAGTAGTAATTTTAACTTTTAGTAAGTAGTTGCATAACGTTCAATTCTTTTAATAAGTAGCTTGTTAATTTAAAGCCTATTAGTAAGTAGTCTGTTAATTTCATACCTAAAGATAAATAAATACTCTTTTCTAACAAATTTGTGTTATTTTTTCTTTTGCCAGTTTTGAAACTAAATGCTGAAATGAAGTAGTAAGATTTATCAAAGAAAAAATTGTGAGAAAGTAATTTAAGACTGAAAAAAAAATTAGTGATATCTGAAACCAATTGTGAAATTTTAATTTTATTTATTTAATTAATCTGGATATTTAATTTTCTTGGTTTTTTAATATTGGCTTCCCTAAAGAAATATTTTTACTATAAAAATTTAGATATTTTACAATGTATGTAGACAGGAGTTTTGTGATAGAAATATGAGGAAATATAATTAACTTTTAAATTAAAAAAATCCTTATTAGAATTAGTACATTAATAAAATTTTTTAATACAGTTAATTTCGATAAAAACTATGGCAGAATGAAATCATTACTAAAATAAACTAGTTATTTTGATCTTATTATGATGTTTCAAATTACTTATACTGTAACAAATTATTTGCTAATTATGGAATATATTAAAAATATAGTGTAGTATGCAAAACAGCATAAAATTATACATATGGAATATTTGATAAATGTAAATTATAGTTTGTAAAAAGGAATGTTTAGTGTAATATATATTAAATATTCTTGGGTATATTTAAAACAATAAATAAGAAATAAAGAAGATAATAAATATGTTGCTCTGCAACTACAATAAATTTAATAAAATAGAACAATGAAAAATTAAAAAAAAATTAAACCAAAGAAAATCACAGTTTTAGATAAACAGAAAACAAACAATACTATAAACAATAGCAGATTACCAACAAGGCATACAATACCTTTAAAAAATGTGTTTATAATAGAATTCACATTTTATGAAGAAATTGCTTAACAAATTTATGGTAAATGACAAAAATTTTAATTCTAAAAGACTATTCCAATTCAGAAAAATGATTTACCATAGTAATTTTTTACAGTTGCAAAGGCCAGAAAGTTTAATATTTATAACTATAAAGTATTTTTCAATGATAAAGTCATAAATATTTTGTTTGAAATAAATTATAACAGCATAAAATCAAAGATGTGTTATAGGCATCAAATAAAAGTGTATATTAAAAAGAATCCCTAAAAACTAAATCAAAACAAAATGCTTTGATTATAAATAGAAAAATTAATATCTCATGCCTAAAAATAAGCTGAAACTCAAGTTTAAAAATCTAGCTTTAAAAAATACTAGACAATAATTAATTTCATAAGTAGAAAATTTTAAAGGCATTTATACCAAGAAAGACTCAGTTTTTAAATGTTTCAATATGTAATTTTTTTTATTATTATTGAGGCACAATAATATTAAATAAGTTTAATTTAATGCATCAGGTATGTGATTGTTAATATTTTCAATAATAATAAATAATGATTTTAATGAGATTTCATTGAGCATTTATCTGAGAATTTCATTAATAAAAAGATGAAAATACTGCTTTTATAAAGCAAAGAATTTAAGATATATTGTTAGATACTTCTATACTAATAATTGTATATGGTTTCTATTGCATTTTTTTCATAAGATGATTCGATTATTTACAAATACAAAATCTCACTTTAATGCTGAAGAAAAAGCAATAGTTAAAATCAAATGGTACAATATATTTAATACTTTTACAACAACTTTTAAATTTTAAAAACATGCATCAAATACTATAACAATAATTTGATTGTTATTGCTAAAATGCAGTTTAAAGTTATACTTATGCAACTTTTGATATGTATCAATATTTACAAATTTATCACCATATTAAGATTAGATAATCAAGTATTTTAATACAGAAAACTTAAATGGAAAAAAATAATTACAATAAAGGAAAGTGGAGGAAAAAAAATACCCCTTTATCTATAGTAAATGACAACTTAAGTTGATTTTAAGAGGAAAAATAAATAGTATAATATTATTCCTGGTTGAATAATCTTCTATTTGATTCAAAGGTTTTAAAATAATAGACAAATTCAAATCAAATTTAGTTTTAAACAACAAAATATAATAACAGAATGCTGAATAAAAATTGTCTAATCTGTAGAATTTTTTGCTCATTCCCAAAATAGAAAAAAAAAAAAAAAAGAATTATTGCACCATTTATTAATAACACAATCGCTTGAGTTGCCATTGACAACAGAAAATAAAATTGGCACCAAAAATTAATTAATTCTTAAAAAAAGTAATATAAAAATATTGTAAAATGGAATGTAAAAATCTCATAGAAAAAAAAAATGGAACAAATTTACAACCTATTAATTTCTTTTTTCAAAATAACTATGGATCCCCAATTTTTGAAGACAGCTGTTAAATTACCAATTATCTAATGCTGTTCGATTAAATGTTTGAAACCTCCATTTTTGAGATATTACAGTTGTATCACAGGGACTCATAAATATTTCTTTTCGCTCAGCATCACAATCTAAACAATGGCCACTTATGGGATGATACAATTGTAACTTCACCTATAAATAATAAACATGTAATAATAAACTCTTAATAAAATTTAACAAATATTTTAATAAAACGTAAAACAAAATCTGCTTGAATGATTAAGAATATATTTAATTACTGCAATAAAATATAAATTGTCAAGTATGTAAACGATAAGTTACAAACTGCTTCGTTTACAAAACATAATACTAATTAAATTTCTGCAGTAATACAAAACAATATATTTAAGATTATTACAAGCTGATACATTTGGCATTGCCAAAAATTATGCAATTAGTAGTTTAAAATCCCTATAATACTTCAGTATTTGTATGCATAATTTATAGTTTATATTAAAATTATAAACTTATCATAATATTGTAACAAAACTTGTTCCAACTTGTTGTGGACTGAATGGGTCGGTGGTAGAATGTCTGAACTGAAAGTGATAGTTCGCAAATTCATATCTGATTGCAGGCAAGTTGTTTAAAAATTGCTTTGATATTGATTTACTTTTTGTTATTTCTTGTTTGTTTCAGAAGGTTGTAATAATTTCTGTATCTTTCTATATCTGGAAGATTCGAGCCATTTTGTCTTGTGATTAAAAACAGCTGTAAGGTTAGTTCCTTGAATAAATTCTCGAGTTGAGCTTTGCGAGTGTCACCTTTAACTTTAGTTAACACATGGCTTATCAATGCTAACTTCATCTATGCAACAATATTAAATTAGTACTTAAAGCTAAAAAGGCAAAGAGAGAGTATTGAATGAATAATAATACGCAAACTAGTAAAAGCACTTTTAACATACATATATTTTTAAAGTAAAAAAGTACTTCAATATAATATATCCTTTAATTTGCAATTTTAATTAAAATTAAATTAAATCACGCTTAGCAATTTTTATAATTTATTGCATCTTAAATAATAATTACAGACAATACCAACTGATTTTTAAAAACTACAAAAACTAATTTTGCTCATAAGTTGCTACTAATTTTTAATGAATAATAAGAAATTTATATTATTATACATTGAAGAAGTAACTAAAAAGAAAAAAACAAGTTAAATGATTCAATATGCTTAAAATATTTTCATTCAAGCAGGGATGACAATACTAATGGTAAAACAATATTTTCTTTACATTTACAATATATTTTAAATCAATAAAATTATCTCACTAAGCATTGATCTCATTAGGTTTTGTATTTTATCTCAACCTTATTTTAATATGTGAAAAAAATTCGAAGAAAAGCTTGTTCTTAAGTTTGACTTTCTTTAGCATATGGATAAATTTTGTTTTAGTTCTTATATATAACACAACTCTAAATTTTTAGATATTAAAACAAATTCACAATTTCTTAGAAAAAGGATTTTGGGTAAGTAAAAACAATAACAAAATAATTAATGCATGCTGGACTAAATTGATGTTACATTTATACTGCTTGTGGGATTATTTTTTTTATTTGCAATAAATCTAGTCATCATTTATGCTACAGTTCTACAGACAAGTTATTTAGAGATTAGGGATAAAAAATTTTACTCGTTTATCAATAAAAATAAGTAATGATTTATTGGCATTCTGATAGTATAAATTGATATAAATAAATAAAATATATTACTTCTGTTTCTTTTTAACTTACATAATCATACTTCCATTCCTGATTTCCTTGCATTCCATGACAGCTCCAAAGGACAACTGGTGCATGGTTGTCAGACGAAGAAACATCAAAACACACTGTTCTTTTCTTAGGTCTAATATCTTTGTGCCATGTTAATTCGAATTGCTAAAAGAAACAAAACATGCATCAATTTCTTTTAATGATATAACATTAAAAAAATATTTCAAATATCACTTAAGGTTTCAAAAAAAAAAAAAAATCTAGAAAGGAAATAAAAAAAAAAAGGACTACCTTATATTAGTTAATAGTTTTAAGGAAATTATTTTTACAAGAACAATTATTATTACAAAATTATATATTTTTTATCTCTCTCTTTCTCTCTCACACACATACACAAAACAGAAAAAAATATTTTGGAATTACTTGTTCTCCTCCTTGATCAGGATTATCTTTGGTGCATTTTTCAAGACCAAATCTATCATTCTGCTTACGGAATCTTGTATCAATACATAAATTGCTTGCCACATTCCTTATCTGAATAAAAAGATTTTTTTCATTTCATTCTAAATTTATATATAATTTTATAGAAATATATTAAGTATAACTGAGAATAGTATGTTAAATTTCTTATAAAAAGCAATTATTAATCTTTCATTTACACATTGATGCAAATATAAACATTGTGATCTAAATTGGAAAAAATAATTAAACTCCTGTGCATTAAAAATTATGTAAAATTTTACCACATGTTGTACTTTCAAAGAGTAATATAAGCAAATAAAGTAATTAAACATTGTATTTGATTATCTTAATATAAAAAGTAAAGGTTAAAAGGAAATTAGTATGAAGTTTAATACAAGCAAGGTGCATAGAGAGAAAGTGCTGCAAAAAATTAAGCACCTTTGCACAGATACGCATATGTAAACCTATATATTTTCTAATCTTAGATTATTTTGCTTAATAATAATGCATAGTTTTAATTTCAATTTTTTTAAAAAAAATTTTAATGTGCATTTTTTTAATTTCAATTTTTTTTTGTCTTTGCATAATATTTGCCCAATGTCTTCTATTGTAAAACAAAAGAGTCTTTTTGCTTTTGACAGAAAAAAAACTATTACCAAAAATGTGTCAACATTTATAAGATTAACAATAAAGATCTTTTATATTTCAATATTTTTTAAACAAATCACCAGCTTATTTAGATGGATATATCATTTCTAAAATCATCATCACTGATATAGAAGCATATCTTGACCAAAAATATGCATTCAGGCTATAAAAAGTATTTTCTTACTTTTAAGTCTGTAAAATAAATAGTTAAAACAGTGATGGGGAAACTACGGCCCACGGGCCAAGTCCGGCCCAAGGAAAGGTTTAATCCGGCCCGTTTAAGAGTGCCGTCGTGAGAATGTTTGAACGCATTTTTACTTCGTAATGTGACAACCCGCATAAAAACTATCTGCGGCGATATTCAAAACACAATAGTATTCAGGACAAATTCCTCCGACCCAAACAGCTGACTCCTCTTCACTCGAAACTTCCAGACACTCTCGCATTTTCGATTCATTGCTCTGTTTTTCCGACAGAACCGCAAAACTCCAATTCCCGAACAATCCTTGCAGGTAGGTATAAATACAAGCGAGGCCGCCAGAAGATCAGTTAGTTAGCGACTTAGTCGGTCATCTGCAACGACCCGCTGTGACTCGAGTAATTGTTTGTGTAATCCCGAAACTCCCACTGCCTCAACAAACACCCACGCAAGAGCATTAGGTAGTAGTAGGCTTTTGTCAATTGCGTTTTTGTGTGTTTTTTAACGATTAAGCATTATTCTTTGGCCCGCTACGATCGTCTAGTTATTACAAATGGCCCGTCTTAAAAAAAGTTTCCCCACCACTGAGTTAAAAGATTAAAAAGCTTATATAATAAATATATGTATAAAATATATAGTGATATTTAAGAATGCTTTATGTAAACATAATACTAAATGCAAAATAAAAATGTGCACCTATTGCTAGTTAAGCATGCTTAAAAATAAGTGTGCCTTGGGAGCACATTGAGCACTATGTAATTATTAATCATGAATATTAAAATCATAAATAGTTTTCAATTCATTTATGAAGAAAAATAAAACCATAGATAGAAATGAATTAAAAAATATATATATAACAAAATATTAACTTACTTCTCCTTCAGCAAAATTAGGAGGTTCTATTGGAGGGTATTTCTTTGGCTGATCAAATGCAATTTCTTCCATAAACCATTTGAAAGGCTTGCATTTTAGATTTTCCCTTAAAGCTTTTTGTTGAGAAATATCACCAGGATCCAAATCACGATAGTGAGGACGTCTCAGATATAAATATTCTTTATATTCATCCATCCATACTTCAGCTACTCTTTTATAATTCTAAATTTTTAAAAAGCAAAAACAAATTATAGCTACATATATTCAACTTAAAGATAAGAAACAAGGGTATTTAAAATTTTGTATTTTGAGTAGAAATAAAAAAGAAAGAAAAAATTATTTTAAATCAAGAAATTTACGCACGATCTTTACATATATTTTGGAACTAAATAATCCAAAATTGTAAGCATAGAAGTAAGCTATAATTTTTTAGTGGCATCTATTACTATATAAATTTTATTATTAAATTATCAAAATATTTCAGCTTGGAAATTCATTAAAAATATTCAGTCAAATAAAACATACTTACAGTTAGATTCAGAATTAAAAACCTGATTTGTAGTTAATATGTTAAATAAATAAAATTTCTCATGGAATTTTTTCATTCATTATTTTTAGAAGTTTGTAACAAGTCAGTTTGAATTAATAATGACTTAATTTTATATATATATCTTCAATAAGCAATACATAATTGATATGCTAAACATTAAAAAAATACAAATATCTGAAGAAAAAATATAATGTATATAAAACCACAACTATTTTTTGAAAAAAAATATTTATCACAAAATATTTAAAAAAAAATAGCTTAAGAATTTTATTTACTTACCCTTCCAACAAAATCACCAATGCCAGGATTAGGAAAAGGTGGAAATTTTCGGTAAATGTGACCTATCCTTGAACATGGAGCATCTACCATCTGCCCACCACACTGCCAAATTTTGAAAGACAATTCATATTGCTCACCACCCCAGACATCAAGACCTTCATCATAGCCACCAAGTTCCCAAAAGTAGGAACGATCAATCGCAAATAATCCACCAGCCATAACTGGGCTCCTAAAAAGTTCAAAGATAGAATTATAGCATTGTATCATTCTTTTACATGAAACTTAAAAAATTGTTCATGATATTTGAATTTATTTTTTAGTTTAAAAAGTCATTGCTTATTATTCTTTTTAAAAACTATTTGATGATACATTTTTCAAAGAATAACTGCAGTCATATAGTTAGAATAAAAGCTTTATTTCAAAAATATACATTTCAATAAGTGTTATATGCAAAGTTTTATAAGTCATTAAACTTTTCATTAATCAAAACACAATTTACACTTTAAAAAAAACCCGACAAAAGTTACAACAACAAAAATGCCTATTTTTAAGACGTATTAAAAATATATCTCTATATTTCAAAATGGTGGCATTACCATTATATACAAAATAATGTATAAAAATATGATGTAATATATAAACAAAAAAATGCAAGTAAAAATGTATAAAAAAAGTAAAAGCAGAAAGTAACCTTGAGAAAAAAAGAAAAGTTCCTAAACATTAAAAAACACATGTGAAAAATTAACATATCGTTTTACTTTTTATTTCTTTTCTTCACCATTATATACATCTTTATAGAGATGTTTTTCTAATAAATAAATAGCATGATTATAAACATACTTAAATGGCTCTGCAGGATGTTTGAGATCTTCAGGCAATAAAGGAAGTCTCTTATAATATAGTTCCCAGTCAAAAGATCCTCTGGCTCCTTCATCTTGTGCCCTGTAAGCAAATGTTTCATAGTCTATAACATCTATAAAAGGACAGACAACTGTTCTTCGATCTTGGGCAATTGGTTCTAAATTAAAGAAAGGAGTAAAATCATGAGTTAAATTAAATATTAGATATAGCATTACAATCAAATAAAAAAAAGAAAAGAAAACCAATGTTAAACAGAACTATTTTTAAAGAGCTATTTTACTTCTGTAAAATAGCACTTTAAAGGAAAAAAAAAAACTGTCTTTATATACATATATAATTTTGCAGATATGTAGCCAAAGAAATAAAACTTATTATTCAATTCAATTCAATTTAATTTATTTCAATGCAGGATCCATAATTTGTACAGGGGAGAAGTATTAAGAAGAGATTTTTTTTTTTTTCTGCATCATGATACAAGAGCAAAGAGGTAGAATTTTTTTTTCTCTTCAGTAGTTTTACAGTATATATATTGATATATATACTGTAGTATATATTGATTGAGGTTTCTTTGATATGAGTTAACTCAGGGAAGGTAATCTTAGGTTAAAGTGCAAGGATTTCTGTCTCTTTGTTCATAGTGTGGGATTTACTGATTCTGCAATTTTTTTAGAGCAGGTGTTAGAAACAATTAAATAAAAAATGAGGAGAAAATTTTTGAATGAAATAAAATGGGCTAATTTAAGATAAAAAATATGGAATTAATTAGGATTTAAATTAGAGTGAGAGATATCATATACACATATATATACTTTTTATCAATTTTTCAATCCTTTAAAAAAAAATATTTTGGGGAAATTTTTTCACAGATATTTTTATCTTAATGTGTTAAATATAATATTAAAAAATTATACTTTAATTTGGATATTAATAGGTTACTTTATAACTATTTTAATTGCATTTTACTAACTGAAACATAGCAAAAATAAGACTTTAAAAGTTACTAAACAATTTCTTTTTAGTTTAGAAAATTATAATATTGTTACAAAAAATTCTACAAAATCAAATGAGTCTGGCATATTAGGTGTATGATCAAAACATCCCAAAAGGCTCAATAACAAATATAGACGTTTGTTCAACACGAGGACGGAAATACTCTGACTGTAAACACAGCCAAGATGTACAGAAGAATAGCAGTTATAATAAATAGGCACAATCAACAAGTAAATCAGTAGCAAATAACCAAAACCATAACAGAATAGGAAATTATATTCAGGGTGATTTAACTTGATTACACTACAGGTTTTTCAGCACAGTTGCCTCAATACTTAACCCCAAGATTAGGCACATAGCTCAATCCTCAACTCAATTGATTCAGCTCTGATTCCTCCAGCGTGGTTTCAAGGTATTTCATAACTTTCTAAACAGGGTACAGAAACTTCTAGAAGGATTGGTACATTCCACTTTTTAATAGCCTTGTTGCAAAAACTTCTAGAAATATTCTAGAATCTTCCATTTTGTACGCAAATTTGTTTTCAAATGGTATAAAGGCTAGGATTTATTGACAACATTTTTTAAGCAACAATAAGAGCTGCCTTCTTTGCAATGGAACCAAAAATGTTGAGAAATTTGAAAACAAATTTGTAACAATATGCTATCAACCTTCCAATTATTTCATAAAAAAATTAGATCACAAACTATTGGACAGAATCTAACAAGTATTTAATGTATTTCCCTCAAAATTTCTGAGCGAAAAATTCTTTGGAATAAAAATATTCATCTATACAGACACATATAAGCAAGAATATTTATTTCTCAACTATAATTATTTGCAATATCAAATGCAAAATGACGACATTTATGTTTTATGCAAAAAAATTTCAAGGCTGACATCAACAGTGCTCATTTAAAAGTATATGCGTTTGTTACAGAAATAAGAATGGATAACTGAATACAATTTAATTATTAAAAAAATATCAAAGCATCAGCCCCAATGAAAATTTTATGCAGATGTCTTATTTTGATATCAAGAAACATGCAAAGTTTTCCTATTTACTTCTCATATTTTTGATAAATGTATGAAAAAACATTCAAGTGGGCAACATGGCATAATTCTGTTTCCTTCTTTGAACTAAGTTAAGTCTAAAATGTTGACCTTTCTCAAAAATCTTGAAGTTGAATTATATAGATACTTATACTTTGAACATAACAGAGAATAAATAAAAACAAAGTTTTGAATGTTAAATTTTTAATATAATGAGCTAAAAAAATGATATATAAACTTATTTAATCCCGGAAATAACAAAATTAACTTTACCTAGCAATGGAGGAAGCCAATTAACATTGGCTTCAGTATGAGAATCCAGAAAAATAAGAACATCTCCCGTAGCTGCCTTGGCACCTAGTAATCTGGCTCGGATTAAACCTTCTCTTTTTGAAGCCCGTAAAACTCTTACTTTAGGTAAATATTTCTTTATGTAGGTCTCTAACTCATGTTTTAATTCAGCTGAAAGTTAAAAAAAATGATCATAACTAAATGGCACATGTACATATGAATGTTCATATACACATTGAAAAAAAACTTCCTTTACACTCATTCCACTTTGAGGAAATGAATTTAAATATTATATATAACAGAAAAATGAATACAATCACATAACAAAATTATTATAAAAATTTTCAAATTGCAAAACAATGACGAATTTCTTCCCCTTAAAAAGCAAATCTTTTAATTTTATATATGCATTAATTCATTAAGATTTAATAATATTTTCAAGAATTAAAAAGGTTTTGAAATATTAGTAGTTGATACATCTGGCATTCTTTAGAATTAAAATTGTTTCATGTAAAATATTTTTAATTTAGAAAGTACTCTTGCATAAAATATTATAACATATGAAAACTTTTTCAAGACTTATGTATTGTATTAAAAGAGAGATTTAAAAAAGAGTACTAGAATAGTCATCAATATTAAATTTCTAAAAAAATTAATAACAATTGAAAGAAAAATTTTACAAAAATAAAATTGGTACAGTTGGAAGGGTAAAATTTTAATGTTATGACTGTGTAAATTTTTTTACAGAATAATTTTCTCTGCGGAAAAAGAAACAAAATATTAGTTAATTTCACAAAACATGAAGGGGTTGCTATAATGAAATAATTTTTTTTATTTGTTCAAAAAATTTTTTCTGGGTCTCCATTTGATACCTGACTTCTGTCTGTGTTTAGGTATTGTTAAATTACTACTACATTACAGATAATATTCTATCAGTTGTGTTAAAAAGCATAGGGCGTGCAAAGATTGGTTAAAATTGAATAGTTATTTAAGAAACATGGAACATCAGTATATACAAACCATAATGGTTTATATTCACATAAAGATATATCTGAAGGACATGAAAAAAATTATGCATTATCTTTATTCAGTTCAGAAATTTATAGTCAATCTGAAATTAGAATAATTTATTAAAAATATATGCAAGATATTTTACAAAATTCTCAGAGATGCCAACATGTTGACTACTTATATGACGAGAAATGCTTTGATCATCTTAAATTTCTGCATTTATCACTTTTTTCATATTTTTTATTTTTCTGCTTAATTTGTTTTCATAATCCCTTAAATATACACATAAAGAAATCCATTTTCAGAATATTATTATTCTGTTTTAATATTAGCGGAATCAACAAAAAACAATTCACTTAAATTTTATTAATCTTTAAAACTGATGTTTTTTTTCAAAACAATAACTGTACTAATATCTCGCATACAAATTATTTATTAACAAATATAAATAATATTTTCTTACATTTTTTTATGCATCTTAAATATAAATTTTCCTTAATTATTTGCATATATATAACATCTCACTATTTCATTTAACACAAAAGTTTAAATAATAATCCTGTAAGAGAACAAAAAACTTAGTATAAACACAAAAAATAATAACATTAGAATGTACTTTGTCATATTAAATTAGTAATTTAGAACCAATAAATAGACTGACTATTCAGACCTGCCTAAAGGCACACCAAAAAACTTGCATGACCAGACTGCTGTAACAATAAAGAGAACTGCGGTATAATCCTAAGAGTTATCATCAGCCAAGATACAAGTGTTCTCAAAGGAAGTACATCCCATTATCGATGGGAAGTAGCTTAATCCCACCCTTTGTATAACGACAAGGGTGGCAAAAACCAACCATCATGCCGGAAGCTTTTCGTCCTCAATTACGAGCTACACCCCCTTCTCATAGGATTAATAGATGGTCTAAAAGTCTCATGAAAAATCATCAGCAAATATCAATTATTTATAAAAATGCTACAAATTAATAAAAGTATACAATTTTATAAATAAATTTATTGCTGAAGGAATGAAAGTTCTTACTTTTTGTGCTAAAATCATCAACTAGTATAACTTCCTTAATCAACTCTGGAGGAGCTCGATTAATTACACTTGTGGCAGTGCGCAAAAGGGTAGAAAGATGCTCATTATGAAATGGAACAACAATGCTGGCAGTTGGCAGCTTTCTTATATACTTTTTCTTTGAACAACTAAAAATGGGAAAATTTTACATCATAAATAAAAATCTTTTTTTCTGAATTATCATGTTTCAGATTTTGAAAAATGTCATTTCACTTTGTAATTAATCACTGCCGTTGAAATTATTAAAGATTAACAGTTTTAAATTTATGAAATTTTAAAATATTAAGACCTATCAGAATAGCCTATCTTTTATATTACATAATTACAATAAAAACATCACGAAATAGAAAGTGTTTCTTTGAATATATATAAAAAGTAATTAATAGACAAAGCCTACATTTCATATACTTAATGGAAAGGTATGATGATAGATAGGTTTTAAACTCATAACTAAAATCATGTTCCATGTAAAAACAAAGATTAATGTCCAATAAAAAAATGAATTCTAAACAGAAATAATAAACATAGCAGAAAACTTTTCTGACATACCTTATCTTAGATATCTTTAAGAGAATGTTATAAGCATTAGGGATTTTTATCCCTTCATTCAGAGCATGGGAAAATGTTGAAGTCATTAATTTTCTAGATCATGTGTTAAATTTAATTAAATAAAAAGTGGGAACGGGATCAGGAAACAAGAATACAATTTACATCGAAGTTAATATGGGCTTAAGCGAGGTAAAAATTAATAAATTAATTAGGATATAAATAAGGGATATCATTGAATATATAGAAAGAGTAAAAAAAAAGCTAATTGAGATATTAAGAAAAGAATAAAATAAAAATAAAACTGGTTCTTTATAAAAAAGGGGGAAAAAAAGCTTACTCTTTATGTCTTATATCAGCAATGGAGCGATTGATAGCTATATAATCACTTGCTAAGCCATTGAAACCATTGACTTTATACAATTCATCTTTGCGTTTTTCAGTGCCAGGAGGTAAATAAAATGCAACTCCTTGTTCACCAGGACCTTTTCTATTTTTTTCAATAGTTATTTGAGTATAATTATGCCAATCTATTTTTTCATCATCCTAGGAGAAAAAACCCCATCAATAATGAATATCAAATAAGAAGAATTAAAATAACATTAATATTCAGGATATTATTTTGAAAAATAGAAACATAGTTAAAACAAACTTCATCTTGCCAAAAAGTAATTTTTAATTTTTAATTTGCTAATTACAAAAACCATCTTCAGTTAAAAAACAATAACTGAAATTTCAAACTATTTTTCAAAATAGTATGAATTAAACTATTTATTTGAAAACTAATGAGTTTAATTCATATTACTTTTTTTCTTTATCAAATATTATTTAAATATTTCCAGGCAATTTAAAGATACTCATTTAAACTCTAACTGGAATAAGTATGGCTTAGAGAGTAAGACATACTAGTTATATATATTAATTTCACTGATAAATCATACTAATTTCATAACCTTAAGCCATTTGTTTTGACCATGTTTTTCTAGTACAAGCATTAATGCGGCAAATACATAGATATTTGAATGAATTTAAATATAGTCATTTTTCTATGGCATCTACTTTTCAAGTTAAATCGAAAAAAAAAATTCAAAGTTTTAAAAGGGAAAGTACAAATTATTACCACAGTGTCTGACACCTTTGATCAGAATTTTTCAAAAATTAATGGTTCTAAGTAACAATTAAAATGCATTAAGACTTTTTATATTTAGTAAAACAAGAGCATTGAATTCAGAAATATATAGATATAAATGATTTATAAAATACTTCTTTTATATAACTTTTTTGGCAAAAAATAAAAAGCATTTCTAAAAATTGAATTTGTAATTCATATTTCTTTCAACAATTTGTTTGAGATAAAAATTGGTTTTTGTGCATGCCAGTGATTAATCCTTTAAGAAAGCATGCCTACTGTTACCAGCAATTAATTGCTAAAGACGTCTCATTAGTCCACTAGCAAAGACTTCATTGAAAAGTTTGCCATTGCCATGAGTTTAACATAAAAGAACTTCCATATTTTCTAGCTTTATGTCATATAATGATTACATATAAATTTTTTTTTTTTTTATGAAAGTAAAATTCTATATGATTACGACTCCAACTAAATAGATTATATTGAATATCATTAGTTATCATGGCAAATGAGATATTGCAACTATCTCAGTTTGATTGTGGTAATCAAATTATCAATACTAATAAAGCAAATCTTTTCATTTTTCCTTTTATATTTGCAAGCTTTTATCAACAATATGTGAAATGAATGAGGCTACACTTTTTTTTTGTAAATCTTTTTTACATGAAGAGGAATTACATTTTTTAAATTTATGCAATCATAATAATTTCAATATTAAGATCAATATGTTGTAAAACTTCTAATTTACATAACAAAAAATATTAATGAATGGAATAAAAAGCGATCAATCATACCGAGGGTATTTTAAGTTTATTCGGAGCTTTAGGAAGACCAGAATATTTTTCGTGATTTTTAATATTGTTCACATCAATGTTATTGACAGTTATAAAAGATTTTAATATGGCAACCCCACCAATTAAAATCACAGCAGCGAATAACAAATACTTTAAGAATTTGCGTGCATTTCTCTTCAACATGTTTCAGTTCCGTCACTATCAATGCATCCGGAGACACGCAACGCAAATACAAATTTACTTTTTCTTTCTACTACGTAAAATGAAAGTGAAAGTTTGGTCATCACTACTAGTAATCGAAAGTTTTTAAATCCATTTTGAATATGCTTAGCTGTCATAATTCAAAGAAAGATTCTTTAGCAAGGCTTAAGTACAAAATTTAATTGGAATAATCTTACTATGATATTTTTTTTGAGTAACAATGACGACAAAATAATTATATTCAAGTTTAAAAAAACTTGCATGGCAAACTGAAACCAAACTTTAACTGTGACTGAATGTTCTGAGTCAATTTCCCGCAAAAATTGTTTGTTGATGTTGATATGCTAGCGTCTGCTTATTTTATTTACGTTTTTTTATGAGAACGGATGCAGAATTTTTCTACAAAAAATTAACCCAAAATGTCTTCATTAGTTACAGATGTTTTGAAATTCTCAGGTACTTATCCAAATTCTTTTTTTTTTTCCAAATTCTTTCTTTATATATCTACTATTAAAATAGTAGAACATTAAACCACAGAGCTGTTAATTATGCTTAAAAAAGTAACGAATTTTACTTTTACTATATGGGCAAGAAAAACGACTGATTAAAAAATAGTGAAATACAATAAAATATATGAATATTACTTGTGTAATATTTGTACCCTTGTTGAGTGAAATTAAAATTTAAAAATATATAATTCATTTATATTTTTGTTTACTTAAACTTTAGCTGAATAATTTCACGTATTTTGCTGTAGGTAGATTTAAAATTTGAGTGGTGTTTTTATGAAAGCAATTTTTAATGAGATTACACCTTTAAAGATTATCTTATTAAATTTATGAACTCTGGTGAACAAATAGTAAAATACTATTTAAAAAACTATCCAGAATACCATCATCTGAGATATATATATATGTTAAATTTGATGTCTGTTGACTCATTAATTAAAATTTTATATTGTTTACTGTCACAATCATTATTTGAAAAAACAGTTAAGAATAACAATTTATGCATTAACTGCTTTTTTTTTTAAATTCAAATATTGTATCTATTTGAAATTAATAAGAATTCATTCCTGCTCTTTTGAGGGATTCAGTTCTTAATTTTAGTGATAATAATTTTCATTCACCTGTTTTAATAAGAGCAGTACATATATTTTTTAAACTAGTAATTGTTTTTGTCTGCAATTCATAGTTTTTAGAAATAATATAACCTCACTCATAGTATTTTATACTTCCCACATAATTCATACTCTGTTTTTTTCTGTAAATGATTTTATTTTCATGTCTTGTACTTCTATATTTATAGTAGTTATTTTCATCTCTAATGGATGAAAATACAAATGTGTAGATTTGTATAATATCTGCTAACATGGCTCTCTAAAATGGCCAGTAATGATTTTGAAAGAGGACTTATTGGCATAAAAGTAAATTTTTCTCGATAAGAAAATTACAAGAGCAGCATTTTTACTAAAGTCTCCTTGGAATTCGGCCTCCTAAATCTTACTCAATTTTTAAAGGACCAATATTTATTTAGAACAGCTACTATTTCTGTTTCTAAAGAATTACAATAAAGTCAACACTTTTTTTTCTTTGCATCTTATTGAATGCATTGGAAGAGCAGTTCTCATTTTTTGCTGATCTTACTGGTAAAATAATATAACGTATACAAAAAAATTCTTTTTGTGAAATTTTAAAATTAAGCTTTTGCACTATAATTTCTA
This sequence comes from Argiope trifasciata, assembly GCA_026543055.1. NCBI lineage: Eukaryota > Metazoa > Arthropoda > Arachnida > Araneae > Araneidae > Argiope > Argiope trifasciata. The sequence continues at coordinate 2,117,853 of JAPMOQ010016150.1, read as the reverse complement.
TATGAACAAAATGAAAAAAAAATCCTTTTAGTGCTCTAACTACGTTTTTTAAAATTTACTAATCTATAGACACTATATTTTTGTGTACGTTACTGATAGAGGAGAGATGCATGAAAGCACAGTGAAATAGAATGTAACCTGATTCCTCAATCACCATGAGCTAACTATATGACAGTGTATTAAAATTTGAATTGGTGATAAAGTAATTTATATTTGAGTTAGTGGAATGAGTTTACATGAGATTTAAATATATGAATAGAAATTACGGCTATAAAATTCATTTTTTCTTCTTTTTTTTTCACAAACATTTATTAATCAAGAAACAATATATTTAAAAAATATCCTATTACTTTGCAATTTTGAATGTTCTAGGCAATTTTTGTTCCAGATGATTTTTTCTTTTTACAACAGGCTTTTTCGTATCTATCATTTAAGAATCAAATGTATCTTGGATTGGAACCTCCAATTGTTTAAAAAGGCAAAATTACAGCAATAAGCAGTTTATAGTGTTTCAAGGTTTCTTCTTACTCCTAACGTGCCACATACTGTACTTTTTTTTAAAAATCATTAATCTTTTTGTAGTGATTGGATTTTTAAAGCGTAAAAAAATAAGTGTTCATAGATGGCGCTAGTTTACAGTGATTGGATTTTGAAGCATTATTAAATAAATGTGGATAGATGGCGCTAGGCAACTAGTGCGAGTGTAATTAAGAGAGAGTTCTTTGGAATGTTAGCTTTTTGAGAAGGAGTTGCTGAGCAGAGTAACTCCAACGAATCAGAAATAAATTTGTTAAGTTTTTCTATTTGACTACTCATTTCTAAGCATTCACGAACCAGCCACAACACTTTTATTTAATGTTTTTACATTTCTTTGACATAGTTAGTCACTATTATTCCTATTATGTATTATTTAAGATGGCCACACATTATTTACTTTGGAATAAATGGTTGAATTTATGCACAATAATATAATTTGATGCTCACTTATTGCTAAATATAACAATTTTTTCTTTTCCCCACTGAGGGCATGGCTGGTTTTATCATTAGATGGTCTTAGTCACTTTGAATGCTATAACAATAGGAAACTTTCCACCAAATGAAATGTTTATACTTTCTATAGACTTTTGCTTCTTATATTAAAATTTGGATTGTAATGTTATATTTAACTCTATCTGTAAATGCATTATTTACTATTGTTTTGATATTTAATATCTAAATTAAAGATTATTACTGAAAATAGTTTTTTCTTTTAGCTTATTTCAAATGTCTCATTGATTTAAAATACTATATCTATCAAATTTTTATATGAAATTTCTTTATAATTAATTTTACCATGCTTGAATATTGTAATATATGAATGAATTCGTCTTTACCAAAACCTGCCAGATAGCTTTACATTCTCCTACCTATAGTACTATGACATTTTGTTTAACAGGTATATTTTCTTTTATGAAGATAGCTTAATATATAATGCAATTAAATCCATTATTACTGAATGAGAGGTAGTGTTAATTTGATTATATTGGATATTACAATGTCTGTATTGATATTTTCTTCTTTTATTACTCTTAAATCCATAATTTTGAAATTTTAATTTCATGCCAATTTCAGTTTTTATTTATTTTGTTACTCTAGAAGTACTTTTTTTTTGTTTTGAAATTAACATTTCTATGTTTTTATATAGTGTATTCTAATTTTAAGCTGAGGAACTAGAGATATTTCTTTATATTATGTGTAGATAAATGTTCCCTATATGAACTTACATAAGTTGAAAGACTTTCTCAATATTTTCTTAAAAGGAAAGTGAATGTTATTCTTCTGGCATTTTTTTTAAAGGATAGAATTATTGATTTGAAAATATTAAAATTTTAGACTTCAATTCCAGCTTCCTATTTCCTGCATTGATTAATTGTGATATCACTTCTTAATTTTATGATATTAGATGTAATATTTAATGATGTCTCATTCCCCCCCCCCCCCCCCCAGTTCTGAATAAAATTCCATCACCAGATTCCTTTTTCAAAATATGAAATGAGATAAAACTGCTCTTGATATGTTATTTATTTTGTGATCATTTCATTGCTTATACTACTCAGTTCATTTTTTTTTTTCTAGGAAAGTTAGGTAGAGAAAATATAATTTTAAAGGTTGGTGATTTAAAGAGAAAACTTGAAGATATTAAATTGGAAGTTCATGATAATCTGCAAAAAAGATATCTAGATTTCATTCCACAGTATCTGAAGCTTGATAAATTCATAGAAGATATAGATAATGTAACTAATGACTATGAATCTTTGCGCAGTCAAGTTGAAAAAGAGGTAATTTTCAAATTTTATTCCTTTTTTTATATTAAAAACAATAAAGAGGTAAAAAAATGCATTTTACATTAATATTTGAAGATATTAAGCTCTTTCTTAGCTCATGAGTTATTCAGATTTTTTAAAATTCAATCATGAATAATTTAAAAAAAATTCAATCATGAATGATTTTTTAGAAATTCAAGTATCAATAAATTTATTATAGAAATGTTTGTTGGTTATATTAACTGTTTCATAAAATATTGCTCTCTCAGAAGGCTGTAAAATTTGCTTATAGCAATATTTGAGGCAATAATGAAAGCTAAGGGAATTCGAACCTCTAAAGTGAAATAGGGTTATGCTCTGGAATTTATTTATTATTTTGAAAAGTATTCCTAATAATTATAATAAGAATGTTCAGAGATAAAAGAATGACCTTAAAATTATTACAATATGTGTTAGTATGAATGCAATAATTAAAATAATGAAAAATATTGTTTAAAAAATACTTTAACTTTTTATTAGGAATAAATATTAAATTTATTGAAAGCTTTGTTAAAATAACTTAAGCAATAATATATATTGAAATCAGGCAAAATTGTTAGAATTTTGATTAGTTTTTAATTAAAAAGCCCTTTTTACCCAAGAACTAATTTTTGGCTGAATTTGATAACTGTAGGTTTAATAGTCTGCTTTGTGGAAATTTTTGAAATGTTTTTTTCTTCAATATATTTGTTGTTTATTGAAGTCTGAAGAGTGCAATTTACTGCTAATATTTCAGTCTTTAAATATTATTATTTTAAAATAAGCAATGGAAAAACCCAGAAATTGTTTGTAAGTAATTATGTATAACTTAAAATAACTTGGGGTTAATTTTTTTGAGCTCGAAATTTTGCATATTGTTCCTGCATAAGATGCTTTAAATTTATTTGATTGCGTTTCTTTGCATCACTAGTAAAAAGGCTTTTCAATCCTTTAGTTTAAACTGATGTGTAAAATGTTCATACAATACTGATTAAAAATAAATAGACTTGGAAGGGGAGGGGGATAATAGTTTAATTTAATTTGTGCACCACTAAACACTACAGTTATATTCTATGCAATTACATTTTTTCCTCATCCACTTTACAATAAAAAAAATTTATCAACATGTTCAAAGTTCAAGGACCACTGTTTGGCTTTGGTATGGCACTGTATGCAAATGGAAAACTATCAATACATTTATACCAAATGTATTGATAGCTTAAAAAAATGATTATTGAATTTTTTAAGTAAATATTTCTTGTAAAAATAATTTTAGGATTGCTTTGAAAAAACTATGGTAAGATATATGATTGTGGTTTGATTTCTTGCCAATTTCTGCCACCATCTAAAAATGTAACAACTCTGCTCCATTTAAGGTAAAAATAAATAGTGAGATTTTGCCACAAAATATTTCAATTTAAATGACTATATTATAATTTTAAGTTTCTTTATGAGTTTTCATGAATCTTATTTTTGAATTTTTATTCTTAATTTTGAATAATAATTGTTTTCTGCCCCAATAATTGCAGACTATAACAATTTGTGCTTGGCTCTTTTATTCAATATTTTTTTCTTTATTTAGATAAGACCACATATGATGAGTTCTGTGGTAGAATTTGAAGATTTCATTGATGATTTAAAAAAAGTAAAAAAGTTGAAGACTGCCATCTTGGAAATGATTTCACTCCATCAACTTCTAGAAGATGCTAAAAATACACTTTCAAAAGGGAGTTATTTGAATTCTGTTCATTTTCTCTTAGAGCTTGAAATACTTGTAGAGAAGGTAGATCCAAATTATAAAAAGAATATAGCAGCAATATCTACTCTTATTACAGAATTTATTGTTACTAGAGAAAGTGTCATTTATCAGTTGGAAACTTTGTGGCGTCAAGAGATTATGATTGTAAATTCCTCTAAAAATGGAAAAAAAATTTTATCTATCAAATTTAATGAGACCGCCAATAAAGAAGAAGGAAAAGAAATTTTATTAGCTTTACGGCTTCTGAAACAGCTTAAACCCATGTTAAAAGAATTTGGCAAGAAATTTTTAAATGAAATCTGTGAAATGGTATTATGCAGAACTGTGAAAGTGGAATTAGCTAAGAAGACACCAGAGCTTAATATTTACATTGTCAATGAACATAGTCCAGAACCCAGCAAAATATTTGATCTCTTTAAAACTGTTTTTAAATTCTTACATGATGAATTCTTTCATCTTCCCATAACTTTACCTAATGAAGAATTTCAACAATCTCTCATGAATGAATTTGGTAATGTAATAAGTGAAGAATTTAATGAATTGATTATAGAAAAATGTTTAAAAATGGCCATTCCAAAACAAAGCAAACAACTGGAAACTTTTCGTAAAGAAATACATGCAGCAGAAGAATTTTGCAAGTTCTTGCAAGATTTGGAATTTGTATCTTCCTCTGGAAGTAATTTACAGAATTTTATATACAGTGTAGACACATTACCTGCTAACAAAATGGCTCAAGTAAGTGTTTCAAATACTTATGTGATAAAAAAAAGTGTGTTTTATTGTTGTCTAAAAATAATATGAAGATAACTTTAAGTATAACTTCCATTTAATCAAGAAAGCCTTACATTAAGCATTTATTGTATATTACATTTCAGGAATATCTATTAATAAATAATAATTGCATTCACTGAGACATAATCTACTGTTTAATTTAAGGAGTGAAAGAAAATATTAATAACTGCCATTATTAAAAAAATGCCATATTTTTTTTCTTGAATTAATTTGTGAATGACTATACTTTTATTTAAATTCTGGTGTTCTTTTTCTTATAAATGTTTTGTATTAAAAAAATATTTATTTAAAAATATGGTATTTTCTGAACTTTTAATAAATTATTCATGGAACTTACAATAAATAGTAATTAATTAATATATAGTTGTAAATGCAAACTGTCTATTTCATTTTACTGTTTTTATATTTTTTTCCTTAAGATGTTAAAATTTTTTAAATGTCTAAAATAGTGGTTTATATGTTTTCTTCTTACTCAAATTGCAAGAATTTATAATCATTAATAATTATTTTTCATATAATTTTTCCTATTATAGAATTATGTTACGGAATTTCGTACTTTTGAATTGAAGACTGATAATTAAATTTTTTTATGTTGGATTTTTATCACTTTTTTATATGCAAAACAGAATAAATTTAAACCTGATAATCTTTTTTAAATTTTAAATCTATTTCATACCTAAGATAATTATAGAGTTATGCTAATCTTTCTTAAAACCTGAATATTTATTTTCCACAATTTCAGGATCTATTAAGTCAAGCTCGATCTCTTATGAAAAAGAGTTTACATAAGACTGTTACAGTAGGTTATGAAACACCTACCAATGCTGTAGCATTGAAAAATGATTTAAATGAAATGGTTAATACTCAGAATGGACTTAGTGCGGCTACTTTTCTTTTCCCGAAATGTCAAATAAGGTTAGCATTTTTTTTTATTTTACTTATAGTAAAAATATATTCGTTCTTATTTTATTTTTCTTAAATTTATTTCTCTTGGATTGAGTAGTGACTCTAGTTGAATTGCAGCAAAGTGTTTGGCTGTGTTGTAATGCTTATGCTATTGTAGAAGAATGGCTTTTAAGCTATATGCATTTATTTTATATGTTTGTATATTAATTTCACATTTCAGCAGTTAGTCCTGTTGTGAATTAAATCAATCAGGGGTAGATATTCTTTTAGAGAATTGTTTTAATTTGGCATATTGGTAGTAGTGGGTTTTAAAATGCATTAAATTTCTTATTCAAGATTTTGTGTTGATTTTCAGTGTTTATTTATTTATTTACTTTGCATATATTTGCTCAAAGTACTATTTCTAATGAATATAGTAAAAAATAGGTCCCTATAAGGAGAACAAAAAATTGCTTTTCATTTCTAATTCAATTTATTGAGTTCTCAGAATTTTTTTAAAAATAATTTTTTAATAAAAATTTTAAGAGTTGAAACAAAATTCCTATGTATAATATTCTATTTTCATAATTATAATTTGTTTTGTTGATTACTTGAAATTTGTTGTTTATTTATGGATTATTTGGAATTATAATTGCTGTAATAGCATCTGAATCTCTAACCTTATTCTTTTCATGCCACATCAGTGCAATAATGCTTGACTTGTAATAAATTTTTAATCCGTGTATTGGCCAATTGTAAAATAATCATAAAGCTCTATTAAAATTGTGCAATTGTGTAGGGGGTGGGAGGGATGATTTTTCCAAAGTTAAATTTTAAAAACACTCTTCTTTGTAAGGAAATTAAGTGTACTTAAAAATAGTTGGTTTGAATGCAAACCTCAATTATTTTATTGTTGCACTGATATACTTTAAACTTAGATTATACTTTCTTAGGTTGCTATTCTCAAATTATTGCATGCATGAATTAATTGCATATGTCAGGATTTCTTATCCTTAAACATATTTTTGTACAAATAATACATGTATGCAGATTTAGAATTTTGTAGTAAAATATTGGTGAGCTTTTAAACAAATAGTTTAAAATCAATTGTCTGATATTTGTTATTAGTGAAGACTGTTTATTTTTAAATTGAAATTTTAAAAATCTTATATCAAGTTTTCTTTAATTGAGTTTGAGTATAATTTCTAAGTTGAATTCAAATAATTTCAAAATAGTATAATTTCAAAATTCTTGAATTACAATATTTTAAAAAATTTTGACTTTGGTTTGACTGTCTTATTATTATGAAATTTGTGATAATTTTCCTTTTTTCTATTTTAATAGACATTCTATTAATGTGCACAATTTGTATAAATATGACAGATTTTTGATAAAATTAAAATGTATCTTATTATTATTAAATTTTGATTATTATTTAGTTCAAATTTAAACACCAAAAATCTAAATTTTAGCCCATGTTAACTTCATTCTAAAATGATCTCTCATTTCATGATCCCATTCCCTTTTTCTTTTAAAATTAATTTAACATGCATTCTAAAAAAATCGATAAATTCAGCTGGTTCTTATTCTTCGAGAGAAGGAATGCAAGTCCTTACAACCTACTTTCAAACATACTTAAATTTCCCTTTTCTGAGACTACTTGTGTCAAAGAAATCTAATCAAAATCTGATAGTAAGAACCAAAGAAAATTTCAATCGCAATGTAAACAGACATCAGCTTATCAGCACTTCTTCCTTGTTCTTAATATGTCTCCTGTTGTGAAATAAATTGAAGTTCTAAAATTTCAAAACTTTTTCCATCTTGGCCCCACATCTGCTAAAATTACTCTCTCTCACTCACACATTAACTTTTATATTCTTCTACCATGAACTGATATAATGGGTAAATTATTTCTAAAAAAAATTAAGGTAATTTTATGAAAAATGTAAGTCTGTGTATTTTACTTTGTAAATTATATTAAGTACTCGATTAGTAATGTTTAGTTTATTAATTTGTGAAATTTATAAGATATAAAGGAACTTTCTGTATAGTACTTTCAATGATATTAGAATTTTGTTTTATTTTAATATTTTGAATCTTTATTTTAATATTATTTCTTTTCATAGTTTAACAATAATTGGAAAAATATTGAAGTTCTCTTTAGTATATTAGGTACTAGCCGCCTTTGGCGACCACCTTGTTCGCCATGTGTAAAGCGTTCTAAAATTTTCAATTAAATCACATATTCATTAGCCTTGAAGTAATTCCGGGCATTGATTGACCTGAAATTAATATTTTCTTTAAGATGATGGACGAAAAGTTCTAAAAGTACACCTTTTCCTAATAATATTCTTTAATTTTATAAATCAGTCAGTTTTAACCATCGGTTATGCTTCCAAAATATTAAAAAAAAATTTCGATGATGTTGCCAAAATATTAAATGTGTTTTTTAAAGAAAGGGGAAAAAAGTATTAAATTAATGATACAGATATTGCAAACAATTACATAAATATGCCATTAAGTCGGGATTTCAATGCATATTCTGTCTAAATTCAATCAGGTTTACTGTAAATAAAGATGATTTATGGAATAAATGATTTAGATATTGCAAACAATTAAAGAAACCTTTGCTTTGCATTTATTTTTTTTAGAAAATATCACATTTTATGTTTCTTTTATTTTATCCAGTCACGTGCTGAAAGTTGTATTGCTTTAGATTTATTTGTGATGATAATTTTTTTTTATTTGAATTTCCGGCATTCTTTTGTTTTATCTAGTCACGTGCTAAAAAAACAAGGTTAAAATATTTCTTTAAAAATTCGATAAAAATAGAAGCTTAAGTTATACATTAAAACACTGATACCATTTGAAGGCCAATTTTTTAATCTTTAAATTGATGTAAAAATCATGTTTATGTGATCATATTTTTGGAAGTTATAGCAGAAAAACGTCGAAATTTCGCTTAAATTTTAATTAATTCAAATTTTAATTAAAAATTCGAAAAAAGGGCTCCAAGGTGTACATTCCGGACCTCCAAGGTAAAAATGTACCAAATTTAGTAGCTGTAGGTCCAACGGTCTGGCCTGTCGAGCGCCAACACACACACACACACATTGAGCTTTATTATAAGTATAGATAAAGTTATGTTTGTTTTTATTTTTTTAATCATATTAAGGAAAATATAATTTATGTAAAACTAACCTCATAATTTGTTTTAAAATTTTATAGATAGACAGGTATTATTAGTTCTTTTATTTACAGTGAATCTGCCAAAGATTTAATATCCCTTTTGCTTGTTGTCAAAGAAGAGGCAAAGAATATTGGCCCTGCGCATGCATTCAAACTGTATTATGTAGCTAGAAACATTTGTGAACTATATTGTTGTGTTGTGCCGACTTATCACAAGAATGAGATTGAAAACATTCCTCAACAAACAGGTAATTCATGATTAGCAGAAGAGTTTATAAATCTTTTCTTTTAATTATTGTATGTTTTTTCTTTTCAGAGTATGGTTTATAAATAGTGATGTATTTTTATTTTGTGCATCTTTCTTACTTGATGCTATTTAATGTAATTTTGTGGCTCTTAATCATACATTAAAATTATCAACCCTTTTTAAACTTTGAATTGCATTGATTTCTTTAAACTTCCTTCATAAAATTATTATTTACATATATAATTTAAATTAGAAAGCTTCTAATAGTTAAGTTTCTTATGATAATCAGTTTTAAAATATTTATCATGATTATTGCCTTTGTAATTACTTCATTATAAATTTCATATATAAATGCATATATTATCAGCAAAATTAAATAGAAGAAAAATTATTGAGCTCGCTTGGATAAGCAAGATATAATAAAAGGTTTTTATCTTTTAAATATTGATTTGACATTAGACTAACAATTTATTTATTTTTATTAATTCTTAATCTTGAGAAAACTTGTAAAAAAACATTTAAACATGTATTTTTTGTATATCTAATTTAGAGCTGGAAATTAATCTGATTCTACCTATGAATGCTTCTCGTGTGTATAAATATATGGGAGAAGGATCATGTCATTTATAAAACTAGTTTTCCTGTATCTAATACATTTTTTAAAAACATTAATGCAAATCCAGGTGACATGCTCTATTCTTTGAACAGTTATTATGATTTCAATATAAAGGATCTGAACAGAATTATGATAAAATATTTTGGCGAATTTACTGTCACTAACATGTGGTGAGTTTTTCTAATTTTTTATGAATTTTCTGTTATAATCCAGTTAACTTTAAATCATTCAAGCTTGGTTTTATATTTAAGTATTTAACCAACTACAATTTTTATATGTTTATAAAAAATTTCAATTTTTTTAAAATTAATAAATATTTTGGAAAATTCACTTCTCTTTCCTTCATTTCTTTCAGCTATATTTCACAATAATTGCATGTTCTTAGCTCATCAGTTGTGCACCTTGGGAAGTCTTTATCAGTGTGATTTCAAAACCGAAATAACCATGACATTTGTAGATTTAGTTCCTGAAGTAAAAAAGTTAGGTGCTGAAGCTTTCCTTGCACAGATGAGACGCCAAAGACATCAACTTCTCCAACTCCTACAAGAACAACAAGGTATTGTTGCAAATAATAAAATTTAGTAATTAAATTATTTTATAAGGGCATTTTAAGAAAATTTGTTAAAAAGAATTCTTGAATTAAACATGTAATGTTGATTCTGTTGTTGGGAGGGTTTTATAAGCTTTCAATTTTTTAGATATTGGATTGTAAATAATTTAAATATTGGAATCTCTCATTCATGCTTCTTGTAAAATAGTTAGTTCATTTTTTTAAATGCTTGGATTAGAAAGGGGAAGGGATAACATGGATAGGATTTTTTTTAAAGCTCTTATGTGATTGTGATTTCTCTAAAAATATTGAAGGTGGCCTAAATTTGCTTGTATTGCAATTTTCAAGATTTATTTTTACTTAGCTTACATTGATATAGCGGCTAGGAGTAAGAGGTGTATGTATATGTGAATATATTAAGAAAATACAATTGTGCTGACAATATTATGGTGGTATTTATATTTGCTAAAACACTAGTGACAATTGGGGTGTCACTAGTGAATCAGATATCAAATACCATTTATTCTATTATTAAAAATATATTATTTTTTAAATGTAGTTTTTTTTTTTTTTTTTTAATATCTGAGACATTTATGTTATTGATTCAGAAGTATTTTTTTAAAATTCATGTGTGTAGCATTTTCTTTTTAAGAAAGATCATATTAAATTATGAAATCTTAATGTAATTTTATAGTTTAACAAATTATTTCAATTATAAAATTTAAATTCAGTAATTTGTTGTATAAGATACTGCCATATATATATATATTTTGATACGAGAAGAAAAAATGTGACTAGTTCTACTACAGCAAGAAAAAGAATCCAATTCATACACTTATCTATTGTTTATAGACAAAAAATGAATCTAATAGTAGTAATCTAATGAATCATTAGATATAAAATCAAACAATCTGCTGTGTTGTACTGGATTTCATTGAAAAGTTTTACCTAAAGTCTTGCAGATAGAAATGAATTACTATGCTAACAAAATTATATATTATTTTAAAAAAAGCTAATGGTATATTTATTTTAAATGTGTAATTTTTAAATTATTTTGCTTTTAAAACTTTTATCCAGCTTTTGGCAGCAACATGTTAGTTGATGATGGAGCTGTCAGTGCAGCTGAGAAAGCCATCCGACAATGCCTTTATCAGTTGCAACTTTTGAAGAATGTTTGGGCTGAAATTCTCCCTGTGGAAGTATATTTCAAAGCCATTGGCACTTTGCTCAATACTTGTTTAGAAGAAATAATTCTACGAATTTCTTCAATGGAAGATATTGCTGCTGAGGCAGCTGGTCAGTTGGACAGCAGTTTTGCTATTTTAATCAAACAAAGTCCAGATTTTTTTAAGGTAAGATGAGCTTGGTATTATGTTCTTTATTTATGTATAATATCGTATATTTTGTTTCCAAAAGATGTTTTTAGCATATTGTTGATATTTTAAAAATAATAGTGGGACAACATAATAGACATATCAAATTAAACATTTTAAATATCTATATTTGACTCTGGATTTAAAAATTAATCAATTTTAAATTTCAAAATGACTGGAAAATTGGGGAATATTTTTCAAAGATCATTATTTTGGGATATACTGATATAAAGGAACAATTATTATAATTTATAATTCTGAAATTTGTCCAAATGAATGTTTGACAATACATTCGATTTTTCAAAAATATCACTCTGTAAACATATTACGATTTTAATCAATGAATGATTTATTTACAGCTTTGACATACAGTCATTATATTGTATGTTAAAACAATTCTGTAAGTTAATTTGACTATAAATGGACATCTAAGAATAATTGTTTGAAACTATTTACAGATTGTGTTTCTTGAGATTAATAATCAGAGTTCTTATTTATATTTTAAAATATGTTTTTTTTAATTTGGATATTTATTTTACATTTAATCAGTCTTTTTATGTTTTGAAAGCTTTGTGAATTAATCAATTATATTTGTTTGGCAGTACCTGTATCTTGCCTGGTAATTTATTTTCAATAGAATGTTCTTTTCTGAAATTATTAAACATCTAAAAATTGAGTATTAGCTCACAATAAAATGAGAAAGAAAATTTGGTGAAAAGCAATTCTGATTTTTCTTTGAAAAGCTAAAAAATCAACTGAAAAGTGTTTATCTATTTTCTTTTACAAATATTATATATTTTGTTCTTTTAATTCCTTCTGAAATGTATATTAAATATTTTTAAAAAGTATGATCAGATTTAAATGTTGTCTAATTTTTTGAAAATTTGAATTCTATTACTTTCTTACAGGTGCCAGCAATTGACAAAACAGATTCCATTCATTTTTATGTGAAGAATTGGTTCAAATTCCAAGAACTACAGCTTATATTGAGTGCAAGTATGAGAGAAATTGTAGATAGATGGGCTAGTGGTAAAGGACCTTTAGCAGCACACTTTAAAGCTGCAGAAGTTAAACATCTCATTCGAGCCTTATTCCAAAATACTGAAAGAAGAGCTGCAGCTTTAGCAAAAATAAAATAGTTTTTGTTGCCATTATAAAAGTTTTTATTTTTGTTTAACAATTTCTTTTTAGATGAATTAGTTTGTTTTTGTAAAATCTGTAAAAATACATCTTTTAATACTGAAATGGTATATATTTTTGGAATGAAATGCAATAAAATTCTTTGGCAAGCATATAACTGTTAATTATTGTCAGAACATAAGTAAGAATATTTTCATGTATATTTTTGTATTTAATGAATCATATTTTGAAAATTGTTCACTGGAATTATTAATGGATTCATTTTTATTGTTTTAATTTTTTTTTTTTTTTTTCAAATTTAATCCGAGAACTTTTTTTTGTAAATTTATTTTGAGATAGCCTATATTATGAATAAACATTATTGTTTACTTTTCATTTCTTAGTAATTATTTTTGGGAAAATCGAGGTGCTTTAACTTCATTTTATATGCATTTTCAATTCTAAATTTTCTGATTCTTTTTATTCTATTGTATGGAGCATTCTGTTGGAAATTTAATTTAATTTGAATGAATATAATTAATTATAATAAATGATTTAAATAAAGAAGTATTTTTTATTTTTAAAAGTTAATCTTGCTTATAATTGTAGGTTTTGACTTCAATATCTAAAATGTAATAGTAATATATTTACTATACAAAACTTTAAGATATAATTTATATATAAGTTATTTTGAATAGGTTTTGTAAGTTAAATAATATGAATAACATTTTTATCCCATTCTTTAAATCTTCTTCCCTGCATCCCATTCTTTAAACTTCTAAATGGCAGGTTTAATGTTCATAAAGACTACATACTCTGCAGCTCTTTGATGCATTTCAAACCCCTCTCATTTTTCGAATTAAAATTGTAAAACTTTGCTGAAATTATTTTTAAAACTATTAATCATGTAATGTTTTGCATTTAAAATGCAAATATATTTTTCATATTATTTTAAAAATAATATGAAAAATATATTTGTTGTGATAATTATCTGAAAGTTGAATTATATTTAAATCCTATTTTGGGATAGTTTTTGTAATTTTAAATCAAGATCAGTAGCTGTCATCCTGTCTCAAAATTTCTAAATTGGACATACCAGAGGGTATTTGACTGAGGAAAATTTTAAGAGCATCAAGCCTGCATACAAAGCAGGTTTGTTTTGAATTAGGATTCCATTAACTCTTACAGAAACCATAGGATCATTGTCTTAATTCTTTAGGCAGTAGAATTTTGAACCAAAATATATTATCATTCAATAATAGTTTTTTAAGACACAAGGTAAATGTTTTGCAATATCAAAAATATATCCAAATCATATTTTGTTGTTGTAAGCAGAACAACATATTTTTGATATCATATGACTAAAATTTTTATTTAGTTAGGATATCAAAATAAGATTGTCTTATGATTGTCCATTAAGACTTAAGTGCAGCTGTTATTCTGGTTTGAGAAATTTTGGTCCTTTTCACCTTGGAAGCTTAATTTTAGCCTGATACAGCATGATTAAAATCATTTGAACATTGTAGACTGAAATTGGGTAAATTAAGTTTACTCATCTCTGAAACTGTATTTTAAGCATTCCGAAAATGTCAATATGCATTAAGCTATCAATCTTGCTATATTTCAGTATCAACTCAAGAATGAAATGATGTAATATAAATTTATCAAATTTTTTTTTTCTTTTAAAAAGTCATTTTTTAAAATTTGATTTTAAGACCTATGGAAATTTATATTCTTTTTTCCCCCCCTCTCTTTTTAATTACAAGGAGGGGAGGGACTACAGATTGCTAAATCTTTCCTAGGATCTTGTCTAAGATTTCATCTATCAAACTTGTTGCATTTTTGTATACACATAGATGAATAAACAAAGATTTCTGGTTGACAAAATTTCATTCAAAATTGCAATCTACTATTTAGTTCTAATTTAATTTTTTAAGTCACTGACATTTTTATTTTGTGTCTCAATTGTGAAAATTGAACAAAATCTCATGGTAAAATGTTTTCAATTATAATCTTTCTCTTTATTTACAAGAAAATAATAAATTAAAGACCAATTTTAATGATTAATTTGAATAAATGTGCAGAAAATTATATTCTAGTGAAAAATTATTAGTTTTATCTTTAAAATTCATTTCCCCATTCCAATGCAAATGTATTTAGCTATCAACAGTAATTAATGTTACTCAAATACAATTATACTGCAAGGGATAAATGTACAAGTGTGTCTTTATAAAATAATAAGAATGAAATAATTTGGCCTAAAAGTACTGCATTTTAATTTTTATCAATAAATTAGATTTTTTCATACATGATCTGTAATATAAAAATAAAAACAGCAATAAGTGCTATATATTTACTGTTGTTAATTATTAACATACAAGTGTAAAGAAACCCTATTATAATCAACACATTAAATAAATCAACATTTTAAACAAGCCAATAATAAATAGATGCAGTTTGTAGAAGTAAAAATTACTGATAATAAATAAATATTAGAATTTGTAAATTCTTATTAAAGTGCATTTTAAGGTGGGAAAAGTGCTTCAAAATTCTGAACTACTTAATTTCACTTTTATTTTGAAATCTAAACTTTAGTTTTCGAGGTGTCATAAATTCTTTCACTATATCATCAGTTATTTCCTTTCTTCTTTCTTGATGTTCGGCTACAACTTTCTGTAGAATTTCTATCAGTTCTTTCTTTAAATATCCTGTGAGAAGCTCACCACTAGTGTAATCCTAAAATAAATTAACAGTTCACTGTATATTTTTACATGAAAACTACAATTTGTTAATTAATAAAAAAATCACCATGTTTAAACAAAAATTCATTCAATATATAAAATGTACACTAACTAAAAGATGTGCCTTCCAGATGGATTTTTATTCTAGTATGGATATAACAGTATTTCATATTAAAGAACAAAAATTGTGGTAGAAAATCTCAAGATTTCTTTTGTAATATACTATATATATAATTGTAATATAATATTGTAAATATAAAATAATATTTAAAGTTAACAATAAAAACCTAGAATTCTATTAATTTAAAACTTATTCACAACACTTTTTTAATGAAATATCTGTTGGCATTTCATAATATTTCATAAGTGGATTTTTTAAATTTGAACTTAAACATGGCTAGGTTGCCAACATCTTGATAATGGATTACAAAGCTGGTCATAAGATAGAAGGACTCATCTAGTTGAATTTCTAATTGTTCAAAAGTTTGTTTTAGTGAAAGTTGATGGTTATTGTATATGCTGAAATATGGGGAAACAGATGACATTGGAATATGGTGGACATCAGATGAATGCAAAATCAATTCTCAGCAATAAAACTAAAACCCCTTCCCAATTAAGTTTTGAAAAATTTGTGCAACAATCATATTCTTCCTGAATCAAGTAATAATAATAATGTAGATGCCATTTTAAAAGACCTCTCGACTTTTAAAAAAAAATTTTAATTCCTGACAAACATGACTCTCTTTTTATATACTCTCTTTTTATACTGACTCTCTTTTTATAAAATGGTGATTTACTGAGAGTACAGAAGAAGCTGAGTAAAAAAAGAGGGGTGGGGAACCTTTTCACTATCCATTATGAATTGAGAGTATAATAAAAAATTGCGGACCTTAACTCATTGACCTTTACTGCAATCTAGCCTTTAAAAATTAATAAAAATAAAATTTATGACTCCATAATTAATTCCCACCCATTAAATTAATGAGCACCCATTAAAAAACATCTTGTCTGAATTGCTAGACACAAATCAGAATAGTAAATTTGGTTGCATAATTGTACATACTGATTATCAAACATTACATATCTATTGAGAAATATTTTTAATTACCTTTCTTATTTGTTCCAATCTTTCATCGTCTTCTAAAAAGAAACGAAGATATTGAAATGATACATCTATGTCACAATTTCCACCTTTCTCTTTATGTTCAGCTTCTGTTGCACCACCACCAGAAAAGGCATACTTATTTATCTAGAAAGCAAAATCTTATAGTTAATTGGATTTATTTTCAATCTATAAAAAATTATATAAGTTACATTAAAATTTACAATAATAAAGAAGGCAGACTGAGTTAAGTTTTAAAAAACAGTCCATTAGGAACAAATTTTTACAGATTATATATTTTAAATAATAATTCTAAGCAAATGATATTACACAGAGTCAATAATTTTTAATATGCCATAGCACTTATTGACTTTAAATCAAAAGTATCATTTTGTATACAATCAAGTGATGAGAGAGAGAGAGAGAGAGAGAGAGAGAGAGAGACACACACACACACACACACACACACACATTCTAGATGGAAAAATAAAATATGATAAAAAGTAAGCTTTTTTCAAAATTCAAGATGTGCTAATAGAAAAAAACATTTTATGGTGAAAAAGCTTTGATTTAACTTTTGCAATAAATAAAAATGTTCTTTCCTGAAATCAGATTATCGCATTAACAGTAAAATGGAATTTTAATAAAAATAAAGTATCTCAACCTATTTATTCTTTTATCAAAACATTAGGAACAGTTATTCTTCACAATTGCTCATAGGGTATCAATTTTTGTCTCATTAGTTTACAGCAATGACAAAAAGAGCTGTCACAAATTTTGTAATACAATGTAATTGGAAAAGAAAATTATCTATTTTACAATACAGGCTTTGCTTAGTTTTGCAAGCAGAATGAAATATCAAAGTGTTAGTTAAGGAGGAACCATTTTCCTTTTTAACAGTGTCTGTTAACAAAAGAAGAGGGGGATGGGTGGAGATTTTATATCAATTTACATCAATATAAAACATTTAGAGAAAATCAAACATTTTCAATAAAATAGAACCTATTCTCAGTATTGTTTCATCTATATTCACTTGTATGTAAATTCGTAAACAATTCTTGTGTTGAATCCTCAAGACACATTAACTCTCTGACCAAAATGTTTTTCAAAACTTGTTTCTTTATCACAATTAATTAATTTTCTGGTTTAAAACTTGCAATTGTTAAGAATATGACCTGTATAATATCTTACCAATGACATGAGAAGAGTAGTTAAATATTTATTTATATTTTAACAAACTTATCTTAAAATAAGAATTATCTAACAATATCTTTAATTTGTCTTTATAAAAAAAAATGTAAAAATCACTGATAAAAATAGATGCATTTCTAGAGTGGATTCCACCAAATAACATAAAATTAATAAAACATTATTTAGTTAAATTTTTATAAATTCATAGATAACCAATGACCTTTTAGCTAATTAGCAGAAGTCTTAAATATTTATTACAGAGCAAAATTCAAAAGTAAACTTAAGAATTAAAAAATAGAGAGAAACAACCAATTAATTCCCTTGCATTTGTATTAAAAAGGACAAAAAAATCATTCTCATTAGAACAAAATTTTGAAACTGAGTAATTTATTGGACCTTTACCTTTTCCCTAAAAATGGAAATATTACCTTTTTCTTAATCTGGTTAGCAGTATCAGTGAGAAAGATAGAACTATTTGGATCACTTGCACTCATTTTTGTTTGAGAACCCTGCAAAGCTGGGAAAAACTGAGAATGAAGAAGTGCTGGCTTACAGAAACCTAACCTTGGGGCTACATCTCTGGTCATTCGGAAAAAGGGATCCTGTAAGTCAAATACACATATAGTAAGAACAAATGAAGAAGACACAATATTACCTAGAACTACATGCTGTTAAAATAAATATCAATAAGTCATATTTGAATTTTACAGAATAAAGAAGAGTTCTTAATGACTTTTTCAAAGGTGTAAGACATCATAAGAGTTCAGTAATATTCATACCTCTGTCAGCCAGTAATAAAAACTTGAAAGAGTTAAGAATACTTTTAAATTAAGAGATATGTACATATAAAAAAAAGGTAAAAAGAATTTATTGGACATGTATATTGGAATGAAAAGTATTTCAAATGATATTCAAGAAGAAATATCAAAATATTGTAAAAATAATGCTAAAAACATTTTCTAATGGTATTAATATATTCTAATGAATACTAAGATTTCACACATAATGAGATGCAATATATATTTTACACATATTATGAAATATTCTTATATATATTTATATAGTTTGTAATAATGAAAGTAATTTTGTGAGAAGTTAAAATCAAATTAAGACTTTTTTCTTTTCTTTCTGAATTCACAAAGTTTTGTAAATTGAAAGTATATTTTCCTTATAATTTTCTTTCTTTCTAGGTTTAGTTTCTGATTTACAGGTGAAAACAAGTAAGTAATCAAAACTGGTGATATAACCAAGGCTTGAAACAAAATTTCTTGTTAGAACAATTTGCTTAAAAAAAAAAAAAAATCAAGCTATTTAATAAAAAAAATAAATTAAAACCCTTTATTTTAATTACATGACTCTAACTAGAATATATTTTTATATTAAGATTTAGTTAAAGTGAAAATATATACTCAAGTAATATACTTAACTATTAATCAAGAGCATAATTTTTTCAATAATTTTAACAAAAATCAAGAGAGTAATTTTTATTTAATAATACCTGATCTATAGCACAAGGGATGAGACAAGGGACATCTTTTTTGCCATCAAATATGAAAGGAAACGAGGAACTAAAAGAAGGAGCTGCTTGAATAGCTGGAAATGAAATTTTCCCAATGCAATCGCTGTTTCCAAATCCAAAAATTCCTTTAACTTGATTGAATGTAACATTCTTTTGAACTCTGGTCATGTTCTGATAAAACTGTGGACATTGGCTAAATATGTAAGAAAAATATGTCATATACTAAAATTTCTTTTACCTACCAATTTGAAATAAAAAAAAAGGGTAATACAATCATATATTTATTATTACAAATATTTTTTGCAATAAATTAATGCAACAAAACAAGGAAAACACAAACTGAAATTCAAAAAATATATTCTGAATATCACATGAAAATTATTAGGGATTCTAGGAAATTCAATTTACTGATTTTTTTTTCAGCCATCCCGAGAAAGCATATAAGTTATTTACAAAGAAAATTAATACTTGCTTCAACTGGAGATTGTTTTAAATTATATCAAAATAATAGTAATCAAAAAAATTTTAGGCTTCTTTTATACGACAAAGCTAGTGATAAAGTATCCAAATAAACTTTTAACGCAAACATTATTTCCCATTGGCTGGTTTTGAGCATTGTTATATTTACTATAAGAGTTTCAGAATTCTTTTCCACAAATATTAATATTCATTGCAATCCACTTAAACACAGTCAAAATTTACTAAATAAAAAAGGAAATAAAAATAAAATTTATGCAAAAAATAATTTAAAAAGAAACTTTGCAATATAATAGTCTGCTGGATCTCAAATATAGAAAAAAAAAAAAAAAAATCTGTAATAGAGACAGTAAAATTTTATTTTGCCATTAACAGAATTTTATATTTAAAATATCAATATAACATTCTCTTTCAAAATTTCATTAAAAAAAAGAGAGAACTTTTTTTCAGCTTTAAGTTTTTATTTGACTCTAGCTTGGTAACTTTTTTTAATGTTTTATTTTAATAAAATAAACAGCAATTTAATATGACATGCTTAGGTTCCAAAATAATTTACTTACCCTATAAATTGGAAATTTGAAAAAATAAATGTTTTTTCAACATCAAATCCCAATGCAATGATATCTTTAGCATTTTCAATAGCTAATTCCTGGGCTTTCTCAACAGTCAAATCTTTCCATAAAAACTTTTCGTCATCTGTTAGTTGTATTATTAATGGTACATCAAATGTTTCTTGTAGCCATCTAGATAGATGAAAATTTAAAATATAATGAGTCACCAGTCATCTATAATTTTCTAGTCAGTTTATTGGAAAAAATGTAATTTTAATACTGATATTATTTTTGTGGTTAATAAGTTTTTTTAAGCTTAATGACACATATGTATTTAATATATTATATAAATGTTTCAAAACTGCCTTAAAAAACCATGAAAGATTAATACTTTTAATATTACAAAAAGATAAAAATGTAAATCTTATGAGAAAATTAAATGTAATTTTAATTTTCCTGTTTCATGATTTAATTTGAATTATACTGAGCATTAAGAAATTTTAATACGATTATTTTCAATTTCTAAATTCCCAAAATATTTTATAAAACAAACAATGATAATTATAAAATTGTTTTTTTCAATCATTAGAGATTTTTATAATTAAGCAATGAATTATTCCATACATCAAATGTATATTTGATATATGTAATAAGATAATATAAAATAATGCTGTTTATTCTTAATCATACAAAAATTCAGTGCAGGAGAGTCTCTATCTTTTCTTTCCTGCTTTTTTCATTAATGGTTTTCTCTTTTCTAAATATTTTTTTCTTTTGATGCATTTTGTATTATTATTTTCTGCTAAACATATAAAATATTGCATAATTATATTTTTGTTTTACTGTTTTATAATATCTCTTCCCAAAAAGTAACACCTGATATAAAACTTAAAAATTAGATGTTTAAACAATTTCATCAAGGAATTGAATTTTCATCAGTAAAATTAACTTTCAATGGAAAACTTCTATTAAATTTTGTTCAAAATTAGATAGCAGGTATAATTTAAATAAGTTGTCATTAAAAGAAAACGAAACACCAGTTAATTGAAAAGATTTTTACTTCTGCTTAAGAAGAAGATACATGAAACAATATTACAACATTTTTTTTTTAAAGAAGAGATTTTTTTCTTGATTGGAATAATTTTTGCCTTAACTCCTTAAATACTCCATTGGAAGGAAGGAGTACTAAATTTTTCAAGGCCTTTAATAAAATATTTATATGGACCGTCTCTGTTGTAAATCAGACAATATCCGTAAATTTGAATTTTTTTTTGGCATAATAAAAAGTAAAAAACAAATGTGAATATTAAGAAATATTTTAGAGCCTAATTCAGTGCACTTAATTTACATGTTTCACAATACACTGAATTAAATAGTTTTATACAATTAAGTTGGATAAAGCTTGATCAAAAAGTATTATCTTCTTTTAATAAGGGATTAATAAGCAGTTCAAACTATATAATATGTTCCAAGTTAAATTTATCACGACATCTCCTTGATATAATAAATTTCATTGTGCAAGTAAGAGTCTCACAAATATAGTAAATTTAAGATTAATCCTGAAATTAGAAATAATCAAAATATTATTACATAGAAAATATTTTCTAATATTGTATCAAAATAAAAGTTTTTATTCAAAGGAAATAAATGTAACATGGTTTCAACTAATTCAGCAATATCAGAAATAAAATCTGTTATGAAACTGGAATATAAAAAAAGCCTTCAATGATTCTGCTGTTGTCATAACAACCATTACACAATGCTATTTCCAATCACAATTTCCTTTATTGTCTTAAAAAAGAAAAGAAAAAAATTATATATCACAAAATTATATATATATATATATATATAAACTGATGTACTTACTTTGTAAATATGAAAGGAATCAAATGGCCCATATGTAAAGCAGATGATGATGGCCCTCTTCCAGTATATAAATAAAACGGTTTCCCCTGTTCCTGCCTCTTAAGAATTTCATACATATCCCTAATATTAGAATAAAAATACAAAATTATTTTAAAAAAAGATTAAATAGATAACTTAATGTAATGGTTTCCAACCTGTGGGGCGCGCGATACTGTTGCAAGGAGGGCTTGTAGCTGTTTCCAAAATATCATTTTCAAATACAAACCCAAAAAGTCAAATAGGTGTCAAAAAATGAATCGACAGTATACGTAATCCAAATCCTCGCCGCGGATTTTTGGTGTACAAATGCTAAAACATCCCATTCATACTCTTCTTCAAATCGAAATATCTCGCTTTCGCATAAAAAAATAACTTTGACATGTTCCCTACTTTTAAAATTACCTGTCTTGCTGATGAAATAGAAGAAAGTAAAGTTCTTATTAATAATCATTTGACCAGTCTATGGAAGCAATTCTCATTGTACTTTAAAGATCTTGACATGTCCAAATATGAATGGATTAGAAACCCATTTGTGGTTGAAAAATATGATTATTTTGGCCTTACGACAGCAGAGCAGGAAATGATAAATGACTTATCTAGTAATAGCACATTAAAGCAGATGTTTCGAGATGAAAATAATAATGTTACGTTTTGGCTACGAGTAAAGAACGATTTTCCTACTTTGACAAACAAAGCTTTAGAAATTTTATTGCCATTTGTAACATCTTACCTATGTGAAACTGGTTTTTCTATAGTAGCTGTCTTAAAAACAAAGTATCGATCTCGATTAATGATTGAAAAGGAACTGAGAACCGCGATTTCTTCAATGATACCACGGTTTGAGAAAATTTGTGCTGAAAAACAAGCTCAACCGTCGCATTAAATTTTTATGTTGTAGTAGTATTAATTATTTATTCTTTTTTTTTATTATATTTCTTATAATAAATATATTATAGTTTTACATAATATTGTATATTATTTTGCAGCCCATTAAATAAATTATAATATTAGTTGAGTATTTATGAAATTTGATTTTTAGATAAATTAACGGGACGCTACAATGTTTTTTAAAGGGGGGGCACATCAATTTTTTTTAAAAAAAGGGGGGCGCCGGTACAAAAAGGTTGGAAACCACTGACTTAATGTTTTAAACAGAGCTTGGTACTTATTCATTATACCGGCGCAGCCGAAAAATCGCCAATAATGATGCAACCAACGCCAAACAGAATATAGGTGATCTTTTGCCGATACATTTTTAAAGAAAGTCGCGCCATTTTGTAGCCTGCGCCAAAATGGCAACTGTGTGCTGTAGCCAAAAAGTCTGCTTGGCGAGATTTGCGCCGATATAATGGAAAAGTACCCAGAGCTTTATTTAAACAAATTATTTGTAATGGCATATTGAATAATTTGAAGCAAATAACAGACTCTAAAATAACATACCACACTAGACATTCATTAACATAATATTAAAAAATAGAAAAATAATTTGAATAGTTAAAAATATTTCACATTTTTTTTAAAAACACACCTGTGAGAAAAAAATATTCCTCTTCGTAACAAATGGTGAACAGGTCTTTGAATAATTGTTTCAAACTTAGCAAGTAATTTCTCATCAATTTTTGTACTTCCGAAACGATCTAAAACATTAAATGTTCAAATGATTATTACTAGATGAATCTTTTGGCACCATAATATGTTTGAAAGGTATACATAAAAATAAAAATGCAGAATCACAAACCTATTAATTTATCATAATCAACACCAGTTTGAGAACTACTAACGACGTTCCATGGATTTACAATATCCACATCAGCTGATTCCAAGTTCTCATTTTCTTTTTCACATCCGTTGTCCAGATTATCCACGTTGTTCCCAATTTCAGAAGACATGCTGAATAATTTTAATAGAAGCTAAATGACCGTGTTTATCGCTCGATAAATCTGCAATACGGCACTTAAAAATAATTATTCAGAGTTTTTTCTCAATGAGCAAACAACTTTAATCACAGAACAGATGGAAACCGTAAAGATCGAAACCAGGATTTCATTGCATCAGGATAAAAAGGAAACAACAAAGCATTGAGTGCACTTCACTTCGCTGTAATCAATGAATAATCGGAAATCTCAAAAGCACACTATTGTTTGATTTAATATGAATATAACAGTGAATGTATCAATGTGCCATAGATTTATTTTTAAAAGCATCTTACTCTATCTTAAGACCATTTAAAAATTTTCCAATAAGAAAAAGAAATTATTTGTTTCCAATCAATACTTCGGTTTTTGACAGAAAGAGTTGAGATTCTTTTCTGTATGTGTAAACTGAAAATAGAAACTAAGTTGTGAGTGTGAGTGATGAAAACATTTAAATGTCAATAACAATGTGTTTATGTAAAACAAGTGAATATAAAATCATTTCTGTGCGACAGAACGAAAGTTTTCTGATGTTACTAGCTATTTGTGATGTGCTATCATTATTATTTTGTCTTCAGTTTGAATAAGGAATATATGTCAGCCGTATAACCCATATACATTTTCCCGTAAGTAATCATAGTTTTAGGCTATCTGAATCTATGTTTGCTGGTAAATATAACACTAATGGTGTGGCAATCTATGGGAGATACAGTCCATGGTGGACTTCTTGATACTAATGTTATAAAAATGGATACCAACTTGATGTTCCAAAATCTTCTTGATTACAATGCAGCAAAACGGGTTGAAATGCTAATAATTATGAGAAAACTGCTTAAAGATGGAAACCAACTTCCTACCTTCCATGATGCTCCTAGAATTCCTATATTTGAAATCCTTTTTCATGTCTTGGAAGACACTAGGTGGGAAGTGCGCTACCAGTGTTTACTGTTGATTTGTGCCATGATACCAGATATCACTGATGAATTAGATGCCTGTATATCTATTGTTTTGCAAAAAGTGATATCAAATCTTGGTCATGAAAATGTGAATGTTCGAAGATCAGCTTTGCAAGTGCTGCATAATTATATGAAATGTACAAATAACCTGCAAAATTTTCAAGAAAATTTTATTCGTTATGGTTTAGAAAATCCTGAATACATAGTACGAAAAGGATGCATAATGAGTATTGGAATACTTTTTGCATCTGGTTTTGAAAACGAAAATTTATTTCCTTTAATTGAATGTCTTTCTAAACATTTTGTTGATGGTGATGCTTCCTTATTTTATCCAATATTCTTGGCTATGCAGAAAATACATGAATTAGTTGGAACTCTAACTTTTGAGCATTATTTGCAGAAACTAGATGAAGAAGCTGCTAATACATATATGAGAGTCTTAAATAAATTTACATTAAATGGGTCTCGCATGAGTAGTAGTTCTGGAAGTCGTTCAAGTTTTTCCAATTTAAATGGTGTTGTAGGGGCAAGCAATAATAAACTGCTAAAATATGATTTTGGAATATTTCAACCATATATTACTGAAAAAATTAAGAGTGACGACTGGAAAACTCGAGTTGAGGCTATTGAGCATATGAAAATTATGATAAGAGAGATTCCTGATTTCAGTGAAAAAATATCAGATATGGATGAGTACATGATATTTTTATCTCGACTGCTTGAAGATTCAAATTTTAAAATTGTGATTCAGACACTTAGTGTTTATGATTTATTGATTGATAAATTTAAAAACCAAATGAAGAGATTTTTGAAAACATTTGTAACTTCAGTTTTAAAGAGATTAGGAGATGCAAAATTAGTTGTAAGAGAACATGCCATTAGAGTCATACACAAACTCATGCATTATGTCAAGCCCACTGATGTTTTGGGTAATTTGTTGCAGTTTAAAGACAGCCGAAATCCACGTCTTAGAGAAGAGATAATCAATAGAGTGACAGGAGCTGTTTTAACTTTTCCAAGCTACAACTTTGAATTTCTTCCTTTGTGTGAAGCTGTTGCACCTCTTCTGGCTGATACAAAAAGAAGAGTTCGTCTAGCTGCCCTTGAATGTTTTGCAGCCCTTGCACAGGCTATGGGACCTACTCGCTTAGTTCCATTAGTTACTGCTGTTGATGTTGTGGAAATTAATTCAGATGCTGAAGGACTACTGGCAGCTGTACAGGCTCGCCTTGCTCGCAGAATACTTCCTAGATGTACAGAAGATGGTGCTGTGTCATATGCAATTATGCTACCATCTTCAGCCGGTGTTCAAAACAGAAATGTGTCACCTTGGGGTCCTGATATTGAATGGATCATGGCTGCCTCTGGTTCTTCAAGTTCTTCAACTCCTCCATCCAGGAGTAAAGATGTTCTTGCATTTGATATAGAAAATAATGGAGAGTCTTCCGTTTCAAAATTAGTTGAGATAAATCATTTAAGGCATGAGAATGCGAATGTATTTAAAAGGAACAGTAACTGGGTTAATAATTCAGTGCAAGATACTATATCAAGCTATCCTGATTCTCAGGTAAAGTTTATTTGAGTCAAAATTGTATATTTCCTTACAATTTTTCCAATCAACTTTTATATCATAATTAATTAAAATATTTTTCGAAAATAAATTTTTATAACTGATTAAAATTTTAACAAATTTTATTTTTAAAAAATATTATCTGCTATGAAATGAACTAATTTAAAAGTATTATTTAATCATGGCTCTATAATTTATTAATCGGTATATTAGTTATGAAATTTTGGTTAATTTTAATTATTTATTATCATTTGAATTAATGAAATCAGACAAACATATAAGGAGTGTTTGAATATGTCCACATAGACATATTTATTGATGCACTTTTGTTTATATTATAAAGAAAGTGTGCCCTGGTGACTTCAGTGTTTTGATAAAAGAAATTATTCTAATATTATATTGTAAAATATTATCAACATGTAATTAATTTTATTTATTTTATATGTTTTTAATTTTGCTCCGTTATAGTGCATATTTTTTAATTTACTTCTTGTATTTCTTTTTCTTTCTTATACACAATGCTTGTAATTTTTCACAATTTTTTACAAATTTTTATTGTATAAGGAATTTTAAAAAAATTATTTTGACAATTATTTGTGAGATCTAGACATATATGAGGAGTAAATTTATTATTTATATATTTACCGACATAATAAAAGGATTACATTAATCTTAAATGCACATTCATTTTGTATCTCATGGATATGTATTGCATCTTACATTAAAATTATATTATTTACATGTTTCTTTCCTAGAATACTGATCAAGAAACTTTAAAAGATCATGACAAAAGAGATGTAGATGATGAATACAAAAATAGCAAATCTAATCCAGTATTAGGATACCCTTCTGATAAAGGTAATAAGCTATTACAATTTCTTATGTAAGAATACTAAATCAGCTTACTTATCTGAGAATTTTAATTGAGTTATATACCATAAGAAAATAAGTTTTATTGTCCTGAGAAATGAAGCACTTGTTTAATATAGTTGTTTGCAAAATATTGATATTGTTATGTATTTCAATAATATATATTTTTAAATTCTTCATTAGGTTTAAAATATGCTTTTATTCCAGCTGTTGACTTGCTGTTATAATATTTATATAATTATAATGATACTCATTTCTATATCCAAAAACATTTCTTTTCCAAAATTTTCATTCTCTTTGTTCACTACTCATTATTTTTTTATCATTGTGTCTTTCAGCTGTAATCCCTGCATTGAGTGAAACATATCAAGAAACATTTTCTATGACACCGAATCCAGATAATCCCAAGACAAGACCTGTAATTGTAAACAGCAAAATACCAGTTTTAGCACGCTTACCTGGCAAGTTTTTTAAATTATTTTGTATCATTTAATTGTCTTTTTAATGATATTAATTCTTTTGATATAACTAATTTAATTTTTTTATTATTGTCTATCTTAAGTTAAAAAAACTGATTCAATCTTATTGTTATTGTTAATATAAATATATCAATAGATAATTACTTAGGAAATTGAAAACTCATGATGACTTGCAGAATAAAGCAAAGAACCTCCCCCCCCCCTCAGTATAAAGGAATTTTGTTTAGTTATAAAAATTATATATTATTATTCTTTAAATAGTTTGTTAGTATATTTACAGGATAAAATACTTTTATCTCTTCACATTTTGGTCTTAATTTTAATAATTGTCTGATTACCAACTACTACAGAAATAGCTAGATATTGTAATTCTGCTGATAATTTGTGAAAAAAAATGTTCTTTAATTAATTGGTAATTCTTGATAACTTGTCTTACTTATTTAATATTCTTCTCATTTTTTTTTCTTTTCATTATAGTAAATGCATTACATTATTTAAAAAAAATTAAAAAGTATTATTCCAAAGCTGATGTTGTATGGGGAAAAAAAGATTAGATTATTCACTATAGATTTCACTATAAATTTTAGATTATTCACTATAGATTTCAGAATTTTGTTATGTCATCTTTGCATAGAGTGTAGGAAAACTAATCGAACAGATAATTATAAGAATTATTTAGAAATAATTTGTTATACTTTAGTATTCTAAATATAATTTATGTGCTTAAAAATTGGGTACCGTATTGTTATTAGCATAACACTGTTTAACTCAATTGTTGTGAACATACATGTATATAAGATGTGTCTTGCATAGTCTGTACATTTACTATCAAAATGCAGGTCTAAACCTTTGGAAGAGTAGAAGTACCTTTCTCTCTAAATAAATGCTGTTTAGCTATGCCTATTATTTTGAAATGAAATGAAATAAAATAAAATAAGAGCTTGAACAGGCTCCCTCCTCATGCTATAGATGCATCCATGTCTTAGAATGAGGGGGGGAGGGAGGAGATGCAAATGTAATACCTCAGCTGATTTTGAAAGGTAAAAATATATTATGATGGATCACCATGTAACATCAGGATTTAATTGATATTTAAGGAAAAAATAATGTATTTACTTTGATGTAGTGGGAAAAAGTAATATTTATTACAGAAATTTTAGTTTGAGATAATTATATTTTTACCTATTTTTAGAGGGAATTTTGGTTACTTTGAATTTTACTTTTTACGTTACTTTAAATTAAATATATTATTTTTGTATTCTCTTTTAGGAAAGAAGCAAGGACTTGAGGAATCTGAAATGCCTTCTAAAACTACTACTTTAAGAGCTTTGTCTGCACAACGTCATAATACTCTTCCATCGTTTAATGTTAGGTATTCTGCTGCCCACAGAAGGTCATCTACACATTTCTCTCAAGAGGTATTTAGATTTGATAATAAATTTTTTTACCTTTTCCACTGCACTATGATAAATAAGAGAAAAAAAGAAGAAGAAAGCTTTATTTCTGCTTGACAATATTAGTATTACACTTGTTAATTAATTATATTGTTAATCTGTTATATAATTAGTATTTTTAAAAAATTAATATATACATTAATTGCATATTCAAAATATTGCATACTCCTATTGAAAATTTTATGTTTTAAACAAAATATAGGAAACTATTGAAGTTATTTTTTTAAAGGCAAGACACTGCAATTTATTTATATGATTTTTATTGAATAGATATTTTAAGTAGTTTGAATGACTTTAATATTAATTTGCAAAATTATTATTAATTTATCGTTGAATAAAATATGCCAACTTTTGTTAACTTGGTAACTATATCATTGTTCATATTTCAGAATCGAGTTTTAAACATGGTTGTCGACAAAGCTAATCCTGAGAATATGCTGTAAGTTTTTAGAATCTCTTATTTGTATGTATTATATGGTTGTATTAAAAATTTTGGCCAACTTAAGTAGCACCTAGTGCTTAAAAAATTTCAAATATATCCCAAGAAAAAATGTGTGTGTATGAGATATGGGAAAATTAATGTTTTGCTGATATTATATAGTTTCTTTTTAATTACAAGTATCAAATCATATAGAGAGGAAAATAAATTTGTTAAATTCTTCTGTACATGATTCAGTAAAAATGAAAAAGTAAATATTGTGAGTGAATGCTAAAATCTGTTTCTCTAATTATAATAACATCGAATGTGTGTGTACGTAATGATGCTTTGCTGTCTAGCTTATTTGACGTACAGGTACCAAGTTTGGTTCAATATAATTAGGAAACTGAAAAAGTGCATCTTGGAATGATGTTTTTAAAATTTTTTAGAAGAATGTAAATTTATTTAAAATTAAAATGAATTTTAGCATTTTTCTGTGAATACATCTGAAAAGTACTATTGCTTGAAAATGAATTTTATGTCATTTCCAAATTTAAAAAAATTCTTTTTAATGATATTAATTCTTATTATTTAAAAAAATTTTCCTAAATTTTGGCAATTTTTAAAAAAATAATTTTTTCCTTGATTTTTATGTTGGATTATAGATTTAAATGACATTTCCATGTTAAAAATTCTTTTTTATGTTGTTTCGTCAAATATTTGATTGTATTTCAGTATTAAAAGTTAAGAAGAAAAATTCTGTCCAATATTTGTGTAGTTTACAAAATGAGCAAAAAAGTAGTTACAATACTCCAAAAGTTAGAAGGATGGGTGAACTGGGGATTTTTGCATGCATATAAATCTAGTAACTATCAAAGGCAATGACTTAAATAAATAAAATTTGGTATATAATCTATGGCTATAATTGCTGTGTTCTCAAGATTTTTAGTTTTAATTGATGAGAAAAGAAATATTCAAAACACTTATTTGATTTTCTGATGCTTGTGTATTAGAAGCATGATAGTGATTTATTATTTTTTTAAAATGGCTGAAGAATGCATCTAAAGTCAAGAAAAAAAAAATTGTTATTCTGATTTAAAGAATTCTTGAAATACCTATATGCAAGTACCGTTATTTTTTCCTTTCTTCTGTAATTGTATTATAAAGCACACAACTTTCATATGTCTGGGGACTCTGAGAATAAAAATTCTCAACCTCATTCAAATAATTTTATAAGCAAAGGAAGGCAAATAAATCTTCAATAGAGAGTATTTAAGAGAATTTTGGGAGATCACTCCTGATTTTTTTATATGTACAAGATAAGTTATGAAATTCAAAATTACATTAAACACATGAACATTATTTTCAACAAAATTTCTTATACATTGTAGTGTTTAATTTTGCCATTTTCGACAAAATAAGAATTTTTTAAAGTAATATTACCTTTACCATATTTACTCATTTGAATTTTTAAAGAAATGACTATTTATTATAAAAAGAGCATTAATAAATTTTTGACTTCTGCATATCTTAAGACTGCTTCTGTATCATGTGACTAAAAACAAAAAACATTTGATCTTTGATTTCTGTTTTTGGCTATCTGTCGTTCAACTCTCTTAGTGCAAATTTCATGTCTCATAATATAGAATGCAACATATTTTTATTTGCTGTCAGTACTGACACTCTAATGGTTGATGTTAAATTTTATACTGTTTCAAACATAATTTCTTTTGCCAAATCAATAACATGAAAAATATTATTTTCCACTTCGATTTTCCTGAGATTCTGTAAAGGCTGCTTTCTTACATAGCTACTACATGCGCAACGAAGCAATCTGATTTAGCTACAGTGCTTTGAATCAAGATTAGTCAATTACAGTGTGACAATTATATTCATTTGCGACATTAGATTGTTTCATTAATGGATAAAATTATTTTGGTAGAATCCGGGAATCAGTTATTCTAGAAGGATAATATATATGCTGTGCGTTTTCTAATGAAAGAAATAGATTGGTGATTGTCTATTGTGATTGATTTTTCTACTGATGATGTCTGCTTGTGTAGTCTGTATCGATTATTTAAAGGAGTGCTATGTTTTCTAGTATTTTTTTTTGAGTTTTTAATGCCTCTTATGCAACAATTAATTGAATTGTTCTGAGTCTTCCAAATTTTTTGGACTCATCTGAAGAAGCCAAGCAGGGTGACAACAATAATGCATTCACATTTCGTTAGTTAAACATCATATTTAAAAAGCTTGAAAAAATTAATATTAAAAGCAGTGTTCAAATGAAAATGTACGTAATGGTACTGTGGGTATTAATGAAGACTTTATTCAAAGTATATGCTATAATAGGCCTGAGCACGGTGATCCCATTGATCAACGAGTCGAAGGATTCCTTGTTCCCAGAATTCCTGTGGTCGTGACGATACCCAGTCTTTCAAAACATCCTTGAATTCGCCGTACAAGGTTGTTCGCTGCTTGTTGAATTCAGAAGAACCATTAACTGTGAGACACTCCAAAGACTATGTTGGTCCATCAAGTATAAAAGACCGGAGTTATTCATGGTGGGGGTGGTTTTGCTCCATGATAATGCGCGTCCACATGTCTTCACACACGATAAAATGGTCAGTTTAAGTGGGAGCAGCTCGACCATCTGCAGTCCGGACATTTCGCTTTGCGATTTTCATCTGTTTGATCTTCTCAAAAAACATCTAAAAGGGAAACACTTTCAACTCAAACGGCGAATTCAAAGATGCAGTGAAGGACTAAGTCTCGTCATGGGCATAGGAATTCTGGGAACAAGCAATCCTTCGTCGTATTAATCAATGGGTCGTTGTACTCAGGCCTATGGTGTATACTTTGAATAAAGTCTTCATTTATACTCACAAGGCCGTTTTGAACCTTTTCATTTGAATTTCCCTTATATCATAATGATTGATAATAAATAATTCATTTTCATCGACTTCTGCTGATGCAATTTTCTTATACTTCATGACTCCTGTGACTATATATCTGAGACTATATATCATTATATATATCACTATATATCATTCTCAACAGTTAAGTTAACGAATATCGGAACAGTGCAGCCAGGAAAGTTTTGCCTTTTTAGCTTTGCTCTCAATTAAGATTAATCAAGCCAAAAAAATTAACATTGTTGGAATAATTAATTAATATTGTTTAAAATTTAGAATTTGTTTTATCTAAATGTAAAAGTAAGGTATGTTGGATATTTTGCTAATAAATATTTTACTTTAATTTTTATTGCATTTCATGTTAAGCTATGTATGGCATCAGAAAGTTTTGGATATCATTTTCTTATATATATATATAAAAGTTAATAAGGAAAAGTATATGAAATGAAGTTGCACAGTAAAAAACAATAATAAAAATTAGCAAAAAACTTCATTTTATTAAAGTGCACAAAGTTATTTTGATTATTAAGGAAATGATAAATTGATAAAGATAAACTATAACTGATAAAAATGAATTGGAGGGGTTTCTTTCAAACTTTTACACATACTTACCATTGAATGCACTATTCCTTTTCCCTTTGAACAAAATTGTGAGCCTTTGACGAAAATTCAGAATTTTATACTTGAGTTCTATGTTTCAGAACTCTATGTTTCGTAATATAGTTAAAAACAATTTAAAAAAAAAACTTTTTAGATATGAATTTCGAACATCTTTTTTTAAGTCTGTTGAAAGTAAAATTTGATACAGAATTTCAATGTTAATAGAAGCTAGGTCTCATTTTTAGAAATCATTGTGGTTATATACAAAGCATGCCAAAATACAGACTGACAGACCATCAACCCAAAGTAAAATCGATTCAAAATTTGATTCGGATTCCCACTTTAGATAATGTGTGTTCCAAATTTTATGTTTCTAGCTCTTTTAGCTTTATAATTCTTGTACAACTGTGTTTTTACAGTCAGACAGATCAGATTTCATTCAAAATTTAAAAGAAATTTACGATTTTGATATTGTAACAACTTGCTATATTTTCTCTGAGTTCAAGTTCGAGTTTCTTGACGATTATTGTGCCTTTTCTTTGCATACCTCGTATGCGAAAAATAGTTAAGACTGAAAGAAATAACAAAGATGCAAACTCATTATATTCTGTTGCTCCCAAGTCTGGAATTTCTACTTCTGAATATATAAATTTTGCACTTTTCATTCTGCACCTTGTTTTGATTTGTGAACCCTTTTTCTTTGTGTCATGTCCTATTTGCTCAAATAAATTTGATCATATGGAATTTTTCAGTCAAAGAAGCAATAAGAAGCAACATTTCCTGCTTCTGTAACAACATTATTACAAGTAATCCTAGATTTTCATCTATTGCAATCGATGGTTGAATCTCTCAGAAATACCAGTGTCATGTCTCTAACCACCGCCGAACAGTTATGGCCGTCCTAAAAAGAATGTGAAGTGAAGAGGGGAAGAACAGTTGCACGGGGGTAGAAGCCATGATTGATGTTAAGGAGTCTGGACGCAGAGAGCGCACATGATTTGTATTAATTCTGAGAAGAGCTTTGAATATTGCTGTCTGGCATGTACAGTTATTACAACCAGCTTAGTGATTTGTTGTACCTTTTCTATCTATCACCTATTGAGAGCTCAGGAGATTTTAAAAAGCTTTCCTTTTGCTTATTTGGCTGAATTAATTATCATCTAAATCTTTCTAAATATTAATGCTGAATAAAACTTGGCAATTTTTCCTGGTAGTGGGACATCAAAGTTGAAAAATATTGCATATCAAATGTTAATGAGTATCTTGAATAAATTTTTAGCAATTGTATAAATTTTTTTTATTAATAAGGAAGATTTTGAAACTTTCTGCTCCTTTTTGGGAAATATTATTAAAAAAATAGGATTTTTACTCCATCTTAAAATTAAAAAAAAAACACAAAGGAAATCAATTTGTTTATTGAGATAATTTTCTTCTAAATTAAAAAAAAAACAGCAACATTATCTATACTTATAATAAAGCTCAATGTGTGTGTGTTTTGGCGCTCTACAGACCAGACCGTTGGACCTACAACTACCAAATTTGGTACATGTATATTTTGGAAGTCGGGAATGTGCACCTCGGAGTCCTTTTTTCGAATTTTTAATTATAATTTTAATTAATTAAAATTTAAGCGAAATTTCGACGATTTTCCGCTATAACTTCCGAAAATATTATCGCACAAACATGATTTTTACATCAATTTAAAGATTAAAAAATTAGCTTTCTAATGGTATCAGTGTTTTAATGTATACCTTAAGCTTCTATTTTTAACGAATTTTTAAAGAAATATTTTAACCATGTTTTACAACAATATATTTCGGACAAAACAATAAAATTTAATCTGCACGAGCACGTCAAGGGGGAAAAATTAGGTTTTATCAGCATGTTGCCATCCTATTGACGGAAGTTCAAACTAAAAAAAAAAAACAGCTATCATTACAAATTAAATCTAAAAATGCAACTTTTAGCACGTGACTGGATAAAATAAGAGAAATATAATATGTGACATTTTCTAAAATAAATAATGAACGAGCAAAGGGAAAAAAATAGCTTTTATTAAACTGTTGAAATCATACTGACAGAAGTTCAAATTAAAAAATAAATTAACTATGACTGCAAATTGAATCGAAAAAAAAAAAAAAATGTAACATTCACCACTTGATTGGATGAAATTAAATAAATATTAAATGTTATGTTTTCTAAAAAAGAAATACAAGACAAAGGTTTCTATGATCGTTTGCAACATCTATATCATTAATTTAGTAAATCAGTGTTACGTGACTTTCGAAGTTTAAGTATATCTGGCAGAGAAATTATAAAGAGAGCAAGGCACATAAGTATTTAATTGAAAATTTTAGACCCCATTACTCTTGGCGAACCAGCTGGTCGCCAAAGGCGTCTAGTTCTTAAATATAATTTGTGACATAATTTTTGATATTCTCTTATGCTTTTGATCGATGAAATTCGAAGTGAATCTTAGAAAATGAATCAAAATTTTTAATAAAATTTTATTGATTAAAGAATGGGTATGGGGAAATTGCTTTTTTCCAAAAACAAGTTTTCAAATAATTTTTTTTTTATCTTGTAGTAGACATAGTCAATAATCTGTAAAATTTTTAAATATTAATTTTTCAATTCCTCGTATTCTAAGTATAGAAAAAAATTTTGTTTAAAAATTTCTTCCTTTAAATTCTGCGGAATCTTTGGGTTTGAAACCTCTCTAAATCGTAAAAAGACATTTTTCGAGTTGTATCTGTCGTCATAGACGAATACAAATGCAGTATGATTGATTGATGGAGTTTATAGGTGAAAAAAGAAAATTCCGACAATGCTGCGTCGTTAGACATTTAAAACATCTGTATTCGCATATCCTTTCAAACATATGGTCGTATCCTAAAAGATTGTTTGACAATCCTGCCTTATATCATAAGTAGTCATTTCGTTAAATCTGTAGAAAACACGTGTATAGGTTTCAAGAGGAAAGTATTCAAATTAGGCTGCAAAGCCAATCATTTTTAAAAGGTAAAAAAAAAAAAAAAAAAAAAAAAAAATGAAGTTAAGGTACTTTACGAAGAACGTCTTTTAAAAAGATACTAAATCTACGAAAACAATAACAACGTGCTTTGGTTTTAAAAGAAGAAAAATATTCAAATTAGATGATAAAACCAATCATTTTAAAAAAGGTAAAAATAGAAGATGAAGCACCTTATGAAGGATGCTTTTTGAAAGAAATGAAAATCTGGAAGATTGAAAGCAACAGCTATGTTAAGAATTAAAATTTGTTCCGGTTTCTCAATTTTAAGGTCCTTATGGGTTCCATTGTTACTAAGGTTACCATTAAGCAGTTTTTAAGAACTTTTAGGGTGGTACACACCCAATATGATTTCTTTTTATGAAAAATATTGATCTTTTACTGCTGATATTCTTTATTTATATTTGTCTAAAATGAGGCATTTTCTTGCCCAACTTAATGACATCCACTAACGTAACATTTTAATATAATTCTATCTTCAAAATTATATTAATATTGATTTTCATTTTTTTTCTTGAAAGGTTCTTGTAAAATACTTATTTTTTATTATAAAACTAGCCGCCTTTGGCGACCAGCTGGTTCGCCCTGAGTAATGTGTTCTAAAAACTTTTTTCGGTGATGTTGCCAAAATATTAAATATTTTTTTTAAAGCGAAAAAGGGAAAAAAATTATTCAATAAATGATTTACATGTTGCAAACGATTATAGAAACCTTGGCTTTGCATTTATTTTTTAGAAACGATCACATTTTATAAAGGAAAAAAGTTATTGAATGAATGATACAGATGTTGCAAACGATTATGGAAATATGCCATTAAGTCGGGATTTCAATGCATATCCTGTCTAAATGCGATCAGGTTTAGCATAAATAAAGAAGATTTATTGGATTAATGGTTTGGATATTGCAAGCGATCATAGAATCCTTTGCATCGCATTTATTTTTTTAGAAAGTATCACAATTTATATTTCTTTTATTTTATCCAGTCACGTGCTAAAAGTTGCATTTCTTTTGATTTATTTGCAACTAGCCGCCTTTGGCGACCAGCTGGCTCGCCATGAGTAATGCGTTCTAAAATTTCCAATTAAATCATATATTTTTTAGCCAAAATTTAAGAAATAGTTTAAGTTAAAAGAGTCAGTTATTAGTAGTTAAAGAGTCGGTAACTTTATTCGGAAAAACTTTTTGAGTTTAATGCTCTAATAATTTATCAATTATGCTTCCAAAATATTAAAAATGTTTTTTTCTGCGATATTGCCAAAATGTCAAATATGTTTTTTAAAGAAAGCGAAAAAGGGAAAAAATTATTGAATTAATGATACAGATATTGCAAACGATTATAGAAATATGCCATTAAGTCGGGATTTCAATGCATATCCTGTCTAAATTCAATCAGGTTTAATGTAAATAAAGATAATTTATGGAATTAATGAATAAATATTGCAAACGATTTCTTAGAATCCTTTGCCTTGCATTTATTTTTATAGAAGATATCACATTTTATATTTATGTTATTTTATCCAGTCACGTGCTGAAAGTTGTATTTCTTTAGATTTGATTTACGATGGTAGTTGTTTTTTTCATTTGAACTTCCGGCATTGTTTTATTTTAGTTTATCCAGTCACGTGCTAAAAAAAACATGGTTAAAATATTTCTTTAAAAATTCGTTAAAAATAGAGAAGCTTGATTTATACATTAAAACACTGATACTATTAGAAAGCTAATTTTTTTATCTTTAAGTTGATGTTAAAATCATGTTTGTCCGATAATAATTTCGGAAGTTATAGCGGAAAAACGTCGAAATTTCGCTTAAATTTTAATTAATTCAAATTCTAATTAAAAATTCGAAAAAAGGGCTCCGAGGTGCACATTCCCGACCTCCAAGGTATACATGTACCAAATTTGGTAGCTGTAGGTCCAACGGTCTGGCCTGTAGAGCGCCAACACACACGCACACACACGCACGCACACACACGCACGCACACACACACACACACACACACACACACACACGCACACACACACACGCACACGCACGCACGCACACACACACATTGAGCTTTATTATAAGTATAGATATGACTACTTAAACTGTTAAAAACGATCCATGCCTAATTATGCTAGTTCGTAACATTTTAGCATTGTGTTTTAAATGTCATGACTTATCTATCATGTTTTTGATTGGATTGATCTTTTGGGCCGTTGCATTCTTTGACGTAATGATTTTTAAATCACATAATTTAAAGAAAAATTATCGGCCTGAAAACATTACCAGAATAATTAAGACAAAAGTAAAATTAAGAAAAGTGATAAAAAAATTGTCTAAAAAATATTATTTTGTTTTTTAAATTACAATATTAAGAAAATTTTGGTTTGAATTTCATCACGCAATAGGAAGCATTGTTTCAAATTACCTTTAAAATTTTATTAAAATAAAATTATAATTTTAATTGAGAAAAAATTCGTTAAATCGTGAAAATCAATGAATAGGGAATTGTTAAATCGAAATTCGGTTGTATATTAAGGGAGTTCGAGGAAAATTGAAAGAAAAATCCTCTCACTTGCTAAATTTTTCGCCTTCTTTCTTTTTCAATTTTTATATTGCGTGTGTTTGTCTTAAATTTATTTTTTTATTTAATTTTCTTAATTGTATTGAATAAATTACAGCATTTATTATCTTAGTTTATACTTGTCGATTTCATTATTATAAAGAACAAATTTGAAATATTTGTACCGCCCATTTTCCTAGTTCAAGATGCGTTAAAATAACCACATTAAAAAGTCGATTTCTTTTCGCTAAACTATAATTTTTTAATCAATATTTTTCCGATTCTCTGATTAAACTTAAAAAACAATGAATTTTGAATATAATTTTCATAATACGTTTTTTATTACAATATTAAATCAATTTACTTTCTCTAATTCAAAATTTCGATATAATTTTCTTTTGTAAAATATCATAAATAGTCTAATTCATAATTTTATTTCAAATTTAGTTTAATAATTTAGAAATATTGTGTAATCTTTTTAATACTTCAAAATGCGAAAAAAAATACATTTCTTGTTATTAAGCTCTCACAATATTTAAATATTGGATTGAAATGCATATTAGTATGATTATTTTTAGTTCAAATATTAGGTAATATTTTTTGTAAATATCTGCACATTTTTTGGAAAAATTATTTGTTAAATTTCTGAACTAAAATGTTTTTGTTTCATATATCTTTTAAGTAAGCAAACAAACAAAAGTGTCATTTAATTGGTATATTTTGGTTTCATAGATATTTTTTCTACTCATTTTTTTTTTTCCAAAAATTCAAATATATTGCTATTTTACAGAAAATTCCTCCCTAACATAGTCATACTTAAATATCTTCACAATTGACAGCGAATAATTGATTATGGTAATCCTTCAAAGAATATCAATATTCCTTGCGTTCGAATTTTCTATTTGTTTTTTAAGTTCTCGTCTTTTCGTAAGAATAAGAAACCAGCGATTCTTCTGCCGCTCTCATTCTCTTGAGGAGGAAAAAATTAAATTAAAAATGAATGATTTGTGGGTCAATTGAAAGCCCTGTTCCGTATTTCTTCATTCCAGTTACTTGAGCCATACGTGTCACAACTGTCTCTGTGAAATAATCTTCTGGTGAGAATCCATGTAATCATAGAGGATAATCCCAAAAGTAGGCCGTCATCGATTCCCTTGTGACAGTTACATTAAGTCCATCGCCGTAATGATTCTCCTGGTCTGGTGGGAGTTTTGAATTAGCTCCAGGCTTTTGCCTTTTCTCCGTTGACGGAAAGAAAGTGACCACTTCCGGGAAAAATAATTATAAAAAAGAAAATTAATATTTTAGGCTTATCTTTTGTGTAAGTTGGATCTTCTTCAGAAGACATAAAAGTACAAAAGCTGAAGCTGCCAATTTAGATATTCGGTATGTGTTTTACAGAACTCTGAATACTGTATGTGGATTTTAAAGCTTCTGCATTTTTTTTCTCCTCTACGGAGGAATGAAAAGCTTTTTTTTAATACTTAGAAAAGGTATTATAGTTATTAAAAAGTGTAGCCATCAAATTTCGATGAATATCGGAGATTTGAACAACCTTTAACACGAAAAAGTGAGAGAGAAAGAGGACTGTGGAATTTTCTCAAAAGTTTCTTTGAAGACACTTACTCTAGAACGAAATGAATTACTTGGATGAAATTTTGCTTGTGGATCTCTAAGGCAAAATGTTAATCTTTTTTTCGAAAAGATGCACTAGGAATTCTTTTTAAGTGAAAATAATACAGCTGTGTTTAGTAATTATTATTATTATTATTTACTAACAATTTCTTATCCACGCCTGTAGAAAATATCCTCATCTCTAGTCCTAATCCTTTTGCATTAACACTTTTTTTGTATGCAAACATTAAATATTCCATTTACATATTTTTTTAATGTATGTTAAAAGCATACACAATTTATAGAAAAAAACTTTCTGTAAATTATGGTTGTAAAATGGGAGTTATCAAATATTTTTAATATAAACTTCGATAACTTTCTAAACTACCAACTATGCAAAAATTCGTCATGCATGGTATAAAAGTCATCCGAAATGACTTCTTGAGTTGTAGAAATTCACTTAAAAAGATTTTTTCAAAAATTAATTAGATTTTTAATTAAAAGTTAATGGAATAATATTAAACTTTTCCGCATATTAAATGTGCGAACTATCTATTTTTTATCCATTTATCTTTCTTCTTTTTGTAATTTTCGTGTTTACGTATACTTGGATAGCCGGATTGACCCTCTTAAGATATTTCGTTCAAAATGTGATTATACAAATTTGGTATTCTGATTATGATTAGATGTGTGCCGAAAGTGGCGTTTCACCGTTAATTCTATTTTTTTTAATTTTAATTATAAGCCTTTCTCAAGCTTATAATTAAAATTAAAAAAATAGAATTTAAATAGCTATCTAAAGACTCAAAGTTATTCAGACATAACTTTTCTATGCGTATGTACTAGATGCAAAAAAAGCTAAAGGCAGCTCCAAAAAAAAAAAAAAAATAAAGAGGCTGCAGTAAATAGAAAAAGAGAATGAGATTTAAATAGTTCAAGCGGAAGAGCCTACATAATATTCCATTGCAAAAGTATAATTGAAACATAATTAGTAAATTATAGAATTTGTCAAAAATAGGCAGTTTTAAGTTTGAAGACAGAAAAATAAAAGTAAGATAAAAATTAAAGCACAGAGAGAAAGACAAATAAAAGAATAAGGAAAATAAATAAATGGGAAAATAAAATATAAATAAATAAACATGAACAATAAGGAATATACATTAGCTCAGCCTAAGTCAGACCTAAACCATATGCAAAATACAGCTTAAAACCGTACGCAAGATTTCATCCTTCCAGCTCAAAAGTGTTTTTCTGTCTTCATAGACACATAGGCGTAATGTCAAAAGTATGTTTTTCAGACAGAGGGGTATGAATCGTGGTCATTCGTCAAAGTTTCGAGTTTAATATTTTTAACGATTGCAATACTTTTTTTTTTTTTTTTTTTTTTTTTTTTTTTGTATATTTTGCATACGAGTAAGCTAAAAAAAGTATTAAAATTCTCAAAGTGCATTTAATTTGCGTTACTAATTCATTCGTGGAATAGCTTTTCTTTATTTTATGTCAGTGCTTACTGATGTGGATTTTTTTCCTTTTTGGTAAATGTGTTGTTTCTTTGTGAATGGCTAATCTTATATACTTTTTACTACTTATCTGATACAAAAAAAAAAAAAAAATCAAACATTTATATTAAAAAAATCATTTAAATATCAAGGAATCGATTCTAAAGTATTCTAATGCTTGGGTGTTTTGGACTAGAGTTTCTAATGTCATTAAAAAATGCCCTGGGAAGATTTGAACTTCTTTCTATAAAGTTTCATTTTTTTATGTGCTGTGAGCATATGCTTGAAAAATTGAATATAGGTATTATTATATTATAGTACAAAGTGTATTTATTTTCATGCTGAAGCTTTCACATGACAGTATGATTTCTTAGGACGATATCAGTATGTGTCGATACCAGAAATGTGTCTATCCAGACATCTAGTTTTATTTTATTTATATTATTTTAATTTCGATATAAACTTACCCTAATTGTTATATAATTGATTCTGCAAAAT
This sequence comes from Argiope trifasciata, assembly GCA_026543055.1. Classification (NCBI taxonomy): domain Eukaryota; kingdom Metazoa; phylum Arthropoda; class Arachnida; order Araneae; family Araneidae; genus Argiope; species Argiope trifasciata. The sequence continues at coordinate 2,075,153 of JAPMOQ010016150.1, read as the reverse complement.
ATTGAGTGTCAGCCCGTATATAAGCATAAAATAAATTTTATAATTTATTTTTGTTCTTTTGAAAATGTTTTCATAGTGTATTGGAATTCCATTCAAAAAGTTAGATTAAAAAGCAAAAAAAAATTTTGAATAAAAAAGAAAATTGTGTAATTGTCTGTAGTTTGGAAAAATTATAGAAATATCCGAGATTTATGTTTAAAACAAAAATATATCATGGCTTTCTAATTCTTCGCTCTTCCAACAAAACTTTAAATAAGAATACTAGAGGGAATGAATAATAAATTTAGAAGTTTTAAAGATAAGAACGAATTGAGCGTTTTTTACTTTTTAACGAATTTTACGTTTCAGAAATAATTATTTATTTTTACTATTCTAGTATTTTTGAATCTTAAATTCAGCGAATCATGTGATTTTTAGAGATCACGGCGTGGTCGAATTAAAAAAATGCAACAAAGAGTCAAATTTATTTACAAGTGCATGAAATAAATATATAATGAAAGCACGATATTTCCATTTTTGATGAGAGCTGAAAAGTAGCGTGCAGAGGAGTAAGTAATATAAAAATATGTCTGAACATGAAACATTTAACAAAGGCACTTTTTACGTTCTCGCATATGAAGTATAAAAGAAGTATTGTAATCGTTAAAAAATATGAACTCAGATATTTTGATAAATCTACATGTTTCAAATCTCTCCGAGTCTGAACATATATTTTTGGCGTTATTTGTGTTTGGACAGCTATTCCTTTTTGTCTGTCTATCTTTAAACACGATAACCGAAAAAAAAAAATGTTTTAAGCAAAATAGCTGAAATTTAATGTATGGAATTACGACCAACTTTATAGAGTTCGAAATTTTGAACGAGATGCAATCAGAAATCTCTATGGCTATTCAAGTACAAGTGAACTCTATAATTACAAAAGTAAACATCTATCTATCTCTATATATAAATTTTAATTCAAGGTTTAGTCATAGATATTTTTCAAATTTTCTTCTGTACTTTTGTAAGTATTGCATTCATGAGTTGTTGCGTGTAAACACAATAACACATGAATGCACTGATTTAATCAATGAAACTCGGAATATGACTACAGTTATAATTTTGTGTCGAATTTTGGTGTTAATCAGCCGTCAAAAAAGGTTTTCAATCTTCGTGTTGCCAAATAAACCAAGTGTAGAAAAACTATATTTAATCCAAAGATCTATATTTTGTAAATATTGCCTACCAATGCCATTCACAATTTTTGGAAAAGGGAATGAGATATTTATTAGAGAGTATGAGAGAAACTTTATGGGTGACCACTCCCATAGGTCTTTCTATACTCTGCGTGGTCTCCCCTCCCCCTCTACTTTGTTGTAAATAAAGAGAAAGTATTGTCAATAAACTTAGTCTTGAAATATTGATAAATCTTCATATGTATGTAAGAATACCTTAATGGCGAGCAAAACCAATGAAATTTTGTCAGTGAAATTTAGTTTATGTTTGTATTAGTTTGTATCAAATTTACCACAAAATTGGCGAACAAAAACTGTATTATCCCAAAATTAATATTTTATTCTCTTTGCTTTTGGATAAAACTTAAAGAGAAATATGCGATATATTAGCAGACCGAATATTCAAAGGAAAAATACGGCATTTTTTTAAAAAAATATTTGTTTTCATTTTGCCATACCTCTTTTAAAAATATCCCCTATTTATTTTAAGGCTCATAAGTCTCATCCATTTTTTTAACAGTCATCACTGACAATTCACGGCTCTATTTTTTCTCTTATTCCAAAATATATCTAAAGAAATGCAGTATTCTATCTTTTTGATTGAACTTCTATTTTTTTCGTTATTACATTTTTTTTTTTATGATTTGAAAAGTAGCTTATTGGAGTAAAGGATTTGTTTCCCTTCTGCAAGCAAAAGTAAAATTTAAAAAAACGTTATTGAAATGTTTCTGACAGCTAGTATCTGATTGAAGTATCATTAAAAAATTTAACCGGTCGTTGCTTAAATTAATTTATATTTATTCATTGGCAAGGGCATTGAAGTGATAGTGTTGTCCCTTATAATATTGAATTCAAACTGCAAGAATACCGATTTCGAAGTATCCGTTTTCTTTGAATATGCGTTTTATATGTGAATCTGGTTCATGCCAGTTTGCCATCGAAAATAAATCGTATTTTTATTGGTGTAGTTTGTAAATTTGAATATTGCAAAGTATGTTCAATTGTCGTCCTCGTCATCTGGATTACCTTTTAAGATTAGTTCTGTTATAAGTTGTTTTCTTTTAATTTCGGCATCGATTGTATGTATGGTAATAACTATATTTTCACAAATGCTATATTTCACTGTAACGTTTTCTTTTTTTCATCGACGTCTTTTATTATTTCATTATATTTTGCTCTATTATTGCATTTTTCGATCATAAGTATTTGTTATTTCTGTTCTAAAGATATAAATATATTATCTGACATGAAATATTAAAATACAATCAGAACTAAAATGAAGCAATCTCCACTTTAACTAACGAAAAAAGAAAACCGTAAATGTTATTAGTAATACGAAAATTGGTAAGTGAAACTAATTTTTTGTTCCTAAACTTTCTTTTATTCATTTACACTAAAACGTCCTTAAGTAAAGCCATAAATAAATATTGTCCTAAAAATACGTCAATTTATCGTTTCATCTTTCTCAATAATTTTATTTTTCGTCTCTCCTTGTCACATTTAAGAGAAACGTGGAAGAAGAATTTGTTTGTCTTCAGTCGCCCATTGATCGGTTTTTCTTTCTTTTGATGAAAAGATGTCCCGAAGTATAGAGCATCAGAGAAGAGGGGAAGTAGGTCGCGAGGGGTACTAAGTTTTCTTACATGACATAAACTATGATGTGTTTCGAAAGGTTTCCCTTTTTTGTTGACCATTCCGGCTACCATGGAAATGACTATCGGTTGAACAATCGGTTGCTTACCGTCATATTCCTCCGGCGCCTCGCTTGAAGACCCGATCACGCCAAAAGCTCATTTTCTGCGGAGTTTAGCCTCAGATGTCGCTATTCGCTTTGACAGATAACTTCAAAAATGTGATCCGTATTTGAAGACTCTTACTGGCAGTTTCAGTTTTAAGATAAGTTTCTTGGATTAAGTTAGTTACTATGGTTGATAAAGCATTTGTTGTTGACGAATAATTTAGGGATCATATTTCTTTGGAATGCTTTCATATTTCCGCGCGATTCTAGGTTTGGCAAAGTGGGCTTTGTGAAATTTATTCTTTCGTGCTTACTGGTCCGTGTACTATAAATGATGTCAAACTAGTCCGTTGGCATGGTTTTCGTAGTCGATCTGAGTATTGGCTATCGTTTGCCACTGACAAGTGGTTATTCTTCTGTTCCACGTGCGTTTAGTTCACACTATTGCAATTAATGTATTCGAATAATTTGGTGATAGATTAATGCATTCTTATTATACTCCAAGCATTTCTAATATCTGTAAATTCAAATTTTATTGTATTTGTTTTAGTCTCTAAAAAGATTTTTTTTTTGTCATTTTCATATTTTCATTTCATTTCATTTATTTATAGAACATTTTATTTATTTACTGAACATCTTTGAATAATATTTATTCATTGCATTTTCTACGGGAAAAACATTTTTTGTTCCATGTAGATTTATTTTGACATTGGATAAAGTTTGGGATTCTTTTTCTTTTATTTCTTTTATCGTTTGGCAACATTAAAAATTCCCGTTGCGTACGTCATACCTTAGAACTAACTTCACGAACTTCAGTCACGTGATCGTCTAGCCGGTGAAAAAAAATTCTGAAATTCGTTTTGCCTGTTTATAAACATTTTTAGCTGAGAGAAAAAACAAAAGAAAGAAAAAAAGGTACTAATGCCTTTTCCTAGTAAAATCGAGCGGTCATTCACAAGTTCGGCGGATTTCACCTGCCATTCGCCAAGAGAATCCGAACAAAGGCGGAAGTGGAATATGAATTTCCGCGCTCATCCATAGGAAATGAGTTGAGAATTCTTATGAAGTGCTGTTTCTCCCTGGGGTAAGTAGCGAGCTATTTTTTACTGTCAAATTAAATATTCGCTTTGCATATGCCGGTGCAATTTAATCAAGTTAATGCTGGGTCTGAAATGAAGCTCCTTTTCCTTTATTTATGTTGATGCTGGTAAAAAAAAGTAATTGGGTTTTACTCAGAGTGATATCAAAGATTCTACTTGACTATACCCTAAGTTGCTTAGGATATACTTCTTTAAATAATCGTAATATGAAATAAAATTAGTTATTTTATACGATTGATTTAAAAGATATGTTCTCTTTGATTAAGTATTTGTTTAAGTAGAATTTCATTTCATTCTTTGCGTGAATATGGATTTCCGAAAATTGGCTGAGATGACTTCAATATCATTTTGCTGCAAAATTTTGCCAGAAATACTTTGTTGAGATCAGATGGAAATATGTTTGGAATCCTTTTTTCTTTCTGTTGAATCAAGTTCATTTCATAAAGAATTTTTTGCAACTAATACGTGCGAAAAGCTTTGCATTTGTACTTGTGATTTTGTGATTTTTTAAAAATCTTATTTATATTTCTAATATATTTGTATGTTTTTAGTTCTTATAAGCCTTATAAAAATAAAAAGCAATTTATTTTAACATTACGCAGATTCACATTATTTATTTGATTAACGGTCCTGTCTTTTTAACATATTTTTTTTTCTTGTCTTAAAACTTAAAGACTATGGAAAGGAATTGCTCAGATTTTCATCCTTCAATTTTTTTAAATATTTATTTCAACCGTTATCGTGGGTTGCAAGAAATTGACAAGTTCATTAAAATTTTCTTAAATGTTTAACGTAATCGTAAATAGAAAGCTCGCCTTATAATAAAGTTGGTAATTTATAAATGATATCTGATTAGTTATCGTATATTTTTAATTAAAATCTAAATTATTGAAATCAGGTTTCCGGGAATAAAAATTAATTTGTTAAAATGAAATCAACAAAGCATAAAATATTTTCTATAGCATTGAATTCAGTGACCTTAAACGTGCAATTAGGATTAATTACATATGTTGTTGTATTTTAGTGAATTAATGATTAGAAAATTATTTTTTTAAGTTTATTTCTTTTGAAATTTAATTATATTTTTATTTATTTGTTACTTTTTAAAATTAGATTTCTAAAAAAAGGATGAAAAAAATGTTGGATTTCATTACAACTACGAAATACTTCTGAAAATTAAGCGACAAAATAGTTTTAAAAGATTACCAAATTTAAAAATTGTTCGATAATTAAAGTGGTATTATTAAAAAAGCAATGGTGTAATTGATATGGTGTAAAAATAACTATGAAAGTTATAAAAAACAAGTTGTAAGCAACATCTGAAAGTTATGTTAACAACGTCAAAGTTGGCTTAATTTTTAATTCTTTGAGAATCTGAAAAAAAAAAATGTTTGTTAATCATTTTGAAATGCACATTCTAATAATGCAAAATTTATTTATACCAAATTTGGTAACTCTAAGTCAAACAGTCGGTCCTGCAGAAAGCTTTCTTTAAATTTCAGGCAGCTCTCTTTCTTATAACACAATAAGCAATATTACAGTTTTACTAACCATTAAAAATTCTATCCAAAATTATACACACATCTAAAGTTTTAGTTCATATATCTTATTTTATAGAAATCACAGATCCTTCTAGCTTATTGCGTTTTTGATTTTTTTCACTTTCACATGTATGAATACCCAGAATGACTAACAATTTGCAGACAGATTTTGCTCAAAATTTGATTTGCAGTTTTTTAAATAAAAAATCAGATGCTCAAGTACATTAATCTAATTGATTGTATTTTTCCTTTCTCCTATACGTAGTATAAACAAATTATTGCAAAAAGGAAAAAAAAAATGTAAAAATGAAGTTGAGATTTTGACGAATCTCCGCGTTTTAGAACCTTCCAGAGTTCGAAAAACACATTTTTGGAATGCGTCCGTCTGACTACCTATCTGTGACAGTCGAATGAAATTTGGTATGCGATTTTTTATACCAAAGCAGATTTCTATCAAACTATGAACAAAATCCATTCAGTGGAAATCTGCCTGTTCCACTTGTTCGAATATAACACAATTACTAAACAAAGGCAGCTGGATAAATACAATTCGGTGCACAGACTTGACATCTGTTGTGTACATAGCTGTCAAAGTTTGAACGCGATCCAATAAATGTTTGACCGTCTATCTGCGTGTATTTTCATAAAAATATAAACGCAATCATTCAGAAAATTCAGTATGTGATTTTGTGGCGGTGATTGAAATTTCGTGTCAAATTTTTGTTTCAATCGGTTGGGAAAAACTGCTGTACTGCAGCAATACACTGCAAACTAAAACATAAATTCGAGTTTTCGAGTTTCGGATACTATTAATCGCATGCTAGAGATTAATTGCAAAAAAAAAAAAAATGTCAAGGATCGTACTGTAGATTCAATAGAAATGCGAAGTTCACACCAAAGGCTAGTATTTCGTAATTATTGTACGCTATGTGATGCAAAGCGTTCCCTGGAATCACACCTTTATTACAGAGCATGTTAGAAAGTTTTGAAGAGACTATTTATGCTGGTTAAATTATTGATTACAGACATATGGACAGACAGGAAATGTCATTTGAAGTTCTATTAGAAAAATTTATCTCGATTTACAATTTTACTGTTGAGACCTCAAATCAAATTTCATCTTTCTAACTAAAACTTAGAGATTTATCAAAGTTTTAAAACCATATTTTTTGCTTTTTACGTTATTCTCTCTTTGTATACTTTAAAAAATTAATTTATAAAGAAATTAAAATTCCCTTTGCAATAATGTTATGGAAATAATTCAGGACATAAAATTCCGTAGACTACGTGTTCGCTGTAGTGACTGTATGGTGACCCAGATTTCCGGCCTGAATAACAAATAACGACGTTAATGACTCGAATACATATACGAACGAAACACAGTTGAAACTTACACACTGTATCTCAAAATAAACAGTAGTTCACAAATAGTAATCCTTAATAAACAACCATAATAGCATACAAAGATATAGTGTAAAGATAATTCACACAGCTATACATGTCTTTCCAAAGCCTGCTGCTTGTCCCTGTCTCCTTACTTTAGCTTTACTCAGTTGTCTACTCATTTCTATAAACTGACTACTCAACAAAAGTGTCGATGCTACTTCGATTCTTGTCTTCATAGACTCATTGCACAGCTCAGTTCCCAATCTACTAATAACTTGATCTTTGCTGGATTGATTCAACTAATTCATCACTGATTAAAGACATGAATTTAACTCGGTCTACCTGCCTCTTATGCGTACTTTTCAGAGCAGTAAAAAAAAGGGTTCTCAAAAAATTAATATAATTAAATATTAATTTATACAAAATTAATATTTCAGGAATATCACCAAAATTCCTGAAGATTCTATAATTATCCATTTTGCCGCTAAACCACTAATTTTGACGCCAAATGGTTGCCTAGCCCGGAGGTTGTGGATCAGAATCCAGTAGAGCTGTCTATAAAATTGTCTTTTCTTCAATGGTATTAACTGTGTTGGGAAGAAATATTGTAGATTCGTAACATTCAGATGAAATTCCTACGCACCATCTTGTTTATAAATTCGACCCCACCTCCTCTTTATTTTTTGAAGTAGCTAGCAATGTTTTTAAACTTTTATTTATATTTTATAAGGAAATATAAATTTTTCATTCCTCGGATTATCGTTGTCGGAATTTTTTGCACATATTAGTAGCTCGGAATAAAAATGGAATTTTAAGAATGCAGTCACCTTTACCTCATAATAAGGAAGAAGGGCTATTTTCTAAACAATAAGGTTCCGGCATTCTTCAAGACAAATTGTGCTACCTTGACCTGCCAAATTTGGCACATATTTGGAAGTGAAAATGTGCAACGCAGATAAAAGTTTTTTTTTATCATTATTATCAAAAAATATTAATTTTTTAAAAATTAGTCGAAATTTTTGAAATTTTTTTTTATGTTTATGCTATAATTCTTACTACTTTCTGCTACAGCTATATTGATTGAAATTAAATTTGGGAAGGGGAATATTTCTTATTTCTGCCTAAAATGTGAAAATTAGCTACTCACAGAAGTATCGTTTATGAATTGACCATTTAACGGTCAATTGTCTTTCTGTCACAAAATTTTCTTTTTGATATTTCTAATTTGTTAGGAAATTTATATTCTTAATTTTGTTTCGGTAATATTAAAAGAAAGAAGGTTTGTTTCACCATTATGTTCAAAGAATCGATTTTTTTATCTTGCTGCTGTGTCATTTACTTTCGCTGAAATCGTTAGTTTAAATCACAAACCGTGGAAGACTATTATTTGCTATCACGTTTTCTCCGAGAAACTACATTCAAAATAGTTAAGTCTTGGTTTCATCGCTAATGCAACGAATAATGACGTAATTGTTGTATGTTTGGTATGTTTCCACAGCAGTTAATTTATATTCTTTTATTCTTCTAACTAGCAACAAACCATTTTACTTTAATATGCACGATGTTGGTTAAGAATTTATATGACAGTGGCGAGTTTTATCTTTTCTGTTTTTGTTTCAGAAAATATGATTCTTTAAAGTATTTTATCAACTCATAGATATTCATTTCATTGTCAAAATAAGATCTTTAGATCGGTGAAAATTCTGGTTAGTTATTTATTTCATTGTCAAAATAAGATATTTAGATCGGTGAAAATTCTGCTTAGTTTTAATTTTTGCCGTTAAATAATTTAATTATTCTTAAGAAAATAGTATTGAAGCACGTCGTGTTTGCTAATAAATGGATTTTTCTTCCTTTAAATTTTTTTATAGATAATTATGAAATTCATCTTTTTGATTTGCTCACGAAAAGGGAATTTTGCTGTTGTCTTTTATAAAGTTTTCATTACTTAATCTATTAACGTTCAAGTCATTTAATTAGATGCAATGTGCGTTTACACTGAATTATTTATTTTATGTAACTTTCATAGCTGTAATGTCATGACCAATAAGAATTGACCATGACATCATGACCAATAAGATTTAGCTACATATTCTTATCAATTATTTATAAATAGAGTGTAAACTTTTATGTACAGCAGAAACTACAACATGAATGGGGATATTATGTTTACTTATTTCAAGTTGAAATAAAACTGTTTTTATGGCAGATGAAATAGTTATTTTTACCGCAAAAAGTGAGCAATCAGTTACACTTCTGTTTATTTGCATTCTTGATCTAATTTTTAGTCCTTTTTGAGGATTCCCTAACAAAACACTATAACACAAAGATCCGCTTCTTGCCGAAGAATGCGTTAAATAAGATAATACAAATTCAATATAAGTAAAAGAGAATCTATACCTTTTAATCCTTTGTCCCTAAATTGCATACAAATTAATCTGTTTCCTAGAAACCAATATTTTATGTTAAGTGATTCCAGTGTGCAAACCAATATTTCATTTTCCAAATGACTCTCAAAAGATGCTTTATATATTATCGTGCTTAGAACACTCATTCTTGGATTCTTTGATAAACAAGAAAAAAATTACTTTGCAAATTATAATAGTGTAGTTTAAAATATAAATTAAAATTCATTATTCATGGACGACATCATATTATATTCTTTGATACCTGTATGGTGTTGACTGAGGGCGCAATATGACGTCTTTTGATTCTTTATTATTGACTTGTGTATAAGAATTCCTAAACACAGAAAATTCTAGTTCTTTTAGAAAACTCAATCTCAGTATTTAACAAGACACAAATCTTACCCTGCTTATTTCCACAAATGCTTGCATAAACTTATTGAAGTTTTTCTCCTTGTCTTTCTTATATACTTATTCACTGCAGCGTCATCTTTTCTACTTTCGTTTTATCTTCATTTGTCCGTATAATGAGGATGATATAGTAGGAGAAGAGTGACAGCCCTTAAAACTAATGATACTATGGAAGTTTAAATGCCTCTCCTTGATAATCGTTTTTCATGATTCAGTATGGTGCATTTTGTGCTTCATAATGTAATGAAAAAAACTGAATATGCTTGTTGGAAGCTTTGAATTCTATGTAAAATTTGACATAAATATTAAATTTTGCGCTTAAGAACAACTTACACGATTTTATTTTCCGAAGGTCTTGAATGTTTGAATGATTCTGTTCACATACGCGCATACGTTCACATACTTTTTTTGCTTTACAGATCTAATTCAAAATTTCATAAACATTAAAAAAATTAGAATTATTGCATTCATTTACATATATATAAATTAAAATTCATTATTCAAAGAAAACATATTATATTTTTGGCACCTGTATTATGTTGACTGGAGACGTCATATGACGTCTTCCCATTAATTATTTTCCCTCTAAAATGTTAGTTCGACGGATTTTGTTCCAAATTTAATAAATATCTGTACACTTCAGGTAATGACTACGCAAAAATTTTAACACTTTTGCTTAATGCATTTTTGAGTTATCGTGCTAACAAATTGACAGAATTCCAAGAATATGCTTTTTTGACTTCTAGAATCCTAAAATGGGAAAAGTCATCGAAATCTCGTGGTCAAATCTCTTGGTGACATTTTCTTTTTGTATTTTTGTTATATATGTGTTTGTTTGTCTTTCTTGAAATCGATTAATTTCTTTAATATAATAAGTCTACGAAATTTTTATTATTTCAGCCTTTTTTTAAAATAAATGTATTTATTTTATTGTTCATTTAATCAGTTTTCTTGGTGCTTATATATAAATTTATTTGGCGCAATTCATTATTTAATGTAATTCAGCTTTTTGTAAAAAAATAAGTAAGAAAGTAACTAAGAAATTAAAGAAGTGGGAATTGTCCCCTCATAACTTTCTCGCATACTCTGTGATATAGTGCTATCCCGAAAAATGCCTTACATGGTACTGGCATCCAATAGTTGCGAAATATTAAACATTTTTTCTGAACCCATCGTATAATTCTTGGAGAGATTTTTGAAAATTAATCTCTTGCGTGCTGTAAATAATATTCGAAAAACAAATTTGTGTTTTAGTCGCATTTTTTTTCAACCGATTAGAGCAAAAATTTGACACAGAACTGTACTTTTAGTCCCAAAATCACATATCAAACAAGACATTCATTGCATTTTTGAGTCGGCGTCCTAGCACAGGGTAGCGTGTCTTCCCTGTGATCTGGGCGTCCTGGGTTCGAGTCCCGGTTCGTTCCGGCATGGTTGTTCTGCGTTCTATCTGTGAGATGTATGAGTGTGCCCCCCTGTAAAAAGGGGTTGCGCAAGCGAATGTGTGGTCACCTTCATTCGAGCTAGAAATCAGACTTCTGCCCTCTGGGTGTTCAGGGATCTTTACCCTCAGAAGCGACTGCACCCCCTTTCCGTGGAAACATGGACACGACATCATCATCATCATCATTAAATTTTTAAATAATCGAGCTTATATATTTTAGAAAGTACACACGGACAGAAAGTCAACTCCTTTCAGATTTGGTTCAAAATTTGGTCCATATTATAAATATTAAATCTTAGTACCGAATTTTATGCATCTAATCCTCATTGTTTTGTAGTTAACTTATATTCAAACAGACGGACAGACACACTTTTTTTCCATAGATTTTGCTCAAAATTTTATCGAGATATGCAAATTCGCTATAAAGATCGTAACCAAATTTCATCTGTCTAGTTTATAGCCTTTTTTGAGTTATTACATTTTCCAAAAATGTATTTTTCGAACTCAGGGAGGTATGAAAAGTGAAGATGCGTCATAATCTGTATTTCGAATTTTTGGAAGATTACAATACTTTCTCTATACTTTGTATACGAGAGAATAAAAAGCGAATAAATTGAATTTAAAGAAAAAATTATAATTAAAATTACAAAGATAAGCTAATAATTGAGTAATTTTAGATAAAATTTGTTACTATAATTCCTCCTTTTGATCAAAAAACAATTTTAATTTTCATAAAATTTCAGTTGCTTATTTCTGTATAAAACAATGAACTGAGGCGAAAAACCGTATAATAATTCTCATATTTACATATTCCAACTATGCAAATGCATCAATAAATCTGCCTTTTTTAGTAAAAGGATTTTATATGTTTATTATTTTTTTCAAATATTTTTCAATCACTGCAATCTGTTTTGTTTTTATTTTGAGTGCAATGTCAAACCAACTATCTTACTTCATAGGCATTTAACTGTAATCGCGTGTACACGGTTTAATGATCTTCCGTGACTTTAAACTTACGTGCAGTAGGAAGGACACTTAACACGCAAATCTGCCGAATCTATTACACCAGACGAAGTGCTTCTCTAAAAAGATCACATGGATTGTGACACTGCTGCCAGAACCTTGCATTTTTAGTTACATTACGTTTTTAGAGTTTGATAGATTAATGATTTATGTTCATACTCTTGACAAAAGATGATTTCAAGGTGAAACCCATTTCTTCGAGATTACATTTTATTTATCAATTGAATTAATAGTGATGGTATGGTTTTTTTACCTTTATCTTCGTATAAATAACGCCAATTGTGCCTATGTATGTACATATGTTCTTTCTTCTATTTCTCTCTAAATAGACCGAATTCACGCAAATTTTTATACTTTTATTATTTGAAAAAGCGAAAGAATGTTGCCAGTTTTTCAGAATGCTAAAGTTTATTAAATATTCAATTGATTAGGTATTAACTTTATTCGTTGAAATTTTGTAACTTCCTAACAAATTATTCTTCAAGAAATATTTCATATTATTTTAAAATGTAAAATTTTCTATTTGAATTATTTTATTCTTTTTAATTTTACCTCCAATTTTATCATTTTTTTTTCAAAATTTAATAAATTATTGAATGTGCAGACGATTTTTTCAAGAATAAGAATAAATAAGTTTTCTGAACAAATTGACAGAGTTCTGAAAAGTTCAAATGCTTACAATTTACTGTTTATGATGGAGCATTTGACGCACTTTGTTTCCATGTTTTTTTTTAATTTGCAAAAATTAACTATTTAATTAATTATTTAGATTTAGATGTAGTTAAAATTTTCAAATTGCTTGAGATTCAATATTTAAAAAAATCATTTTAAGTTCTGTGAAATAAAAATTAATTAATTTTCTTTATATTATTTAAATATCATGTTTATTTTGAAGAAATTTTATTCAGATTCTTCTTTCTGAGCGTACTAATCTATAGTTAAGATGGTCATTGTATCACCTGAAGCTTTTTGATTGCAGGATTGTTGTTGTTTTTAAATTGGTAAATGATCGCCTTTGTAAAAAAATATTTGTTTTAAAACGTAAATATAAAATTATAATTAGTTTGATTTTAAAAAGTATGTGTTAATTGTTTGTATGTTTTTTAATAATTTTATTTTAGCTTCAAATCCTTTTAATTGATAACATCAATTAATTGATCTCCAAGAGGACAAATTAAAAATATGCAGCTTATGCTTCAGCAAAGCGATTTCATTTGAAATCATATAGTATTTTTATGATATATTTTAATTTTATTATAAATGCAACTTAATGTGTCATAAAGCATTAAAAATCTTATTATCTTACTTATCAGAAGAAAAATAGCGCTTTTTAAATGTTTAAAATTCAAAATTTCTCTTACCGTTTAAACAAAATTTTATATTTGTTATTATGATTATTGTAATATTGACTATAATTAAATTTCAAATGAATTTTTACAATACCTTTAAGAAAAGAAAATAATATATTCTCATTCTAAATTATGATTTTGCTAAATATAGTTATAAAAATTCTTTGTAAACAGAATGTTGTGACCTCTGAATAGATCTATTAGTATATGTTAAAAATGAAATTTTCTTTCTGAAATTTTGAAATTGGTGTTTCAGTTTTGACTTGTAAATTCTTTAATATTCGTAATTTTAAAAATTTTGGAGTTATTTTTTTCATTTGACTCTTAGAGCAGAATTTAAAACGGATTCATTTCGCGTGTGAATGATACTCTTAAACTGACTTTTATTAATCCATTGCAAATCTTGCGCGGAAGAAAACAGTTGAGCGTAAAACATTGGGTAATTAAATATCAGACAACATATAATTCATTTATTTAACACTTTTGATGTTTTAAAAAAGGTAACTTTTTAAAAAATCGTTCCCAAAACTTGCATGTGCTCTTTAATGCCTGCATATGCCTTTTTTTTTTTTTTTTTGTAATGCGGCATCGCAAATGTTTATATTTTGGAAGGAATTCATATATTACAAACATGCAAATCGATTTAATGTTAATTTTAATAATTAAAAATAACCCCAGTGACTTGCAAAAACTAATACTTACATGCACAAGATAACGCTTGAAGTTGCTTCGAGTGCATTTCATTTTCATCCATTTCAAATTGAATAATTTTTTTGGAGTATCAATAAGATTTTTGGAAATATATATTTAATTTTGAATTGTAAAGATTCTGGTATCCAACAAACATCTATAAACTTATCTTTTTCTTGACAACATAGACAGTTTTGATAATTTAAATCAAATCTATGGTAAAACAATTTCTTTTATCTTTCATTAATGATTTTCTTCAATCAGGAAATGTTGACCAGCTTATTCGGTATGAGGAACATTACTTTAATGTAATGAAACTATATTGATCGGGAGATCCGTTGTGATCAATTTTCTTAATTGTGTGTGACTAACCCTCGTGCATTAGCGAATTTATGATGCATAATGCCTTTTCCATTAAGCGTTTTGGTAAATATTCTTGGTATTATGATGAAACAATAGAAAGATGTATTTTGTAGAATTACTTGAAGCGTAGGTTTTTATTTGTGAGTTTAAATGTAATCTTTAAAAGGGAATTTATAGGGCTAAAAGAATAAGAGACAGTTCTTAATACCAGTAGATGTTCATAAGTGTAGAAATATTAAGAACCAATTTGATTTAATTCAATGAAAATAATGCACTTAGATTAATGATGCGTTAAATATTTTTGTTACTTTTTGTTATTAATAATATATTTATAAAAATATATTTTTTATGATAAATAATAATAAAAAAAAAAACCTGAAAAAGAGCTTACCAAAACCCACCAAACTTTCAAACGATTAAGTGAACTTGTACGAAATGAAATTCGCACTTGTTTCCTTAAAAACATATTCAATGATTGTAGAACATAATACAAAATTCTATTTTCCGGTTTTCAGGTTTGTTGCCAAATTTTGTGCTGTCAGTTTTTTTATTAATTGGTTTCAATTTGGCCATCTAAAACTAAGTACTATATATTGCTAATTCTGCGATTATTATTGAAATATATGCTTAAATAGTTTGCCATGGGAAAATTAAAAATATTGCGACTCTCTGCTCAGTAGACCTCAGATAATGCAAAGATTAATTTTGAAAAGTGTTGCAGAAATATATTTTTCTTGCAAAAAGGATTATATATAAAAATATTTTTAGAATGGTCTCGTTGTAGTTTTTTATTCGGATATAAATTTCATCAGGATTTTTAAAATTAATTTATTAACATGGAATTCAACGTCTTACTTCCAGATTTTTTTCTACTCTAAAATATAAGCATTTTATTTGATTATAATGTATAATTTTGCACCATCGATTATTTTCTCTATTCGTTTAAGAGGATATTCATAAATAGATGAATCCATATATTGCTATAACGATGTGCTAAACATTTTCTATTTCTAATGGTCTTTTTATTTTTAATATAATAATTTTGCTATTCTATTTTGCTAACAAAATAGTTTATTTTGTACGTGAAAGCTTTCCATGTGCGAAATGTATACAGACGAAAAATGAGAGAGGGGGAACTTTCTCTGCTGAAAATTTGCTGCATTGTTATAAAATAAAAACTCATTTTCTCTCCTGTTCTGTTGCCTCTAGTGGATCATAAAATCAGGCATTGTATTTCAGGCAATTAGACTTTTATTATTTTCTTCCTATTCCCCCCCCCCCTCCAACCTAGTTAGCTCTACACATCAACGTAGCGTCAGTAGGTTCTTTCTATTATTTTATTTATTTTTTCTTTCCAATCGTTAAGGTCGCCATAGTTATTAAGGCAACAAAATTTGTTTATTGCTGAATATATTTCACGTTCTTCGAAATCCATGAATATTTTGTTATAGTGCAAGTACCAAGTGACGTCAATGGCTGAATATTAAGTATTAATATATAAACATTTTGCTTTTATTGCATTTTAAGTGTTGGCTTTTTGTCTGCTACATTCAGCAATGAAAGAAAAATTTTGTTTTGAAGATGTGTTTGTGCATGAAATTATATAACAACGCATGAAATTAAATAATTAACTAAAAATGAATGCGTGATTAGATGGGAAAGAAGGACATCATTATACACTTTAAAATTGAATATTTGTTACATTTCTGCTATGCATGTTACTGCACTATTTATTTCATGTAATATACCTAGTTATTTCTTGCAATGGCGGTTACATTGTTAAAGCATAATACACCTATATTTTATGATTTAATACATAATTTTGTATATGACCTTTCATTTATATTTATAAAAGAAAGCGCTTGTACGTATTCGTATATATTTGTTTCTGCGATATTCATACAAATCTATCGCTCTTACTAACATGAGATTTGGCTCACAGTTAATTATAATTGACTCCAAACCCGAATTTTAGACTTAAACTTTCACATTCTTTATTTTGCATTTTATGTTGTTTTGGGTAATTTTTAGTACATATTTACCCGTAGAATTATTTCTAATAGTTGTAAAAATAACGAAATTACCATTAACGAAAACAAATAAATATCGTTCTAAAGATATTAGTTTTGCTTCTCTGACGTAATTTACTTAATTCTGTGAAATTGTTTTTAAAAAAATGACTTTTTCCCGAAAAATTATAAGAATTAAAACTAAAATCTCTATCCTACATTCTAATAATTTTTTCGTATTTTTAAATTATTATTAAAATTATAATTTTAGTTAAAAAATATTATTATTTAAGAAATTATAATTGTTAAAAATTATTAAAATTATTTTTTGTAATTAAAATCAAGATTGTAATACCTTTATTAATATTCTTAACTAATGGTTTTCCTGGAGAATCAGAGAATTTTCTTTTTCCATGGTCTGAATTCTGCTGCGAGGAATTTCATCATTTCGCGAAGAGCCAAATAAGAAAATCAAGAATCATGAAAATTACTTTTGTGTAATTTTAATTATAATGGCATCATTAGCAAAAAACTTCGATTTAAAAAAAAACACTTTCTGTTTTTTTAACGGTTCTTTGTTTTTAATTGTTAGTTTCGATTTTATGGTTTGCATTTCACAAAGAAAAATGAGCGAGAAAATCGAGTCTAAAAATAAGTACTGTGAAAGAATACGACAATTTTCAATATATAATTATTATTTTTAATGTTTAAAAATAAGTTACTTTAATAAAACAGACTGATAAATAAACATTAAGTGGTTTTATAAATAAAGTGGTAATATTTTTACTTAGAAAAAAATTATTAAAAAGATATTAATTTCAAAAAGTAAATAAATATATAATATATAGTTCTTTGAATACAACAATTGAACTTCACTTAACTAAAATAATTTCATTATAACAATTACAATTCGCATTCTAACTTTCCAAGCTTTTTTTTATACAAAAAGGAAAAGGGATTTATTCTTAAAATTTTCGTGACGATCAGTGAGATACAAAATACATATAAATATATTTGATTAATGAAAGTAATTCAGATTTAAAAATAATTTTTAATTATTTTTTTTTCTGCTCTGAAATCAAATTAACTAAATAATTTCGAATTACAACCGATATTTCAACATTATGTTGACAATAAATTCAACCGAAGAAGAATACGAATTAAAAACTCTCCAATTAGCTCAGTTCTAGGGTTGTTATTTTTTTTATATTTTACAGTCTTACTGTGCATCATTGCTAATTTATGGAATTGAGGCAGTAAACCAATTTAAGCTATAGGTAGGATTTTCGAATAGTGTATGTTTCAGATTAGCTTAAATCAGGATTTACCTAGCATAGTTTCCTTTCATAGTTGAAAAAAATTTAAGGAATAAAGATTTGCTCGTTATTTCTACAGTTTACAAGAAAAATCAGAAAAAAAATTATAATGTCTCAAAAGATAACGTAATATATGAAATTACTACTACACCGAGTTCTAAATAGCCGTGATGTCAATGGAGTCTATGAGCAAAGTACATGCACCTAATAAACAAAATAAGTATATGGCTTTAAAAATTACACGATTTTATTGTCTATCTCATTCTAATATTTAAAAATAATTTATTGAAGTTTCAGGAATGGAAAATTTTATGTACGATTACTTAATTGAAATATATTGTGATAAATGTCTCTGTTAATCAGCTGAACACCCAAAACGGTTAATACTGTAGTTAAAGTCTTACTCGATGATTTATTTAACTTCCGCTTTCTTCATAAAATATAAAACCTGTCCAGCGATTCAACAGTATATTAATGTAAAATATCTTAGAAGAAAATTAATATATTTTTTTATTTCTTGATTTTCAAATAGAAAGCATTAAATTGTATTGCCACGAAAATTTAAGAGTCAAACTATTTTCAATTGAAAGATTTGATTTTTTTTGGTAATTTTACAATTGTCATATGTTTCCATCAACTGTTAGTTTTTTACTAACGAGTCTTAACTGCTTGTTGCTATCAATTTCCAAATCTCTTTTATTTTTGTTACTTACGGCATTTTACAAGCATGCTGACGAACTGTCAGCAATTTAAGCCGAGGGCAAATGCCCCTGAGTATCCGAGGGCTGAAGTCTGGCTTCTAGCTCATATGAAGATGACACTCACACATTCGTTTGCACAACCCCTTTTTATGTGGGAGAGGAAGCTCTTTCAAGCACCTCATAAGTAGAACATAGGGTAAAATACAGCAATGCCGTGAACCTGGGACGCCCAGATCGCAGTTAAGACTGGTTACCCCTAGACCAGATCACCGACTTTTTTTTGTTTGTTTTCTTGGCAAGATAAGCATGTTTTAATTACCTGAGCGATTTCATCAATTCTTGTCGTTGTGGAGTCATTTTTGAAAAATAATGGTCAAATGTTGTGTTTATTTCTTAGATTTTTTGTACTCAATTTTGTATTTGCATTATGGTCGAAAATGGAAAATATTAGAAGTTAGAAAAAAATAATTAAAACTGGTAACTTCGAGTTCGCTTAAGAGGTTGCGATATAACTCTGTGCGTTACTATAATAACCATTTTGCAGAATGAATTTTTGAAGTATGAAAATATTATTACACATTTTAAATGGTTTCAAACTTTATTTTATGAAACAATAGGATATATTTTAAAAATATAACTAAATTTAAAAAATAATAAAGTTTATGATTTCTCTAAAATTATAGTCAACTTTAAAAAAAATCTTTGCATTGATAAACTATCGATTGTATGCACTATTTTCTGTTAGTTTGTTATAAATATATTTTAATACTATAAGTATCATAAACTTTCTATTTCTATTCGAGCCGAAATTGGTTGGCTTATTTAGAGAAACCATTTCATCGATTGAAACATTACGAACGTTGTTTTTACTGCCACTGTAATGTTATCGCTGCAAATACACTTTTACAGAATAGCAGTTAGAAAATCGGCTTGTTGCTTCTATTGACTTTTTATGGCGTCTGGCTTAGGTCATAAAATGTCAATCATGTTTTGACACACGAGAATACTATTATTATATAAATAAAGAATTCGAAAATTCTTCTATATATAAAAAAGTGTTATGAACAAATCAATACAGACAATAAAGAATTGTAATATTTTAAACGGAAGAAAGATTTTCTTAAAATATTCACTCTGATTGCCAAATAAAATATGTTGCAGATGAAAACCAGTTTTTGTTTTGTTTGGGGGAGTATAATCAAATGAGCAGCTGCAAAAAAGCATAATATAAAGTCAAAATATTACATCCAGTCATGTAATAGTGCGTTGCTTGGTAAACTGGTTTTTAAAAAAAAAGACGCTAACTCTTTCCTTGTTTTAAAAAATGTCATTATGTCTGTATATCCGTAGTAAGGATAAGTCAAAAATAATTTGTGTTAGACGAATTGTAATTTAATATATAGCATTTACACCAAAATTGTGAATGTCTGTTAAATTTCAGAGGACTTCTGTCTCTTCAGTTGTTCGAATGTATGTAAGAAGACAGCTATAAAACGAAGAGAGCTTGATAAATAAGATTATTTACATAGATTTAATATTTGTTGTGTTCCTGTTAAATTTTGAATCAAATCCGACAATATGTTGAGTGTTTGCCTGTTATGTACTTTTAGAAGCGTGTAAGCGCGATATAAAAATATTAAATTTGATATGTGATTCTTTGACAAGTTAAAGCTCTGTGTCAAATTTTTGTTCCAATCGGTTGAAGAAAACGTGTCTAAAACATAAATTCGATTTTATGGCTCTATTAAAGGCATATGAGGAATGAAGCACTTAAAATTTCGCCAAGAATAACACAATAGGCTCAGTAAAAATGCTAAATTCAAGCTAAAAATAAATATTTCTTAACTCTTGTAGGCCAATTACTTTTTTCAGGAAAGAGGGATAACATCTTTATTAGAGAGTATGTGATAAAGTTTTGGGGAGACTACTCCCACTGGTTTCTTTCCTTTTTCATCCATTGTTAACTACCATTTTTTTTTTTCATGCAGACACAATGTTCTCATATAATTTGCTGTGTGGGAAAATTATTGTTGGAAAATATGCTTAAAATATTTTTTTAATAATGAACAAATTATATTGCAAAATAATTTACATCAATGTATATATTTTAAAATATTAAGATGATGTAAAAATAAGTTTTGTTTGTAATTTTCTTCAAAATTATCACAGAAAAATGCCAAAATTCCGCTTAATTTTTAATTAAAATTCTAATTCTGAATTTTAAAAAACTGCTTGGAGGTGTACATTAGCACCTTCCAAAGTATATATGTTCAAACTGTCTAGTCTATGTCAAACGCTCTAATCTATAGAATTCCAATACATACGCACTCACATTCGTTTTTATTATTATAGATAGAGCGACATTCTCACAACTTCCTGGATTATTACAAAATATTGAATTCCATCATGACTTTCTTGCGAAATTTATTCTGTGCAAAACTGTTAGTCGTTTTCTATCTACTGATAATAATGGAGAATACATGTGCTTTACATTATCCAGAATTATGAGAGCTATCGATTTGTACATATGCATTTCGAAAGGTGAAAATTTACAAATTTGGATGATTTGTTGTTTGAAATTCTGTCTAATTAAGATTTACGCAAAACGGATATCCCACCGAAAATATTGTAGTGCGAAAATAAGCTTTATATAATCTTGAAATTCAAACAATCAAATGTTTTTCCATTATATAAATTTAAAATTAACTTTTTATCTGATAGTAATTTTGACATTTAAAATTATTTTAAGTGTAATTATATTCAAATTTTCATTCTTTTTACTAAATTTCAATCGTTTTCATTGTTGCCACAAGTATCGCACAATTTTTCTTATTTCATCTTAATTTCTTCTATTATTAATTATCAATATTTGAAGATTTAGCATTTATACTGAATCTGCATTTTCTATATCAAATGGGTTTCTGTTTGAAAGAAGCTTTTAATAATTTTTTTATTGTTTTTTCAAAATTTATTGTTGAAGCTTTGACTGTTACAAATAAAGTTTAATTTCAAAAGTTAATAGTAATGAAAAGTTTTTAAAATTCATACATTTTTAAACAGTATTTAAAAAGTTCCATTTATTTCCTGCTATTACTCCTTATGTTAGAATTTTTTACTTCTTTCGCCTGAAGTCTTTCTAATTTTATTATTACATTAAAAAAATTTTCATTGAATAATCATCTGATGTATAATAAAAATCATGGCATATTTTCTGTAGTATTCATGAAACTTGAATTTCACTTTTTATATTTTTTATGCATTCTGAATCGTATTAGCTAAATTGAAGCTTAATCATTTCCTGTTCAATCAAATTTTCTGTCAAATAACAATAAATTAAAATTCTTTTATTATTTACCAAAATAACTTAATTTCTAAGTTATACGAATCTTGTATAAACTAAACTGAAGGTTTTGCTACAAAAATGATGTAGCTCCAACTTGGGGAGATTTAGAGTTACATGTGGTAAAAAAAAATACTTGGATTATTTGGTGCCAAAAAGATGTTGCTCCAATCTTTATTAATCGTATTAATCAAGGGATGGAGCTGTCTGTCTTATTGGAATTTTGAATTTTCAGACGTTTTCCACGGCTTTCTGCAAATTTAAATAATTGAAGCTACTTCCTTTTTGCCGAAAATCCTTCAATTTAAAAAATAATCTCCAATGAAGACATTAAATTATTTTTAGTCTTTAACCTCAGCAAAGCAACTAATCTTAAATAATCATTATTATTTGTAATTTAATACGTCCATCTCGTCTTGAAACTGTTGTAGTATTTCTACAGTATGTAATTTTTGGCTGTTCAATCATAGTTATAAATTGATATGAATATAATAAATATTAAAAATTGCTTTATAAATAAACAATTATTTTTTATTATAATTAAGAAATAATTAATAATAACTATTGTTTAAAAATGATCCACATTTTAAAAAAATTGTGCGCTTCAAACCAAAATTGCAAGAAAAAAATCATTTTATTAACTAATTAGTAGTGCCAAAAATAGTAGACCTCATGTCTACTCGTCATCGCTGCCTTTAAAGCTTTGCCAATGTTGTCATTTATTGTGAAGTTAGCATTGTTTCCAGGGACACCGACGTTGTTTTTAGAATAGTATATTTTAACTACTTTCTTTGCTTTAGGAATTGACTTTTTTCTTTATGAATGGAGTTTGAAAACGACAATAAAGAAATTATGAAAACTGTCATTATAAATATGCAGGGAAATGTTAAACAAATAATAGTTAATCATCTTTAGTTTTTTTTTTATAACGTTTGATAGATTTGACGTAAAAACATGCACGAAAAAGATTGAAACAAGATTAGATGGAACTAAAACTACTATAAGTATGGAATTATGATTTTACTTTTTACATTCTCATATATGTAATATAGAAAAAGTATTTTATTGGTCAAAAAATTCGAAATCGAGATTTTGGCGGTTCTTCTGGTTTTAGACCTTCCTGAGTTTGAAAAACACATTTTTGGAAAAAATCTTTCTGTCTATCTGTGACAAAGATAACTCAAAAATGTTTTGAGCTAGAAGGATGAAATTAAGCATATGGTCTTTACATCAAACTTGTATATTTCTGTCAAATTTTGAGCTAAATCCGTTATGATGAAGTTTGTCTCTCCAGCTGTTCGAATGCAAGTTAACACAACTACAAGACGAAGAGAGCTAAATAGATAAAATTCGGTAAATGGATTTAAGGTAAAGCGTAGACACGTTTCAAATATTGGGCCAAATCCGACAAAGCGTTGACTGTCTGTCCGTCTGTATTTTTAGAAACATGTAACCGCGATAGCTCAAAAATGGAAAGGATTTAAATATATTGAATTTGATATGACATTTTGTGACTTCAAGTGAAGTTTTATATCAAATATTTGTTCTAATCGGTTGGGAAAAACTCGTCTAAAGCACAAATTCGTTTTTTTTTTTTTTTGTACTATTAATGGCATGTCAGAGATTAATCAGCAGAAAACTTGCCAAAGATGATACCAAAGATTCAGGGAAAATGCTAAATTCACTCCAAAGGTTACTATTTCGTGACTGTTGTACGGCGGGGCCATGTAAGGCAATCTAGAATTACATCTTTATTAGAGAAAATGCGGAAAAGTTTTGAGATTGATTATTCTCACTGGTTCTTTTTTTCCCCTCATTGCGAATTAATTGCACAAACCTTTGTGTGTATCAGTATTCACAAAATTAATGTTAAGTATCTGCTTTTATCAGAATTAATAAAATTAATATACAATTTTTTTTCTCATGATCATAATGACTCGAATTTTTAATTGTTCCAAATTCACCAAATATTGAAACTATTCAAATATTTGCAACCTTAAAACAGAATTTTAAAATGAAAATCGTTTCATATTTTCTTTTTTGATAACATCAAAGAAAATCAAACGATGTGTTCGATTGTGATCATACAATATACAGTCAAGAAATATGAAACACCGAACTGTAATTAAAACAGAACTTCATTTCGCTGAATCTGCTATTAAATATTTCGAAATGGTAAAAATATATTGCGCAATTTTTTTTTTCAAAGTACGAAGTTGAAAACAACATTCCTTATCTATATACGTAAAGGAAAAGTCATTGTATTACAAAATTTTAAACATGTTTCTGATGACAATAATAATATCCGACTTGTGTCTCTGTTTATTTGCTTTCATCTGAAAGATCTAGAACGACTATATCTGTTATAGCGATAGTGATAAAAAAAAATTCAGGGTCATTTAAAAAAAAATTCTATGAGAATTTTTGTTATTTAAAATTAATCGAAATTTACGGTTGTTCGTTGCTAACTTTAACAAATATCATATGGAAACGATTTTATACCTTATAAGTTTATGTGTTTAAAATTGAAAAAAAAAATTACGCAACCAATTATATAACTTTAATGAAACTTAAAATTATTATCTAGTTAATTAAAATTAGATATTTTCGCATTACTTTACATTATTGCTATAAAAATAAAAATCATTTTTATTATTCCTTTGAGCTATATTATTGCATATTTTCCCTACAAATTTAGAAACTAAGATTCGAAGATATAATTTATGTTTCAAACTTTTGTTAAACAGCGAATTTTAATTAAACTTCTGTAGATTTTAAAGTTTGAAGTAGTTAAGATAGCAATTAAGATTTCGCTTCGAAAATAATGTGAAGAATGATGAGATGTGATTTTGAATATGAATTCAGACATGATGAGATAATTTTTCAAATTTTTCTATTTTATTACCAGGATCTTTTTATTATATTCTAGTCACTTATTGCGACCAGTTGATTAATAGGAATATTGATTGTTCCTAATTTATGTTAAATTCTTATGCATAATTTTATATTTATAATTATGATTATACATCAGAGTGTGATTATTTTATGAACCACGTGTAACAAACATTAAAACCGTGTTATTTAAATAGCTTCACATCTATTCTATTTATTATGTACATGAATTTCTCGATTACAGTCAAGTTATTCATCATCATAGTTTTATTAAAAAGTCATTGTTCAAATAATCTAATTACACCTTGTCATTCGTGATATTATAACTTTTTTCTTCTTCATATAAAAGACGGACATAATAAATAAACAGAATATTCCCAACTCTCCTTTCAACTGTGGAAGGAAATTGCATGGTTAGTTGCTTCATGTAACAATGAACATGGTTTAAATTTCATTACATGAATGAAATATAGTGTTGAAACTTAAACAACAGCAAAATTAACGGTGGAAAAATTGTTTTTGTGTGCTTATTTTTATCGTGGAAAACTTTAAAATCTCTCTTAATTTTTAATTAAAATTTCAAAAAAAAAATTACTTTAAAGTGCACATTTCTACTCTTCAAAGCAAATCTATTTTAACTTTGGAAGCTATGGGTCAAACAGGGATCTTGTTTAGTGCTAACACCCATGTGCACACATGAGCTTATTCTTCTTTTTAACTAAATAAACAAAATATTAATAGCTTATACACTGTTGTATAATTTTGTTTTGCTATAAAATGCTCATTGCTGTATTTGTATTGTATAAGTTGTACGTATCATTATTTTATCTTTTACGGAATATTTATATGAATTTTTCTTCAATTTTCCT
The DNA here is from genome assembly GCA_026543055.1 of Argiope trifasciata. Lineage (NCBI taxonomy): Eukaryota > Metazoa > Arthropoda > Arachnida > Araneae > Araneidae > Argiope > Argiope trifasciata. Next base: position 2,049,362 of record JAPMOQ010016150.1, on the reverse strand, counting down.
TGGATTTCCTATTTTTAGTTACTCTGTGGCAATTTTCCTATCTTAAAGCGTTTATTTTCATTGTCTTCATATAATCAGCGTTTATTTTAATTTTAAATTTATAAAATTGATAATTAAAATTAAAAATTTCCTTCCTTAATCCCAAATTTCTTTTCCGCCTCTCGCTTTAATGTTTTAAGATTTTTCCGGTGCGGTGAATCCCTATGTATTAAAAAAAAGAAAGAAAAAAAAGCATCTTTATTTATTGAAATTGGTTCGGGAATTTTGTATTTTAATAACAAGAAAATACATTTTCTGTATATAGAATAAAATTTATATTTATTCAAAATTAAATAAGGCTTTTCAGTTGAAAAGCTGATTACCAATTTCTTTCGTAAAAAAGAGTATGAAATAAGAAGAATGACTTTTAAGTTGTTTGCGAAAAAGTGATAAATGTTTTCTAATTATTCATTTGCTATTCTTATTATCTGCTCCATAAATTCTTTCCTAATTTTATTTTGAATTCAGTTAAGTTTGGAGCTCTTATTATACTCCTAAATCGAAATAGTTACATGGGAAATAAAAATGCAGTTAAAAAAACAAAACAAATTATGACGTTTCGACATATGCGGTATCAATAATTTGGAAAATTCCTGTGTGTTTTTTTTGTGGGGGGGGGGGCGTCCCCCTCCTTTAGTGATTTACTGCTTTAAAATAATAGTTATAAGTATTTTTTTTAAATGCTGTATTTTTTATTTCTTAATACTAATTATTACCAAGTGTCTTAAATTTAATATATAAAAAACTGACTGTAATTTTTATGGATATTTTTATACTGCGTTGAGTTTAATTAAACTGCATACTCTAACATCCAGTGACCTGTTACAAATGTCCATGAGTCAGAAAAGACTATCCTAGGAGTAACGTTTTATACAAAATTACCAAATTTTATATAGTTCCTGAAACGTTAATTAAATTTTTTTTTTTTCTATTTTCACGTTTGTTTTGTTTTGTTAAATTACGTGGTATGGAAGGACATTTAATTTGAATCTTTTATGAAAATAAAATCTCTTTCTGTTTTTAAACTTTTTTTTTAGATGGTTTGAACTGGCAAGGATTCGAAAGTTCAAACTAATTTGTATTAAAAAGTACTTCATTAAAAATTCCTATTATTATAGTAAATGTTGGTTAAACTAAGCTGCGGATTATTTGAAAACGGATTGATTACAAATACAAAATTTAATCATATTTTCTTACGTAAATATACGAGAAATAGAAGACATTGATTTTTCATTTATCGATTTCACAGAAAGTGTAGGAATTAGAAAGTATAAAGGACTAAGAACTTATGAAGTAAAATAAAGTTTTTAAATAAAGATCTATTTGATAACCTTAAAAAATTTTTCTATACAAATTAAATAATTAAGGTAATTGTGACTTATAAAAAAGGATTTTTAATTTTTATTATATTTCAGTAAAATTACTGAAATTAATTCAATTTATTTCCAAGAAAAGAAATTCTTAAAAAAATATTATAATAATAAATTTCGATTAAAAAAATCTTTTTTACTTATTTATCGCTTGTGATTTTTGATCGAATCCTGATGTTTTCAATTTGGCTTATCTTTTTTTAATAATTGCTGTCTTTCTTTCTTTCTTTCTTTTTTTTTGTCGAATATAAAATTCAATCACGCTCACATTCGTTTACTAAAAAAATTTACTTCACCTGCTGATATTTGATATTGAAGAGAATATTTAAAATATAACGTCACGGAAAGAAGTAATCTCAAACTCAAAATGTCTTCGATGTCATTTCTTATAAATGTCAAATATTTTTCGCTCGTGTGCTTTGAATTCTTTAGTGCTATTTGAGGTACATCTAACCTTTCATTTACACTGACTTGTCTGACTGGTGCTTTTACTGACAAAAGTTTAATGTTTAAATCTATCATTAATTCAATGTAACTGTTAATTTCAAAGGCAGATCACATGGACAAGTTCCCTTTACATTCTCTTAGTGATAAATAATTATAAGTTACCAAATAAGCCATATCATTTAATTAGAGGATTAAATATTATTTAAGAGGTAAACGTCTTCTTCTGATCCTGTTTTAACTTTTTTAAAATTTTGCAAAGTTTTTATCAGATTATTTATGAAAGTTTCAGACTACTTCATTTTTGGAGGATAATTTGAGTTTAGTTTTAGTTTGGGTTAGTTTAGTTATATTAACGTCCCGTTTGAAAGCAACACGAGGGCTATTTTAGGACCTACTGCGTAATTTTGAACCACGGTCAGATGACGAGGACGACACCTGAAATGGCACCCCCTTCTCCACACCACGCCACACCAGCGGGAGGACAATGTGGATAATTTGAGATAAAGCAATTGATGTCTACATTGATCTTGAAAACCTTTTCAAATCCATCCCTATTTCATTGAGCCTTTTTAAACTTCACATCCCTAATTAATTAAAGCTGAAAAAAATATTATTAGAAATGCTCTGGTTAAAACTCACCAGAAATTCTTTTCACTCAAGAGAAAGGAAATTTGAAAGAAAGAAATGAACATAAAACATCGTTTAAGCGGGCTCGCAAATAAGTTTAGCCATTATCATGAGTAACCATCATCATCTGTGAAAACTAGTGACTTTCTTGATTTAAAAAAAAATCCTTTTTAATGATATTAGTTTTATTTATGTGCAATGTTTTCTTTATTTTTTAGTGATTTTTTTATTTTCTTTTGGTGCTTATTTTTGACATTTTTAATCTTATGTTCTTGAATTTTATTCATCAAAGTATTTAATTACATGCTTTTGCCTATATAAAAATAAAAATTTTTAGAAATACTTTCTTTGGACCTTAAGCATTGATTTTTCCTTTTGCTTTTATATCATAGAATATACTTTTAAATTTACTCGCGTTACAATATATTACGACTTGTTCAATTAAATTTATATTTTTCGGTCTTATGTAAAAGATGTTTTCGTTAAATATATGCTTTCGTCATTAATATTTAACAATTCAGAAAGTCAATAAATTAAGGCGGTTAGTATGAAAAAAATGCCTTTGCTTTATCATCGAATTATATGTTTTGATTATTTATTTAGAAATTCGTCCGGAAGGTATACGGCGAATGAAATTTTTGGGAACGTATTTTTGTCGGACATTGGAAAACGATCCATTAGTAAATGATTATTCTGTTAAACAAGAAGCGCAAGTGACGAAAATACATCTTAGATATTATTAAAAAAAACACTAGTAGAAATTAACAGCGCAAATAGACAAAAAAAAATCGCTAATCAAATAATAGTAACAGAGGTACTAATTACGCCTTCTAGATCCTACTATGAATGAGCTCCAGAGAGAGATTCGCCTATTTTAGCTTCGCTTCATATATTTTTGCCTTTTTGACAAAGCATGATATTTTCTAGAAGGATCCTCAGATTTATGTATCGAATAAATATATTGCGATACTGCTTGCATATCTCAAAATCTTCATTTTATCGACCAAATTTGTCACCAAACAATCTCCAAAACCAGTTGTCATTGGATTAACATTTAATAAAAGTCTGTCTAGATCTCTTTTTACATTCATGATGCTAAAATGTAAGGTAATTGCAGGTTTGTAACGATGCTTTGAGAAATTTTATATATTTATCATAAATATATAATAGAAAAATAACAAAATAGTTGTGAAAAATTTTTTTTAAAGACATACTCCAGTACTGACTATGTTATCTTCAGAAACATTTGATTTTGCATGAAATCCACATTATTTACTACCCAAATAATTCAAAATATTGCGATAACTTTTTTTCTGTGCTCTTGAGGTCAGTTCTGCTAGTAATAATTTATCTTGGACAAACATTGAAATCTTTCTTTCAGGAGGAAGATCTCCCCATCTGCGACACAAATAGGAAGGCAACCAATTCTGGTGAGATCACCGTCTCTTAGTAGTTTGAGCCAGTTCCAGAGTGATGTGAACTCCAACAATCACGTCTTCTACGGAGCTTATTCCCCTCCGCCCAAAAACATGGGAAACATCGGGTCTTACTTTCGTCAGAGTCCTGGTGGCGTTGTGGTTGCACAGCCCACACCCGTTCACTTGGATGATGTCAATGTGTTTGGTGTTAGTAAGTATCGACTTATGTGCGTATTCGTTCATGTAATTCAAATTGTATTCGTGTGAAAGCTAATTATAAAACACTTTTAATTAGAGTTTAAACAAAATCCGAGTTTTTGAAAATTCATTTTTTGTATGAACCCTCATTATTTACATATATTGCAATTTTTGTATAGACCCTAAATATTCAAATTCCAAATTTACAAAAATCGATTTTAGCTGTTTTTTAAATTTTTTTCAACAACAACAAAAAGAAAGAATAGAACCGGGAAAAATATTTAATTTATACGGGGGTTGAAATTTTAATAATGGCAGCACTGCTGTAGAAACGCCACGCAACCAAACCAAAGAATGTCACGTATACCACACGTTAGTTATATATCTACCTTACCTCTCAGCAAAACGACTCGTTCTTCCTACGTCACGCGCATGTGGAGTGACGCGAAGAACTGATCCTTGTATTAGCTTGCGGTCTAAAGTAAGACTTGTCAGGAAGTTTTCAAAATAAGAATAACGAAGTTGAATAAAAATTGAATGTGCAGCAGCAGAAGTTGTAGAGCTGTATCATTACACTGGATGAGATTTGGGCCAGATCGCACCAGCCAAAATTGAAACGTCAATCAAACGAATGGTGTCATAACGGGTCACCAAGACGTTCGAAATTTCTTTAGAACCCCAGCAATGTGAAATTTATGTTGATTCTCGTGTACGATTGTGATGGTGCTATTCTAAAGCATAACATTCCTCCACAGCACACCGCCCAAAGATTCTTGAGACGGTAGACTGGTCCATTCGAACTATTAAAAGAACAGGCACTACTGCAGGTGTTCTGTGACTTCCACATCGTTGGAAACGGATTATACACAATGCTGGCGACTATATTGAAGGACTGTAAAATGTAGGGACATGAATCGCTTTTGTATTCCATGTAAATAAATAGTTGCTACTATTAAAGTTCCAACTTTCGTATAAAATAAAAAATGAAATCAATATCCCTCCCCCCCCAAAAAAAATTAAGGATTACACAGACATATTACTTATACAAAATGACAAAAACCTGAAACAAAAATTTCAAATAATATTCATATTATTTTCACTTAATTTAATTTCTCCTAAAAAAAGCAGGAAATTAAAAAACAAAATTTTGCCTGCAATTGAAAATACTCCTTCACTAGCTACGGAGTCTGGTTTTATAATTTTCATGACATCAAATAACAAATCTAATTTTTTTGTTCTTCCTTCAAATAATGAAAATTCAGATTTCAGTGTCTTTGGATTTGCTTTTCTTGAAAGTTTCCAAAAAAACTTATGAATTGATTTTTCTGTGGCTTCTTTTTAAAAAAGCAATAATAATTTCAGATTTACTTCCGTACTTAAATTTTTTTGTTCATTTAAAAGAAATTCAAATATACCTTCACTTGTTGATAAATTGGCGTCTTGTCACCCTAAGCTGCGAAATGAATTGGTCCTAACCGATAAAATTCTACATATTTGTTTGTTTGTTTTTGAAGAAAAGAAATATTAAGGCATTCCGGGAAACCGGTTTTCGAATGTGACACATTTAGTTTGAAAAACCATCAAACCCTACTGTTAATCTATACTTATAATAAAGCTCAATGTGTGTGTGTGTGTGTGTGTTGGCGCTCTACAGGCCAGACCGTTGGACCTACAGCTACCAAATTTGGTACATGTATACCTTGGAGGTCCGGAATGTGCACCTCGGAGCCCTTTTTTCGAATTTTTAATTAGAATTTGAATTAATTAAAATTTAAGCGAAATTTCGACGTTTTTCCGCTATAACTTCCGAAAATATTATTGCACAAACATGATTTTTATATCAATTTAAAGATAAAAAAATTAGCTTACTAATGGTATCTTTTTTTAAATTTATAATGTAAACTTCTATTTTTTATGAATTTTTAAAGAAATATTTTAACCATGTTTTTATCACGTGACTGGATAAAATAAAAGAATGCCGGAAGTTCAAATAAAAAAAATTATCATTGCAAAATAAATCTACAGAAATGCAACTTTCAGCACGTGACTGGATAAAATAACATAAATATAAAATGTGATATTTTCTTTAAAAAATAAATGCAAAGCAAAGGTTTCTACAATCGTTTGCAATATCTATATCATTAACTCAATAAATCTTCTTTATTTACGGTAAACCTGATTGAATTTAGACAGGATATGCATTGAAATCCCGACTTAATGGCATATTTCTATAATCGTTTGCAATATCTGTATCATTAATTCAATAATTTTTTTCGCTTTCTTTAAAAAAACATATATAATATTTTGGCAACATCACCGAAAAAAAAAACATTTTTAATATTTTGGAAGCATAACCGATAATTAAAATCGACTGATTTATAAAATTAAAGATTATTAGGAAAACGTGTTATTTTAGAACTTTCCGTCCATCAACTTAAAGAAAATATTAATTGCAGTCCAATCAATGCCCGGAATTACTTCAAGGCTAATGAACATGCAATTTAATTGAAAATTTTAGAACGCATTACTCATGGCGAACCAGCTGGTTGCCAAAGGCGGCTAGTGTTATATAATGCAAAATAAATTATTTTTATTGTTCTTTAATTGTTTTTGCAAAATGTTTTATCCCTTTTCTTACTTAGTCAATAATTTAAATTTTAAGTGTCACATATTTTTCCCATTTGTATAATATTTGTTTTGGTTTTATTTATTGCTATTTCCCCCCCCCCCTTTATTAGGTTATTAATTTTTTTTTCGTCTTATTGAGAAATATTTTTTTTTTAGGAAAATAAGAAATGCACAATATTTTTTACTTCCTTGTATACGTAGTTTAGAGAAAGTATTGTAATTGTCAAAGAGTTCGATATCAAGATTTTGACAAATTTCTGCGCTTTAGACCTCTTTTAGTTTGAAAATACCCGTCTATCTTTTTATCTATGACAAAGATAACCCAAAACCAAGTTGAGCCAAATAGTCGAAGTGTGGTATACGGTCAACTGAAAAAGCTTTAAACTGGACGGAACGAACTTGGTATACGGTCTTTATACCAGATTTGTAGGTTAATATCAAATTTTGAGCAAAAGATGTCCATTCAGAGGATATCTGTTCCTGTTGTTTGAATATAAGGTAACGTAATAGCTGCAAAAGAAAAAGAGCTAGATAAATAAAATTCGGATTTAGCGTCTGTATGTAGAGAAATATTAAAGTTTAAATGAAATCCGACAAGCACATGGTCATATGCCGGTCTATACTTTCAGAAATAAGTAAATGCGGTCACTCAAAAATAAATTCACTTAAATATTCGAATTTGGTATTGCATTTTTTGATAACAAGTTTTTTTTTCAATCGATCGTGGAAAACGCTCTCATCTAAAACATGAATTCGATTTTTGGATATTATTTTCCGTATGCTAAATATTAATCGCCAACGATGACACAATAGATTCAGTAAAAGTGGTAAATCACATCAATGATTTATGTTGTGTATCAGTTGTGCGTCAATGCCATGCTAGGCTTCTCTGAATTAAAATTATAATTTTGGGAACTCCACTCCAGTTGATTTATTCATATCATTATACTACGTATAATCGATTTTGTACAATTACCCTTCCACATCCCCCCGTGAACTCTAAAACGTCATCTTTCCAGAGCATGTTAAATTAGCTTGTTAAATATTGTTCCACGCGTTATTATGCCATTTATTATTTTGAACTTAGTTTACCACGAGAATAATTTTTTAAGGAATGAAATGGTTAGAAATCCTTCTGTACACGTTACAGCAGCTATATATTTGACCATAAATTTTAAAAAAATTAAAAGAAGCTCTACCCAACTAAAGAGGGGAGGGGGGCTTTTCCCATAAAAATAATGTTATAAAATCTTCAGTGCGCTAATTGAAAACAAGCTGTTTAATACAGCTGATTTAAAATCTACTTTCGCCTGTCCCCTTTCGTTTTTTGAACTAATATTTATGAAATGTTTATAGAAAAATTATGTAGTTATGCGCATTTCTTCTGCCACACGAGAAGACATCTGCGTTCATATATTGTTTTTTTTATATATTTATTAAATATATTCGTTTTAAACCATGCATTCATTTTAGCTGTTTTAGGAGAGAATGGGAAAATTCCATCCAATCCTACCACTGAAGGATGGGAAATACTTCATTCTTCCGCCCATTCTGATGGAAAGACTGACAATTGGCAGAAATCTGTGGAAGGCATGCCTGAAGTCTATGAGATGCACGTTGATTCTCCCGCCACGTACGGCCGAAAAATAGTTACTTCTCCTTTGAATGTTGTGGTATGCATTTTTTACCTGTCATTGTAAATCCTATAGGTAATTCTTACGTTTCAAAGATTATTAGCGCCTTCGGCAACCAGATTATCGCCTATCATGTTTATTGCATTAATTTAATAAAGTTCAACAGTTTGATGTACTACACTTACACCTTATATTAAACTATACTTTTGCAATAAATACAGAATATTTTGATTGTTATCTATACATGCAAAGTAACGAAATTAGTCTAGGAGTTGAGATTGAGGCTATATCAAAACTTTTTTTTTTAATGTCTTGAAAAAATGGATGGTCGATGAGATACAGGCGATCGTTTATGATAGGGGTCATGAACTTTCAAATGAAATAAAAATTGATGAAATGGTACCGAATGAATAGGGTCGGTGGGCATATTCTTTGGTTTTTCTTATAATTTTAAATATATAGGTGAATTTCTAAGACTACTTCTCCTCTGCTACCAAGAGCTCACTATTTAATACCCCACCAATCAGTTTATATCAATGTGGACTATGATTTATTAGAGCTGTAAATTGTTATCTGTGATTATTCTTTTTTACTTATAAAATTATCAGTTTATGATTTAAATTTTGTACGATTTATTTAGAATATTATAACAATCTTGTTGCTAATAGCTGATGCCCGGTAACTGAGTGTTCTGAATCCTTCTTCTATAGCAAAATATTTTGCATTTTGGTAATGCATCTATTGATGCATAAAGCTATATATTCATTTGGAGATGCACTTTCTTTTCTCTGCGTCAATTGTTTGTTTGTTTGTTTCGATTTATGAAAGTTGTAGTTATTGCATAAATGAATTCTACGACGTACACCAGAATTTTGATTTTCAAATTCGAAAATCAGAAAGTGTCAGATTACGTCCAAATTTTATAAAACAAAGTAACATTCCTGTTTGTTCAAGAATTTATATTTAATTGTATTTTGAAATTAAAAAGTATATAAACTGCCACGACATTAGAAATAAGTCTACATTATTTACTTTGGAATTTTTTAATATCATTAAGAACATTAATTTGAGTCTATGCAGTCATGCCAGAAACACGACTTTAAAATAAAAAGTTTGCTAGTTGGAGATTCAGTTTTGTTAAAATCCCATCATTTCCAAGTTTGATGCTCTTTAAAGCTGCCGGTCTCAGACGTCCTCTTGATAGTATGAAATGAGTACCATCCTTTTCTTCTGAATATGAGGCCCCAAAAAATTATGAGGTCCATCAAGGCGCATTATGAGGTCCTTAAAAGAGCTATAGTTTCGCTTCAGAATAGGGCTTTAATCTGACTACATTGAACGAAAGTCATCGAAAACAGCAACGTTGCTTTGCCATATTTATTATTTTCATTAATTGTTGATGCTTCCATTTTTTTTAAGGATAATGGAAACATATCTATTGCAAAGATTACTCGTGAAAAGATGTTGAAACGCCAGCAAGAAATTATGAAAGAAGCAGAGGAAAAGCGACTGAATAAAGAGCGGGAGCATAATCTTTTGGAACAAAAAGTCCAAGTGGAACAAGCGAAACAAAACGCTGAAGCCATTTCTCCAGTTCCAGATAATATACCCAACAAAGTTGATTTTGAAATTGTAGAAGATCTGCCACCTGATGATTTAGAGCCTCCACCTCCACCGGCGTCGCGGAATGAAAATTCAACACCTTTGCCAAAACCTGCAACACCAGAAGACAAGCAAGTGCCAACAAAAACTCCGGTTGTTCAGCAGTATAAGAGATTAGAATCTGCAAGAAGCAAAGGTAGATAAAGATTATTTGAATATTTATCTTAAATTTAACCCCCCCCCCTTCATTTTAGAAATATATGCAAAATTGCGTGTTTCTCTTTATTTTAATTAAAAGTTTGCATTTCCTTCAAATAAAATATTGCAATATAATAGCTTTCCTTTTGAAATTAAGTATATGTTTTTTTAGTTGGCAAATCAATTTAAAAGGAAGATTTGGAATTGTAAAATTAATAAAACTCACTTCCGTTTTTAGTTTATTAGTGTTTAAAAATGGCGATTTGTCAGTTCGAAAACGAGCAGTATTAGGAATTATATAATATCATTTGTTTAACTAAAATTTTTACATTCAGAATCAGATGATAATTTTTTCTTTTTTCAGCGTTATGAAACAAACAAGATTTAATAGGTATTTAATCTACTAAATCTTTAGTCAAATCGTTTGTGCTTAGTTGAAATTGTGCTCTGAAATATAATTACATGCCACTTTGAAAAAACTTTTTAACTATGATATACTGGAATAGTTTTTTATCCGGAATGGAAAATAACGATTTGTCAATTTAATACAGAGACATGCTTGGAATGCTTTTATAATGTCATTTAAATCTTTGTTTAAACAAAAGTTTTACTTTCGAAATTATATGCCTAAATTTTCCGCTTTTTAACTATTTGAAATAAACAAGATTTGATTGCTGTTTAATCTGCTTCATTTGCAGTCATATCATTTGTACTTTCTTATAATTGTGCTCCAAAATATTTTATTGGTCAGTTTGAAAAATTTTAAATAATAATAAACTGGAATAGTTTCTGTCTAGTATACATTTCTATGCTTGAATATTAAAACGAATTGATAGAGTATGATTCGAACGAAACGGTTTGCAAAGAAAAACACACACACACAAAAAAGATATATGAGTAATAATTTCTGATTTTTTATTTGGTTAAGCATGGGTCTTGAAGTGTTACAGCTGCTATAAAGTATAGAAATGTTACTTTTCTCTATTAACAAGATTTTTCTCTAAAAATGGTAATCAATTCTGAACCTAGTTTCAAAATATTCTAAATGCAGTGCGTAGAAATTCCAAATACTTTTTTTCTAGTCATATATGATCTTTATTTGAATATTTAAGTAGGATTAGTTGCATCTTTTTAATGGCAATGTTGGATGCATTTTTCTATAATCAAAGACATTATCTACTTACTTATTATTGTAGTATTATTTATATCTTACCATGAAGTAAAATTATCTGTTTTAACAATAATTCGTTTTCTTTTTTAAAAGTCAACTCTTCACCAAAAAGGGGGAATGGATAATTTTCTAAAATATATATTGTATAATTCTATATAAATATTTGGAGCTACATTGAGAAAAAGAGGTTTTTTTAAAAAAAAATTTATTGTAATTTTATTATCTGGAGAAATATTTTTTGCATGTGTGATTAAAATGTATGTATTATGCTAATAAATCTTGAATACGTATTAATTTGTCTTTTTAAGGTTCTGCAAAACCCCTTTCCCGTTCTTCCTCCCTGAAAACTCCCAGTGCTCTTAGGAAAGTAGCACAGTATGTATTTAATATTGTATAGGCTTTTTATTATATAATCATAAGAAACATTGTTGATTCTCTTATTATACTGTGATATTGTTATAAAAAAATGCAAATGAAAGATTTTTTAAAAAATAGGGCTAATTGATTGGTGTCTTTTATTTTGTGCTTCATTGAAGATCCTATTTTCATTTAAAATATTCAGAATCCGATTTCATAATGTGTAGGGGCTTTTTGTACATTATATCGATACATTATCCTCCTGTTGATGCAATTTGTTGAATTTGTTACTATCATTACCATAGTTCAGAATTATTAATTTTATCACAAAATAGCTCTTGCATTGCTTCAAAATGTGTGATTAATGTAACTAAGTAAATTTGAGCCACTCTCCATTTTCTTCCCTTTGAGCTATATACAAACTCATCCACGATTGTTACTTTCCTTACAACAAATTCCAGAAAGATTTCAATGCTATCAAAGTTATCTTAGTTCTCTCATTAACAAGGTTATACGAGAAAAATAAGGTATATATAATATATCTTAATTAGTTTTCTTCTTTTTATCTTAAATGATCTCAGGTTTCTTGATTCTAAAATTTTCTCTTATTTTTTAACTCAAATCTCTCTTTTTTTCAAAAAAAAAATTATTTCTAATACAGGCTCTGAAAATTATTAACTCCTTTATTTCCAACATCATGAAAGAAGGGATCAAAATCCTTAGCACTTTCGCATTATTTTTCAAGATACCAGAGATTTTCTTTCCTTCATTGACAAGTGTCAAAGAAATCCCTGACCGAATCTCTAAGTAAAATAATGGAAGGAAAAAATTTCTGTCACTTTGCTCTGTATCATAATGAAGCAGACACATCTCTTTATCATCCAAATTTCCCATGTACAAATTATGCCTCCAATGAAAAAATAAATTAAATTTTATTCTAAATTTTTTTCTTTTTAGTCGTGCATCTGCAAAATTATAATTACAATATTATATATTAATTTTGAAAGTTAGATAATATTGGGTTTTAGGCACCATGTTCAATGAAAATATGCAAAAATTTTCTCAATTTTTTTGTTATTAGAACCATTTTACTCTCCTTATTATTAGAAATCTATCGAAAAATACATATTTTGTTTTAGTTAGAAAGAGGAAAAAAAACGATGCTGATTTTAAATTTTAAATATTTACATGCTGACTTTCTTCTGACCGAATTTTGTGCTTTCAAACATTAGTTCAAAGAATGATTTACACTTAGAATTATGAATGAGTGGTTGTTTTATTAATTTATTTTTAGCTTTTACTTCTAATTAAGAAGTAATTTTTTTAATTCATATGATTGAAATATTTGATTATGCTTATTAAAAATATAAACTTAGGTGTATTGCTTTTATATACTATCTCTTCATCTATTTAAAAATTGCAGATTCTTCTAATCTGTGTGATAATAGATGTATTATATAATTAATGATCTTTGTATAGATGCTATTTTCAAACTTTCTTCTTGAATATTATAAAGGCTTTATGTTTTCCTGTTGGAAAGTTTGGAAGGTCCTAATGGAAAATTGTTTTTCATTTCAACTTTTGTTAATATTCCATTTTAATATTTCGATATAGTTAAGCAAATTTTTTGTTTTATAATAAGTGCAAATTAAAATTATTTGCAGTTTTAATGATTAAAATTTTATAAATTTAAGATTTTGTGTTAATTATAGAAAATTTTAGATTTATAAGTACTATGCTTTGTCTTTCTGATAGTGTCAGTTTTTTGGAAAGCAATTATTTTGCAATATTCTAGAAGATCAATTAATTTTACTTTTGTTATGTGTAGAAATTCAACTCAAGCCCGAAATTCTCAAACTCTTAAGCACAACTTAGCAGCTAGTTCATTGGCTCTTTTTGATGAATCATCTGATGAAGTGGCTACATACCCAAATCCTAATGAAGCTCTCAAGAAGGCATTGAAATCACTTTCCACTGATACATGGCAAGTTTAGTTTTTTTTTTACTGACTACAATATAAAAAGTTTTAAAAAATAATGTTTTTAATGGTGTTTAATATTGTTTATTCTGTTTAAGGATGGGCAAAATTGAAGGTATACGTACTATTCAGAGACTGTCAAAAAGTCATCCTGAAGTTCTTCAATTACAGTTACATCCAGTGGTATTAGCTTTATTAACTGAGGTTAAGAACTTAAGGTCCTCCGTGTCAAGAGCAGCTATTCTCGCAATTGGAGATTTGTTTGTTGCGTTAAAAAAGAATGTAGAGCCTGTAAGTCTATTTTACCCTTGTTTTTACTTTTCAATGAGGATTTCATGCTATGAAATGATAATGAGTTCCTTTGTCATTATTTTATTTCCTTCATTTCTTTTCCAAATTTTTTTAGACCTGTCAAAATTTTATTAAACCTATTTATTTTTAAAAGAGAATGCAGAATGTTTTTGTAAAATTAATTATTCTTTCTGAATCTTGTCATAATTTTCATTTTGGAAACAATCTTAATTTCTTTCAAAACTGCACAAAACTAATTATAGTTATTCAGAATTTTGCAATAGACTAATTTATCTTATCAAATATGAATAACTTATCATTATGTATAAATTTCCAAATTTTCTCAATTCTCTTTCTTTAGATACTTGAAAATTATTGTTGGTATCTTTTAATGGTAATCATACATATTTTTTATAAAATTTATCTTAGGATCTAGATCTTATCACAAGCACACTTTTGAGCAAATGTGGAGAAACTGTCGGTTTTATCCGCGATGATATTGAAAAAGTCATGAATCATCTTATTGATACTATTACACCTTGCAAAGCTGCTCTGTCAATTATTGCTGGTGGGGCAAGGTAATGGAAGCATTTTTATTTATTCATTTATGATTTATGTGTGTTTATTATTTTAATTAGAAACTGATTATGACTTTAAACACAATGTTATACAGTTTGCAATGAAAAGAATATTTGCTAAAACTGTTAAAATATCATTCTTTCAAACATATAAAGTACTAATTATAGTGAAAGAGACAGTTATGTCTAAACCAAATTTTTATTCCTTGTAAATATTGTTATCTATATACAAAACAAAGATTTGATGTGTTTAATTATTTGTGTATGTTTGTTTATTTTTGACTTTCTTTGTTTTTACTGATAAAAGTTATTTATATTTTGTTTAAGAATAGGATAACATTTCAAGCATTTTTAACATCTTTTTTTTTCTTAGGTGTATAATACATTAATTTATTGCTAGAAACAATCAAAATTACATATCCATTTTAAATAATTGAAAAGAATCATTTAATCTTACTCAAAACTCTGGTCTATTTCTTTTGCAAATTCTGAACTCTTCTTAAAACTTTTTTATTTGCATACATATCAGACCTCAGACTCTTACTAGCTAAAAACTATGCATTAAAATTAACCAACTTGTTCTAACTGTATCGTAATATATCCTCATTGTTAAATTTTACTCTATATTTATGCTTGATGTTTTGATGGTTTAAGTAAGTGATAAAATATCATATTAAATCAATGCATTTTAATATTATTTTAATTTAATATATATAATTTTTTATTTATACCAAAGGATTTTATCATCATTGTTAGTATAATATATTTACAGCCATCGTAATGGAGCAGTCCGTAAAGTTGCTGCTCAGTCCCTTCTTGCTGTTGTAGAAAAAATGGGTGCCGCTCGAATACTTACTTCCTCCAAAGATGTGACAGAACGTTTGATACCCATAACTGCACAGTTTTTGATGGATGGAATGCCTTTAACTAGGTGAGTTAAGTTAATTTCAATCAAATGAAATAATGGATGAGCTTACTATCAAATTTTATGTAAATATAGGAGGATATTCTTAGCTCAACTTTTTAAAAAATTGATTCTAATCAAGGAAAAACAGCTCCTTGTTCTATATATTTATTGAGATTTTTTTTTTTTTTTGAGAGAGAGAAAAAGAAAGTTGCAGATTTAAACCTTTTATGTTTCTATGTGATTGTATATTATTATGGACAAAAGAAAAATTCTGTTAAAACTTGGAACTGGGGGTTCACCTGTATTAGATGTGTTGTGTAACACAATCAATAGGCCTCAATAACAAATAAGACTTTTATTAACGCAAATACACAGATAACAATACACACCCAAGACATACACTAGCAGCATGCAACAGCATACTTAGAACAAACAGCTACCCACAAGTAGTAATCTACTCCCTTTTGTGTGTGTGGTAGTAAATAATAATTAAAGCATGCAAAACTGATAAACAGAACTTAGCACGAGGAGGGAATCTCAGTAGCTATTCTCTACAATCTCTCAAAGTACCTGCTATTCTCTAATTTTTTCTTGCTTAATAATATCAAATTGCTGACTCATTACTGTATAACCGGCTACTCCACCCATGACTCAATGCTGTTTCTACAATATACACCAGGACTCGCACACTGCTCAGTTCAGCAATCACTTGAGCTGCACTCAACACTCTGATCTCACTGTACTAATCCAACTAATTCTCCATTTATTAGCTATATCATTCCATACTACTAGATGGCTGTCTTCAGCCAGGACTGCCAGCCTTTTATGTTTTTCTAAAGCAGGGCAGAGAAGTTTCTCAAACAATCCAGCATAACGGTTCCTACTGATTTTGTACTCTTGAAGACTCTAATATAATTCATTTTTGTCGCCAATTCTGAGCATTACTGATCTGGCATTCAGTCAGCATCCAATTGGCTTAATTGTAAAACAGTGTTTCCTGCAATTGAACTAACTGTGCTAGGAAGCAACATTACAGATTCTTAAAAATATAAAGAGACCTCTCTTGTAAGTAATGTGATCAATTAGGCCTTATGTTTCAAGTCACTGAATCAGTATGCTTAATAATTTAGTTTAGTTAATATTTTTATTTTGGAAATTTTACAAAAATCTATGTTTTTATTTATTTATTTTAAAAGTATTTATTTAATAAATAAGCTAAGGAAATTCTCCCCAAAAATTTGTCGTAATATTTAATTTATGATTTCTTTCTCACTAATATGGGCATTTAATTATTATGAAAAATTATAAGGAAATAATAAATTTGAAACTAATATAACATTAAAAATCACTATTTTAGTGGAACTATCGAATAAAATATATTTAATTAATTAATATAGTTTATATATTTATTCATTGATTTACATTTTATTTATGCTTTAATTGTTTACATTCCAATATATTGTAAAAAAATGTTAGTTATATTTCATATAATATTATAATTACATATAATATACTTAAGAATGACTTAACATAATATAATCCTACAATAATTATTCTAGAATTCCTTAAATCTGTATTTTGTTTTTATATTTAAGCATTATAAACAAACATTTGCAAATAGGCTAAAAACATCACTTTAATTGGTTGAAAAAATTATTATATTCTATTCATAATAATATGAAGCACTGGAGTTTTTTAAGAATAAAATATTGATTAAAGAATGTGACTATAATTTTAATTCCCTTGTTGAATTGTGTTGGTAAAAATATTTGTCTGAGAATTTATTAAACTTAATAGTATTATTTGGTTAGACTAAAGTTAAAATTTACTAATATTATAATAAATTGCACTTTGTAACATTTATCATTATTAAAACTAAATGCAATTAAATTTGTTTCTGCATATATATTTTTATCAACATTTTAAATTCATATTTTAATTGTGCAGTTTTATAGTTGTTTAAAATAGTTTCTCCTTTGATACATTTTCTGATATTTTTCTGGAATCCAATGCAAATAATTTTGAAGCTTTGTATCAATGGTAAAATAATGTATATTTAATCATCTGTTATAATTAAAATTATTAGTGATGAAATGTGTGTTGTTGTAAGAAATAATTGATGAAATATGCAGTATGAGCAAATAAAATTGTTCTAAACACTGTGACTTATTATATGGGAAATTAGTGTAACCATTTTTTTATTACTACTGTTTCATTTGCTAATTACTGCCATGTTCTTTGTACTATTATCATCAATAATGTTTTGATTCCAATATTTCTACTTATTAATTGCTAAAAAATTTGATTCATAACAAAATTAAATTTATTTCATTGTATATATTATACTATAAGAAAATAAAACTCTAAGTAACTTTGTTTAAAATTCTTTGTTATAGATGGTATGGGCGAAAAATATATCAGATCTTAATGCAGCATCCTTCATTTGACAAACTTTTATTGCGATATGTTCAACCAAGTACTTTACGCAACATAAATAGTATTCTAGATTCTATTCGGAAAAAGGTAAGTTTCTTCTCAAAGTTTAATATTTTTGAAAATTGCACTTATTCTAACCTAAAAGAATCATTTTTTGGGAGGAGAGATAGATTTATGAGAAAATAAATTTTCACTCAAGCAGTAGATACTTTAAAAAAGATAAAAATACTAATTTATTACCAAACAAACTTTTTAAAGGCTGTAAATAAATCCAATTTACAACAGATATT
The DNA here is from genome assembly GCA_026543055.1 of Argiope trifasciata. Lineage (NCBI taxonomy): Eukaryota > Metazoa > Arthropoda > Arachnida > Araneae > Araneidae > Argiope > Argiope trifasciata. The sequence goes on along the minus strand of JAPMOQ010016150.1, from coordinate 2,031,193 downwards.
TTATGAGTTAAGACAATGTAACAGTTTTGTTATGTGTTTTTAATTAAAGTTTGGTTTAAATGTTTTTTAAAAATTTTTTTAAAACATTATTTATCAAAATCAAGTGGAACTGCATTTTATAACTATATGTAAAATGAAATAATTATAAATGAAATGCAGTAATGTAGACTTTTATACATGGTCTCCTCATACTATTCAAGCTTCTTGAATTTTTTGAAAGGTAAATATGTTCCTAAATAGAAATTGAATTCCTTTTCATAAATAATATCTCATTTTTTAAAAAAGTGTGCAAACATAATTGTTAACTAATTTCCTTCTCATTGTGTACAAAAAAACCTTTCTTATTTAAAAACCATCATATTACATAAAATGAGAAAAGAGATGTGTAGCATTTTGTATGGACATTTTTTTTTTTTTTTTTTTTTTTTTTTTTTTTTGAAATCCAAAATGTGTACACATATATTAAAAAATATGACCTCATGTTAAATCATTCAATTTTTTGGCTCATAAAATAAAAAAAGTATAAATATTCAAAAATTTTATTTCTTTTATTGACTGATTTCTATCTGTATCAACATATTAAAACAAGAAATGCATTGTAATTTATATTGGAAAAAATGTGTTGTGAAAACGATCTTTAAAAGGGCATTTTGCATGTTTTAATAAAAATTCGATTCCATTTTCTATTCGATTCTAACTTTAAAAATTCATTACCTATTGAATTAAAAATTTATTTAGTGCATACATTGAGGTATATATGTTATCATATTCTTTCTTACTCTTTTCTCTTTAGACTGACTTAATCTTACTCTTAACTTTGTATTATCATTGTGGTGATAAAGTTTCCAAAAATAATATATTAATAATAATAAAGACATTTTGAATTGTCCTTTCCACATTTTATCTTATTTATGCATAAAGCATTGTTTTGTTGCAAATGAATCAGTTATTATGATGTTGTAATGAGGCATATATGATATTAAAAACTTATGTTTTGGAAATAATGATTCTACAAGACATAAATTTTAATTCTTACTGTCTTTAAATCAAGCAGGAATCATTCAAGAATCTTTTTTTAAAATTATACTTATAACATGGCATTACTTCATTATATATATATACATATATATATATATATATATATATATATATATATATATATAACAAAATAAGCCAATCAAAAAGGAATATATCATAATCAAAATTATAACAAATAGAAAAATAACCCGGCCTGAAGACTATTTCAAGGGTCACCCTCAGGCAAGGATTCAAAATAAAGAATTTTTTCTGTGAAGAAATCTTACAATGCCCAAAAGTGTTGACCCCTCATGACCCAAAAATTGAGGCAAAAGAGACATACCAATTTTAACAGCAAAAAACCCTAAAACAAAGCAATATTGAAAACATCATCAAATAAAATAGAAATATTTGAAATAAAACTAAATAAGAATATTCAACTAAAAATTATAACGAACCACAAAATTAATTAAGAAAACCAAAAGGGAAAGTACCAGCAAAGGGAGAAGAAAAATTGCCCCAACTGCCATTCTAATTATAATTCAGAGGGAAAAAAAAGATAAATGTAGTTTCTGAGCACCGTCTATTTTACTAATATTTCTTCAATTCTTTTTTTTTTATTAAAATATTGACATTACAGTAGTTTTGGGGAAAATCATAATTGTTTAAATTTTTAATAAAACTATTTGTTGCTTTTATAAATGAAATTTTGTCATTACAAATTGTTTTAATTTTATTAAATTGTGAGAAAATTAAATTTTTGAAAATTTTAAAGTTAAGATTAGAGTGATAATTTTAAATTTTAAACTTGTTCAAATCCAAAATAATTTTTAGTTTCGTTCACATAATTGTATTAATTTCGATTTGTTTCATTAAATATGTTTTATTTCATTTACTTTTCAATTTTGTGAACTTTTTGTTGTTTAATTCCGAATTAAATTTTTAATTTCGATTTCAACCTAATTAGTTTCGATTTAATTTTTGTTGACTCAGGAAATGGGTTTTAATGCTTTTATGGTTGTTATATATATGTATATTGAAGGGGATGTAGGAAGAGGGAAAATAAGGAAATTAATACTTAAGACTTTGAATGGTTCATTTTTCTTTGATAAATTATGCATGCCCTTAATTTTAGTTTGTTTTTATTGAGAATTGATTAGATTAACTTTAAATAAAATATGCACATTGCATTTTTGTATTTTAAAATCTGATTTTTCTGTGAAAATAAATTTATTTTTCGTAGGGTGCTGGTGACATGCCTAAAGAAGGTGTGTCTGCTAGAACTTTGAAAAATGAAACTCACCGAAATGGACACTTAAACAGGACTATGTAAATACTGCATCCGTCCGTTTTTTTCATTCATTGCTTTTCATCCTGAAACTGCAATGCCTTTCAGAACAACATTAAGCCATCCAGAACTCTACCTTCGTCCATTTACAAAAATTTTATAGTCTTATTTTTTATTTAAAAACCAATCATTTTTAACTGAAGAACTTTCAGAAAATGTAATTTTCATGAACATCACAAAAGAAAAAAAAAGAATTTAACTGACTTTCAATCTAATATTTTAAGAGTTGAAGGTATTTAATCAGTGCACTAGCTTCATTTTATAAAACTGAGTTGCAAGAGCAATTTGCTGTTTGGGGGTGCCTGTACAAGTCCACAATTAATGTGCGTAACCTCATGGTTTGTGCTGGTCACTGTAATTTTTTCCATGTATTCGGTAACTTAGATTTCTTTTTGATTAACTATTGGCACTTCATATCGAGTTTTGAGATTTATAAATACCTGTGATGTTATTGAATTTTTCATATTATATAGAAAAGTGAGCCCATATATGTGAAATTATTTTATTGATTATTGGTTTTCAATGTCACATTTTATTTTTATTGTTGAAAAAGAATGAGAACTTCTATTCATGAAAAGTAATATATATATTCTACTTATTAGTATGGTGATATGTTGAATATTGCTTAAATATTTATACAACTCTGTTGATCTATTAATATTTTATTTGTTACTAAGTGGGTGTATATTAATTTATGATTGTGATAATTAAAAAAATATTTGAATCTAGTCTATAAAAAATATTTTGTTATTGTTTTATATTAGAATATAGACTTATTTGAATTTCCTGCTACTCTTTATAGTTTTAACTACTTAGCTGAAAATGATATACAATGAAAAGTGTTATTGATTAAAAGAAAACTATTTATTATTGCATATTGATGTGTTTATGTTTGCGGTAATTTAAGATTATATAAATCTAGTCAACACAAAATTAAATAATTATTACTGTTTTATAGAAGCTATATATTTTTTCCCCTGCCCTACTACAAATAATATACAATAAAAAAGTGTTTTTATGTTATAATATTTATTCATTTCTCATATTATAATAATGTAAATTTATTTACAGCATTTTATGTATGTATATAAAATTTCTTGAAATAACAAGCTTTCGTACTTATTACATTATTATATAGAATAATTTTTACTAAATATTATAAATGATATGATATTCAATATCAACATTTTTGTATGAATTAAATTTGTCTTCTGGTTTCTTTTCTACATATTCAATTAACTAAACGAGTGAACAAAAAGAAATTTCATTTAGAAAACTTTAAAATTCAACACTATGTCCCTGGTAAGTTTGAAGCCAAATTGAGTGTTTTCATCTATACAGATAATCTAAAAAGATGATTTGCCTTGCTCCATTGTCAAAATTTATCATTCAATAAGAAACATGTATAAGCAGAATATTTTGGTGAAATTAAAGAGATTTGGGAAATCTATTTTATTCAAAAATTATGAAATGTCATGCAATATTTCACTTTAAAAAAAGCCATATTATAGATATTTAAAAAAGGGAAACATTTCATGAGAAAATCAAGAGCAATTTCCAGTAAAGTATGTTACAATTTCTTCAAAACCCTATTTCAACAAATTTGAATAGAAATCTTTTTTTAGACAACAATCCACCAATGAACAACAATCAGAACAATGGGATTTTTAAAAAAATTCCTTTTCAAGTGGTAGTTTTATTATTCTTGTTCCTGTATGAATGAGATAAAATGAATGAATATTTCTTTTAGAATTATATGATTTGTGTGCAAGTTTTCATAATTATTATTTCGTTTTTAGCAGATATTAAGTATATTTTATAGATTTTATATAACAGTCGATTGTAGTTACAAAACGAGATGGATTTATTTGGTAAACTTCACTATTAATTTGGCCTCTATTGTAGGAATAAAAACTTATATAAAGTTACTGAAAATTCAGCTTTGCTATATGATGGAATATTTATTGAGCTAAATAAAAATATCTTTATACTTTTACAGAAGTTCAGTTTGTGAAGATAAAAATTTTCTTTTGGAAACAATACAAGAATTACTAAGAAATATCATTATATATTTTAATTATGTACTTCCTGAATCAATATATACATAGGAAAGAATATAAACTCAGAGGCAAATAAAAGATAATTCAAATTAAACTTCTTTTCAGTTATTTCTGTTGAGAAAATTTGTTATATTTTATTCTTTTCCAATTTGAAAAGCATATTATTTCATGAATATTTATAGAAGGGAAAGAATTATTTTAAAAAGTCATGTAGCTACATATAGTGATAATAGGTTTTCATATATTCTATTGCTTATGCATGCAGTCACAAACTTCTTAATACAACACAAAAATTGCATGGAATTTATGAGCAACAGTCATTTTAAGAAGTATTAAATTTAAAAAAAAACACCTTACTAACATTTAATAAGAAATGTACTGTACATGTCCAAATTATCCAAACAATTTAGTATCGATCCTCATATTTTAAAAATCTCCTATACATCCTCAAAATGAGCATATGGCATATTTATTTTTCATTTCGTTTATGACCATCAGGTGCACCTTACATGTAAAATTATGTAGTGCAATGCAATACCTAAATTTGAACAAAACTTTTCTCTGTTTCAAGAAATATCTACTTTTAAAATCTGAAACACAATTAAATCCCTTTTGATTATTTTTTCGTCAACAATTATAAATTCAAAATTTAATCTTAATAAAAAATTAATCCAACATTTACTTGATGAAATTATAACCATATAGTTATACATCCAAATAAAAATAAAAAGAATGTTCAATTTGAATTATCTTCTGTCGGAACAGGAAAGATTTTAAATATTTGTCAGTACTATAAAATCTATTGGGGCCTTTTCAATGAATCTTTAAAATTCTTTTGATATTTTTGTCAATGCATAGCTTGACAAATTAAGAATGCAACTGAAATTGCCAACCATTTTACGTGAAAATAATACTTTAAAATGAATGGAAATATTTGAAGAAAAAAAAAACTATTATGTCTCTTGTTTATTTTTTTTTAAAATCTTATTTATAATGAAGAGGCTATATTCCATGTACCATATTTAAATGTTTATAATACAAAGAGGTAGCTATAGAGCATTTTGAAAAATTTAACTGCTTGTCAAGAATTAACAGCTACATATTATTGAAAGAATTTTGTGTGTCAAACAAATAAAACTTAACAAGACATAGTATATACTCTCTGGAAATCACTTGTCGAAAATGCATTGTAAAAATTTTCTACAAACATTTTTTTTCAGTAGACATTTGTGCAATATAACTGGAAGTCGGCCCAAATGTGACATATAGAAAGCATTACATTATTTTAAAATATTGTCTACTTATTGTATAAATAGTATTTTTGCAATTTGTACACATTGTGATAATTCGTACACTAAGTCATCTGTGCCGTCCATTGTCTAGTCAGCTTTTTAATCTACATCATGTAGAACTTGTGCAATAATAATACTTTCAAATTACTGGGATGCATGTCTGGAGAAATATCAAAGTACATAAATGTAAGAATATGTCCTGATGTAAGTTTTTTAGTGAATTATTTGCAAGAGAATGTCCATCCCGGTGTTGCTGTTTTGATAAAATTTATAGAATTATAATTGTAGTAAATGTATTCTGTTGAGTTGTCAAAACATGTTGTATTATATCTAAAAATAAAATTATTTCAAGAAATTGTCTTTATATACATTTATTGGAACATACATAAACACTTAAAAAAATTTTAATGCCAGTATTATACCAGCATTATAATATGTACACATTATGACAAGATATTTTAAGTGGTTTGCATACACATCAATACACATCAAACAATGAGACACAAATAAGTCCATTTTCATGCAAAACACAGTTTTTAAATATCCAAATGAATGGACAGAGTGAATTTGAGACCAGTCACTTGCCAATGAGAATCAAGCTTGTTGCTCTCTATTTTCTTCTCGCTCAGGTGCAGAATTAATGTTACCTTGGAGATAATTCAGTCGCCTACGACGCAACTCCTCATTTGAATCGTTAGGAGTGCCAGAGTGCGAATTCTCTGTGCTGTTCACATGATCTAAGAAAAGTAAATTAATTAAACATTTAAACAGTAGAATTTTTTGTAAGTAAAGATAACTAATAATAAATCCAAACCTAATTTTATTGTACAATAAAAGTCCTCAGGTTAATAGAAAATTTCTTAAACACCTTCATATCTTGGTGATTGAAAAATTATGACATCTGTAAAAGCTTTTCATTTAAAAAAAAATGCTGAAATGAATTAATTTTAAATAAAAATTCTTTTAAGGAACAAAAATGACAAAATTTTATATATCAATTGCAATTTGAATAGTCCTGTAACAGTTTGTATAGAATGTTTGTTCTAAGAGATTTCTTATATCTATATGGAAGTTTTATCAAGATGGCATTGTATGAACAAACAAGTGTCCAAGAGATGAGACAGTATTCATCACCAAACTTATAAGCAGATAGCACAGCCATGGATGATTTGATGAAACAAACACAGCCAAAACTATCAAAATGCTACAGACTTGCAATTTTTGTGTAACAGCAAAAACTGCAAAGTTTATTTGAAATAGCAGAAAACAGACTCAATAGAGCAACAACCTTCCAGTGAAATAAGACATGCTGAAAGCATCAAAAATTATTGCATCACTTGTTGAAAAGCATCAGCCTGAATAGGCAGAACTTATGCACATCTCCATTTAACAGTTATACTATATCTTATTTTTGTCAAAATATGAATTTAAACATTTTTTAAAGTAAAAAATAAATAAATAGCATTATAATAACTAGCAGAGTTGAATTGGGGCTGTTAGGTCCTATTGAACATGGATTCCCAAGAAAAAAAAATGTTTTATCTAAATATTAAAAAAAAAAAAATCTTAAGCATTAAAAATTAAGATTCGGGAATGAATTATGCTCGATGTGCAAAACTCCACTATATGACTTTTTTCCCCCCTTTCAGACCAATGGGTAAATGTTGCTTTATTTTTCTTTTATCACTAGACTTTATTTGAAATCTCATTAATATATCATTTCAATACACCAATAGTGTGAGGTCAAGATTAAGTACTGAAAACATTAGCATAATAAGGATGAAGATTTCACTTCTTTTGTTCTCTTCTATATGATAGTTGTGAAAGTTGTTTTAGTTATCTTGTATTATTTCCTAGTAATGGCAACACTTTATTAATAACTTCATAAATATTGCTCTTATTCAGAAGAATGAAAATTTTTTTTTTCGTTTTTGTTGAACATTCAATACCTCAAAACAAAAATATTAAAAGCAAAATCTTTTATTCACAGGCCTATAGGTGATATCTTTAAGCATTTCAAAAAAAAAAAAAAAAATCCCTCCATGCAATTAAACCAGTTTTTGTGTGGTAGATAAGGATCATATAAAAAGAACCACACACACAAAAAAAGTATTTAAAAACATCATAAATACCTATGAAAAATAATTTTTTACAACAAATTCAAAAAAAAAAATTTATACATTGAAGGAAGATTGCATATTGCATAAAAAAATACTGTATAAAAGCAGATTTATCTGTAATGTGAAGCAATAATCAACTAAAAATTTGTTTATTTCGAAAAAGACTTGTCATCATTTTGAGCCTAACAGTTTAAATATTGTAACATAAAATGCAAAAATTTCAAATAATACATTACTTGTAACAGTAAAATGTTATAAAAAACTGAAAAAAAAACACATAATTACTATTAATTTAGAAATTGCCATAATTAATTTAAAATCAGTATTGTATATTGCAGCCACTCATTATTATCACAGTCATATTATATGTTGACAAAAAGGTAATAAACAGCCTTATATTAAGGGTAACAACAACAACAAAAATCATAATGATGAATCTTTGTTCATTAGTAGTTAAAACGATGAAGTCTTTAAATGTAATTCATAAAAAACTGAAACTGATAAACCTTTTATTTCTTCAAGTATCAAAGCATTCATTAATCTAAATTTAGATGAATACTGATGAAAAATTATATATTTTTTTCCTCGGATAAATGAAATTCATTCTACTTTAATTTTAACTCTTTTTCATCGCAATATAAATAATATAATTAGCCAAATATATAAAATGTATGAGGACTAAACATAATTCATTTCTCAAAATCCTATTCAATCTAAAGTAATTTCTATGTAAACATAAGTTTCAGATTTTAATTTTCAAAAAATTACACACAGACTAATATAAAAGTGTTGAATAGAAAATGAATAACTTACCCCCATTTATAGTTGGTGCATCCTCCGATTTTGAAGGATTTGAATTTTTTGCATTGCTCTGACTTGTATTTGTGTTGAGGTTTCTGAAAGATTAGCAAATTGATTTGCATAAATCAAGATAAATAAGAAAAAAATCACAAATGCGTATCCATTATATAATCTTGGAAATTATATATTTGACAGAAAAAATTTTAACAAATTAATTTTATTGTTTTTTTTAATAAAAAAATCTTATGAATAATCCATTTACAGTTTTAAAAAAATCAAACCAGATTTAATTATTTGATTTTTGTTCCAGAATGTTTCTATAAGTAGTCACCTTTAAGTGAATTACTGTAATCCAATTCCCATATATTCATCATTCATATACATAAAATATTGAATTTCTATAAATCGGATTTTTATTCGAAAAATAATTTCTGCACATCAAATTCAAATTAAATAATGTTTCTTCCAAAAAAAAAAAAAAATCGAGCCAGATGACTTTAAATGAACATTATTTTGAAAATAATGCAACAAAGTATTTTCAAAAATATTACGGATTATTTTGTGCAAAAATTAAGTATTTATTTTTGCTCTTAGAATATTAATGCACAATATTAAAGAAAATTTTGTAATATGTATTCCTGGGTGTCAAAATATTAAAACTTTTCCCACAAATCTTCAAGTGCAATAAGTAGAAATTCAAATATACTTTATAAAAGAATGTCTTTTGTGAAATAACAATAGTAAAATATTCATTTAGGGATATCTTGCATTATCTCTGATTTAAAAAGTTTTGAAATAGATATATTTTATGAAGAATTATAAAATAAAAGAAATTTTACAAGTTGAAGAAAAAAAATTATTTATAGTTTCACTAAAAATGTGCAAATAAACAAAAACTAATCACTTAGGAGCAAAGTAAAATGAATATAATAATAATAATAATAATAAAGCTCTAGTGCATGGAAGGTTTAAATTCCTGGTTTAAAAAAAAAATCTGAAAAGCTTCTTCATATTGCTGGGAATTTTGAGCATTATGATATTTTTTTTTTAAATTTCAATAAATACATTTCTTTCATTCAATAAATACATAGCATCATAGATATTAAATATTTTAAAAATTTGTATTAGGCTTCATAGAAATACCACAAGATATTACAAAACTGTAATTTGTTTTTAACAAATCCAGGGATAAAAAGGCAAAATGACAAAGAGATAACCAGAAGATAAAATTAATAAATGAGAACAATTTCTCTTCTCGAACAAATGTGTGTATATTATATATATATATTATATATATATATATACTAGCCGCCTTTGGCGACCAGCTGGTTCGCCATGAGTAATGCGTTCTAAAATTTCCAATTAAATCATATTTTTTAGCCAAAATTTAAAAAATAGTTTAAGGTAAAAGAGTCAGTTATTAGTAGTTAAAGAGTCGGTAACTTTATTCGGAAAATTCTAATAATTTATCAATTATGCTTCCAAAATATTAAAAATGTTTTTTTCGGTGATATTGCCAAAATGTTAAATATGTTTTTTTAAAGAAAGCGAGAAAGGGAAAAAAGTATTGAATTAATGATACAGATATTGCAAACGATTATAGAAATATGCCATTAGCCGGGATTTCAATGCATATCCTGTCTAAATTCAACCAGGTTTACTGTAAATAAAGATAATTTATGGAATTAATGATATAAATATTGCAAACGATTTCTTGAATCCTTTGCCTTGCATTTATTTTTATAGAAGATATCACATTTTATATTTATGTTATTTTATCCAGTCACATGCTGAAAGTTGTATTTCTTTAGATTTGATTTACGATGATAGTTGTTTTTTCATTTGAACTTCCGGCATTGTTTTATTTTACTTTATCCAGTCACGTGCTAAAAAAACATGGTTAAAATATTTCTTTAAAAATTCGTTAAAAATAGAAGCTTGAGTTATACATTAAAACACTGATACCAATAGAAAGCTAATTCTTTTATCTTTAAATTGGTGTTAAAATCATGTTTGTCCGATAATAATTTCGAAAGTTATAGCGGAAAAACGTCGAAATTTCGCTTAAATTTTAATTAATTCAAATTCTATTCAAAAATTCAAAAAAAGGGCTCCGAGGTGCACATTCCCGACCTCCAGAGTATACATGTACCAAATTTGGTAGCTGTAGGTTCAACGGTCTGGCCTGTAGAGTGCCAACACACACACACACACACATTGAGCTTTATTATAAGTGTATATAATATATATTCACAAAAGAAAAAAAATAACATTATTATAGCATATTAAACACCAAAATTTGATTCATAGACATCATTTATTGGTTGGATAAAATCCTGAGCATTTACCACACAACTACACAAACCTAGAGAAATTTCATTTGTAATTGAACTAAACATGATTTTTATAACATATTCAACAGAGAGATAGAACTTAGTCTTTAGTTTTATCAATTAGTTAAAATGGCATTTTAAGAATTAGAGGAAGAAAGCATAGTCATCTGCTAGGAATTTTTTTAATTAGACATTTGCTTATCATTTAATCTGATTATCATTATATTCCAATTTTAATTCTAGCTCAATGAAAGTCAAAAGTATTGAAAGTTTTAAATTGTGAACTTCATACAAATGAGGAATTTTTTTTTCCCTACGGTGTTGACTGATGTCTTTAAACTAAAGTAATAAAAATAAACTTAGATTTGAATTTAGCCTACATAGAGTTAATAAGAATTGTTAAAAAAAATTCATAAAAAGAAATTATTAACTTAGAAAATAATATAGTAGTGGTGTATGTATATTTTAAAATTCTTACAAAATAAGTATAAATACCTTGATGAAATCAATGTACTATACTGCTGCATTTGCAATATAGCACCATCTAACATGCTCTGTATATTTCGTAAGCACCTTATTCTTGCTTCTAAATTCTCTCGCTCTTGACCTGCCAATGCTTCTAATTCTTCCACGGAAAAGGAACCAAGGTCTGTGGCAGGAATTGGGGGAGGTGGGGGAAGAACTGAAAAAAAAAATGCATAACTTAATAATAGTTTATTAAATTATTTATTGAACAATTATTAAGTTTTTTTTAATTATATGGATATTGGTTATATATTGAAATCATCTTTCATAAAAACAATTTACAATATTCAGTGGATTTGATTTATAAAGCATCATAATCTAATCATAACTAGTTTCATATAATCTGAAGTAACTAAAAGTTGACAATATAAAATAGTATCTTACACTATGTTTTAAGTTAGCTACATTACACTGCATTTACATCACTTTTTTTTTTTTTTTTAAGAGGTGGCTTATTGTCCAACTTAAATTTCATACTTGAAACAAAAAAATGACTTCCATTCAAAAGTTCTTCTAAATTCCACTGAATTATTCTGCATATTAAAAAGCATCAGTTCTGAAACTATGAAGAGATGCTTTTAGACCTACATCATACTGTTCATTTAGAAATGTAAATGGTTTTTGTCTCAATATATTTGTGACCACTGATTATATTAAAAAAGATTTAAAGTAAAAAAAGTCAAAATATAATTTAAGAAAAATGAATTAAATATAATATAAATGTTGGGATGGTCTGTACAATATAGATTTAAATTTAAATCTATTAACATCAAATTAACAAACAAATGATTTTGCTTTAATGGAGTGCAATAGAATATTTTTCAAGGCTAAAAGTAATTCAGAATGGAGCTAATAGAATCTTTATGAAAAAATATAATCATACTATGTAAATAATGATATTTCTTAAATTAATTTCTAATAATTTTTTATTATCAATTAGCTCAAATTACTTTATTCTAATACCTCTTATTTCCAGATCCTAATCCCACTTTCTATTTAATTACTTTTAGCTCTAAAAAAATTGCGACACTTTTGAATTCTCATGATTTGAGAAAAGGAATTAATAATAAATAAAAACTAATGACTACAGCATAATTTCAAAGACATCTAAGATTCCATTTCCTAAATTGATATGTCAAAGAAATCCTTATCAAAATTTCTTAGTAAAAATCTAAGAGAAGACTTTCAAAGACTTTTTACTTATGTTCCAGAGTGAAAACTCATATTTTTTCACTGACTATTTCACCGTACAAACCATATTCATCAAAGTAGATTGAAGTTATATTCTAAATTTGACTCTTTTCAACCATGCATTTGCAAAATTATGTTAACATATATATATAATTGATCTGTCATATTAAATATATTTCATTTGTATATCCTTTTGTATTTTTCACTTTCATCAGAAAATTTAAATTAACTATGATTAGATTGTGTGAAAATCTTGCTGACTGCATATACTTATTTGCTTTGTTTCCTGAGAGAAAATGAATAATTGGAATGCATTAACTATGATTAATGTAGGGCTTGATGCTATCCTATTTCATGATGGGAGTTTGAGGAACTATGGATTTTATCGTAGTCTCAGTGCATCATATCTTACTGGATGGTACTCTGAAACTGAGTAAAAGCCAGCACTGAGTACCAAACTGAGAAAGATCTCTCAGAACCATAATGTCTATCTCCAATGGATCCTATCATGCATAAACATTCAGTGGTAATAAAGTTCCTGATAGATTGCACAAAGAGAGTAGTAAGAATGAAATGGCTACTGGCTCTTCACTTATCAAGAACTATACTCAAATGAAAGATCTAAATTCAATTTAATATGGCATATACCACCTGTGTACCAATGGCAGATGGGAATCTGCTGGCACTCTACTGGAAGTCAAATAAGACCATGGCACTCAAATTGCTCTGGATAGACTAAAAAGTGTAAAAATGCCACCTTAAGTGTCTTTTCTTTGAAAATGATAGAAAAATTCCTCCCAATTGTAAAAAATGCTGCGATTATCCAGCTTCACTGGATAACATTCTGGGTTTCATCAGATGTTCCAAGAGAGACTTAACATTCAATCACCTTATTGTTATAGATTTCTTAGTTGTAAACAATTTACTGGAGCTGATCCAACATATGTCAGATTTTTTGAGGATAAGCAACAAGAAGAATAATTAAATTTTTATGTTATTCCCTGCAAGTCATTATCTTGTTGACTGTGCAAAAAAAAAAAAAAAAAAAAAAAAAAAGTTATATATGTGCAGTCACTTAACAAGGTAAATTATGTGTTTACAAAAAAAAAAAAAAACTGGCACAAATGGTTAATTATTTTTAAGCATCTTTCTATTAAGTTCATCTCATTATATTTTACAAATAACTTTTGTTTAATAGAATTTCTATTAAATATTTTACTTTTTAAATACATCAGTTCATTTAAAGACCAATTATACAAAAACATGTAGTGTACATAACCCACAGATATAAAGCAGCATTATTTGAAGAAGGGGGAGAGACAAGTTTTTAATGTTATGTTCAGTGACAGAGCCATACACAATGGATTTCAAATTTCACATTTATACAGCAAGATTCAACTAACTCTACAATTTCAATTTAAAAAAATAATAATTAAAAAAAATAAACCCTACATTTTTAAAATTTATAAAGAAATTTGACATATTAGTTTCTCCCTAAAGTTTCTTTTTAATTGGTCTCTCCACAGAGTTTATTTTCAAAATTCAAAATAGAATTTCTCAATAAATACTTACAAAAGGGCATAGGGAAAGGAGGCATGAGCATAGGTGCTGCATTTGGAGCCTGCTGATTGGTAGATGAACAAGGAGGAGCTGTAGGAGCAGATGGCTCACCAGTTTGAACCCCAACTGAAGCTATTAAGGTTATAATAATAAATGGTTGATTTTTGAAGAAGTATATAGCAGAAATCTAACTGTTATTATTGGCTTAATCATTTAATTAAATAGTTAAGTAATGAAATAAATAACAAAGATTATGAATTTTATTAAAATTGAATGTTCATTAACTCCTAAGTATTTATATAATCAATAAGCTGTGGATTGTTTAATTAATAAGCATTTAATCAAAATATTGATTAATAAGCATTTATATAATCAATATTTTATATTAAAGCTTACTCAAGAAATAAGATTCAGGACATTAAGATCCATTAATGTATGTATCAAAATTAACATACGTATAAAGATTAATGTATATATCAAACAAAGAAATATTGGCTGAAAGAATTTTAATGAGCACATTTTATTTCTTGCAACTAAAAATAAGAATTCAACTTTGAATTATTAGCAAAAGATTTTTTTGTTCAAAATACATCCAGACAGAAAGTAGGGGAAAGGGATAGAAGGAAATTCAAATGAAAAAGCATTTCAGATATAGTCTGTGTAGCTGTGACTTTCAAAAATAAAAAAACTGTACAATTCTGAAGCCTGAATACATAATATTATATAATAATTATCTTTAAAAATGGTAAATTGAAATTATCACAAATATGCAGGATGTCAGAAAAAGAAAAAAAAAATGCAGTTTAATTCTTTACTTATTTGTTGTAAAGTTGTATTATTTTGAATTGCAAAGTAGTTCAAAATTAGGTGGACTATGGTAATAAAAATAAAAATTGCATTTTCTTTTTAAAATGTAACAAAAAAAAAAAAACTATGCAACTTCTCCAAAAAAAATTTGGTCAATTAGAAAGCTAACCATTTCCACCCAACAAGACCATTAGAAAAAACCTCAAAACTGTATCTTTGAAACCAAATGAACTATGACATAGTAGTGGGGGATTGATTTATGACCTTTTTCCCCATCACGCAAAATGTTTTCTTCATTGAAAATATGGGGTCATACACAATTAATTGTGAATTTTTTAAAATCAAAACATGATAGCGGGTGTAAAAAAAAATGCTCTGAAATTAAGTTTTAATAGTCAGAGATAAACAGTGGCCCATCCATGCCAGCAGCAGGATGCGCGCGGCTCTCAATTTTATTTTAGGCGGTCTCGCAGTTAGTGCATGTAATAAAAAATAATGCAAACAAACATATTAACATTTTATAAAATGTGTTTTTTAAAAAAACCTTGTGATAAAAGAAAATCATTTACATTTCACTATGTAATTAAAAAAATATTTTTAATAGAAATATTTGGAACAACTAAATTACAGTTTAATGAAAGAAAATAATTTTTGTATTCTTACTTTTACAAATAAAAATAACAATCTAAACATTATTAAAAAAAAAAACTTAAGAATATGTAATGATGCCTTGAATATTCTTTAAACAGGCAAAAGACATTAAAAATTTTATATTATTATAACATATAAAATTTTTATTTATATTTTGGTATATAGTCCCAACACCACATGCTCTATTTTCAATTAAAAAAATTTCTCTCACAATTTTTTAAAATATGAATATGTGGATTTTTGTGATGATATTGTCATATAAAAAATTAAAGCTTTCTAATTGACTAAATTTGTTTTTAGTGGTCGCATAAAAATTTTAAACAATTTCTTTCTTTCTTTTTTTTTTTTTTTGCTGCTATTTATAAAAGCTTTTTTGTATTTATTGGATACTTTTTTTCAACTTTTTAAAGCTTGACAATACTTCAAAAAAGCATTTTGCATATTGAGACAAATCACTTGTGTCTGGAAGATTTAAGACATCCATAAAAGTTTTTTTCATTCACACACAATTCTTAAATAAATTAAAGAATCTTTCTTCAGATTTTCAGAAATTATATCCTTGTTGATACTAAACCATCTTTCCAGAGCCACAGTGAACATAACAATACAAAAATCATTTTATTCTATTTCCAAAAGGTTAGAATATTATTCGTACTTCTACTTCATACTCATCTTTTAGTGTTTTTCAAGAAAATTTTTGCTTTTTCAATATTTTGAACATGCAGTGGAAATTTTTCCTTTGGAATAAAGAAGTTGAAGCAATTTAACCATTTGCTTTCTACAAAATATTACATTATTTGTTTAATAAACAGGTATAAAAAATTACAACGATTAAAGGAGCAAAATTACTGGGCATGCATTAATTTTTTTTTTGGAATATTCTTCTTAAATAAATAAATTTAAAAAAACATTGCTAGCAGTAACATTAAGATCTATGCACAAAGTATCTACACTATTATTAAAACAACTTCCACTAGTAACTATTCCGATACCATCATTTATTCTGTTTAGGAAATGTGTCTGATCTTTGTAGAAAAAAAAAGAAAAATGTGTTCAAAACAAAAGAAAGGCTTCTAATGGATGGTGTTTTATTTTTAGAGCTATAATAGCAATTTCAATCTCAAAAGATTCAAAGACGTCAGTATATAACAGATGAGAAAATTATTTAAAATTTCATGTAACTTTAGAGTTTTTAGAGAAAATTTTTAAATTCTCTGCCCTTTTACTGCTTCACAACTGATTTTTAAATTCCCTGTAATTTTCCAATCTTTCAGTGTCGTGAAAATCCTGATAAAATGATAAGCACAGTACATAATACAAAAGCATTACTGAAATGTCTGCTTTTAAAAAATATATACTTAAGATTAATATTAAATATATAATGAAATGAACAATGGAAATTTTTTTGCTGCCTTTCCCATTTGTTGGGAAAAAGTCAAAATTCTCCTATTTATATCGGCAGCATCCGCATTCGGGTTCAAATTTTTCGAATCCAGCTAATTCGATGCAGTTAATTAATTTAAAACGATATGCAAATAAGATGACTCTTATTTGCATATCATTGAAGAAGAGGAATTTTTGTTTTATCGCCGTAAGTATAAACAAAAAAAATCAAATGTTAGGTAGGAAAAGATCGACTGAACTTTTAAGATGTTGTCGGTTTTTTTTTTTTTTTTCAGGCAAATGTGCGTCATTCGATAAGTATGCTTTTACTTTTCGTTCTGGTTACGAGATGTAACCCCATTTAAATAAATTTCAAGTTATTTTCTAATCGTCATTGCGTGGTTCTCTTTCTTAATAGATAAATTCAATTTACTAATTAGGCCTAATTTATCTCCCATTAAACAACAACATGAAATAATCTTGGTAGTTATAAAATGTAAGATAGAATTTGTGTGAATATCAATATTATCATTCAGAATTTAAGTCTATCAAGCTAGAAGCAGCAACTTAATATTTCTTACAATAATAAGTAATTTGATTCAAAACTTTATAGATATTTTTCTAATTTTGAGGTATATAATTACAAATATTTATTGAAATGAAAATAGAATCTTATTCTAAGTACTAATGTAAGGCATCATACCTGCTTGTGGTTGTGAACCATCAGGTTGAGCAACAGGTTGATCAGTACTCGATGGTGGTTGCGGAGGTGGAACTGGTGGCATGACAAATGGAAACATACCTGGAAATCCACCTGGTACAAAACCAGGCAAACCTGGCATGCCAGGCCCTAAAAAATGAATAGAGTCCTAAATATTAAGCTGATAAAAATAGATATTCAAAATTTCATTTATACAAAACAATTAAACTACTGATAATATTGTTGATAATGTTATTTTTTTCTTTTAATTAAGGAAAGAATATTTATCAAGGCATTTAAAAAAATTAAGTGTTCCATATATTCTAAATTTCAAATCATCTTTTGTTAACAATAAATGGATTGATGACAACAAATTACCTTGAATTTCAATGAATATATTTAATTTATGTTGCAATAGATGTGAATAGTTTAAATCAAAACAACCAATTCAAATTGGAATATGCTTTTTTAAAATGAATTTTAAAGAGTATTCAAGGTGACCATAATTCTTGCTGATTGAATTTCCCTGAGACTGCTGAACCGACTGACCATCCCGCTACCACTGAATGTAGCAGTATCAAGTAATAGCAATTTCCCTGAGACTGCCAGATATTTAAAATATTTCCTTGACTATTTTTTTTTTCAGTTGCAACTAATAACTACAAAATGTTGCTGTTTTATTTTCTTTATTGCAAAATGCATTCTTAACTACATATGAAAAATTGTTTTACTCTTAAACTAAAATCAATGCAAAATCCTTGATCAGGAAATAAGTAAATATTTCAGAATTAAGTAAATAAAGGCTAATTTAAAGTAAAAATTAGGAAATTAAGATTAAAATTAAATAAAGAAATCATTTTCAAAACCATTTACATTAATTACATTGATAACTTAATTCCCTTGGAAAAAGACACTTTTGTGGAAAATTATATATACATATAATAAACACAATAAATTAGATAAGGAGATTCTTTTTCAATTTAGCCAAATATTAATTTAACTAATTTTACAATACCTAAAATGTTTTAGCTAATGCTCGTCCCAATGCTAGCTTTAACTGTGTCTCAATTATGACTCAATTTAAAAACAACAAATTAAATTACAATGGCATTAAAAATGATCATTTCAATATCTTAAATAATGCAAAAAATATGGTGAATTTTTTTTGTTGAATATAAATATCACGCAAATAATTAGTTAATAGACACAAAACAATCAAAGCAATTTAAATCAGAATCCATTATAATCTATACATATAAGAGTTGTTTTTTAGAACTATACGAACTTCCCCAAAACCATTGATGATGCAATATACCTAGTTTCAATCACACAGAATTTAAATAAAAATCTGCCCCAACTATGGTCATGCACTAAAATGAGGATGGCCTCTGTTTTTTACCTATCAGTAAATGATTAATTTTGTGCTATTCTATAAGCAAATGATTTTACAGCATATATTTTTGACAAGTAAATAAAATTTCATCGGTAGGATTTTGTACAATTTTTTCAGTGATGCATTACACTTACAATTCGGAATGTTTGGCGGTTGTGGCTGTGGAGGCTGTGCAGGTGGAGGAGGTGGGGCAGTTTGAGCTGGCGCAGGAGGTGGTACTCGTAAAACATCCATTCTGCATGTAGGGCATGTTTGCTGCCTTTGAAACCATGATCGTAAACAAGATGCATGAAAAATATGATTGCATGGAAGCTTCTTGCTGCTTCCAGAACCAGTCATTTCTTCTCGGCAAATAATACATACATTGTCTACAGTGGCAAGTTCTTCAGCAGTTGCATCAGGATACCTAATATAGAATGATTTATTTTTGACCATTACTTTACTACAACAATTAACAAAATGATAGCAAATTTTATTAGTTTATCTATAAAATGATAGATAAACATGTAGAGTAAAACTTCATTGGATATTTCAATAATTTTTATGAATTACTAATAACTTATTTTAAAATTTTTAACAATAAAAAAAGGCAACTAAGGTGCTTTTTTTAAATTTATAACTTTAGCTAAGTAGTAAAAAGTAAATCATTAAAAATGTATCAGAAAATTAATTATCTAATATATAAAAATGAATTTTAAATTGTTCATATTTTATGAGTTGTCATAATTTATTAAATTGCAATAAAACTGCCAACTTATTGCTTTCACTTGCATATGGTTTATATTTAATATATAAAAATGAATTTTTGTTTCGATTTTATGCACTGCCATACTGTTCATCCAATGATGACAAATCTTTGCCAATTCATTACTTTGAATCTAGAATGTCCAAGTTTTTCACCAGGACATTTATATCTTGGATGCTCACAAGTCAGACTGCCAAGACATTTGTTTTTGTAACGATGGAAAAAAGAAAAAATATTGTTTACCTAATGTGTATTTGAATAAAGTTGGGAAAAAAATATATTATTTATTCTTCTCCTTTACATATCATTCCATTTCAGTGTATCTATTCATTGTCAACAAGAAAATGAACAGTCTTGCTATCATACCCAATTAAACAAGATAGCTATTTCAAGTTTCAGACAATATTTTCAAAATGATTATTATTATTGTGGCAGCAATGTGCCAGATATGAGCTAGTGCTTGATATTTTTGAAACTAAAAGATAGATTAATCTATAATACACTTGTTAATACATTTTGCCAAGAATTTCAATATTTTTCATAACCTCAATAATTAATAATTAAACTTTATCATATAAAATGATGAAAATAACAATTTCCTTATTTGAAAGTATCTGATAGTAAAATATCACCATTCAATTAATGCAAAAAATAAAGCTTACAGAGTATTCATATTCCTTATGGCCCTTCTGGACATTATTACATCATTAACAGCTTTTTTGAATGACCTAAAAGCAAAACATTTATTTACATGTCTTGTAAATTATACAGAAAAATATAGGAAAAAATAATAAATAAATAAATAAATTTAATGATGCATGAGTATCCCAGATGTAGCAAATGTTAGTATTCTTATAAAGCATAGTTCAGAATAAAGAATAGAAAAAGATACAAAAAATTTACTCACCTCAAGCTTAAATACATAGGTCTTATCGCAAATAATGGGAAGGTATGAATCTTTATCATTATTGTCATAAATAGCAAGTACAACACAACTTTGAACAAACCTGAAAAAAATGAACAATTACATCATTAAGGAATGAAATAATGATTTTCAAGACCTAATAATGAATAAATGTCTAATGTTTCCAAGATCTGATAGTTAAAAAAAAAAAAAAATGGGATTAATGGACAGTTTTATATGATTCAGTAACATCTAATGCATTTTGAAATAGAATTAACAAATATTGTTATGAATTCCCAGCAAAGTAAATCTCTTAATAATCAAAAATAAATCTCTTGAACAGCATTCAGCATCCATCAGAGGGATACTGAATCTCTGAGGGATACTGAATGGTGCCAGATGAATAATTGCCAACCTTGAAAACAAGATTCCAGAAACAGCAAGAATCTTGGTGATAGATCCATTAAGATGCAAGGAGTGACAATATTTTTTTAACTAGTCAAAGAAACAAAAAATAAATAAATCAGAGGATAGAACTGAAAACAGTCAGCATTAAATCAGCAAATGTGTTCAGCTGAACATAATAATCAGCAGGCAATCGAAAGGCATGGATAATCCTGCAATGTTTCTTTCTAGTGAGCAAAAGATGTATTGAAAAACATGAATAATTATGCAAATTCTCTAAATGTTTTGTGCTGTTCTGGTTATAACTAATTTGTTGCTTGAGTACTGTTCTTTATTTCAGTGTTGTTCCTGTGTATAGTTTGTTGCCTGTATTTTGGGTTTATGTGAAAATATATATGACATTATTTGTTATAAAGCTTGTTGGACTCACCATATACCCACTGCACCAGACTTCCAGAGTGTAAGTTTTCCACGACAATGTTTTGCAGTATTACAGATTTGAAGATAAAAATTAGAGAAACTTGCTCATCAGCATTTAATAATCGAAGGTAAATATGAATTTTTTTATATGAAATACAAAAAGCAAAAAAATATTATAGAGCAACAAATTATAATTTAATAGAATTCTTTAGCAATATAAGTTTTGAGCAATTTTTCTAATATTATTATTTTAAGGAATAATGCATTTAAATAATAGTTTAAAAGGATATGTAAACTTGACCTAAGATTATCTCCATATTTAATTTCATATATTTTTATGACTACATAGAATCACGCAATAAAATAGCAGCTCAAGTTATGAGAATTATTAGAAAATAAATTCTTACCCATGACTAGTTCACTATAGAGGAGGAAAACTGCTTTATTTTCCCAAGGATTTTCACTCTGAAGATCATAAGTATGCAGTACATACTTCATAAAGATGTTCACAACAATACTCAGAAGAATGGCATACTGAAGAGAGGAAAAGTTAGCATACATCATTCAATGTAATAATTTAACATAATATAATAAATTCAGAGTAAATAGCATCTAATTATAACAAGATACTTACTTCAAAGCCAAACACCAGCTGTACTGATGCTCCTTTAGTCAAAGTGCTGTGATATGCATGACTCACAAAAAAATAATCCAAGATGCCCAAAAGCAAAAGAAGTGCTACATTGATTGAAAAGGAGAAATCAAAAACGATATAATTATATGATACCAACTATGACATAATTTATCATTCAATTGAGGATTCTGCTATTTTCTGTCATTCCCAAAAAATTTCAAAGAAATATAAATAAATAGTACATATCAATATATAAATAATACATATCAAAAAATTTTGTCTTGAGTTATTATTTAATCATCCATATTACAAAAATGCTTATCTCAAAATAAACTTTTCAATGGAACATTAAAACAATTTTTTACAGATATGGCTGAAATTTCATATTAATGTTTGATGTCTTTATATCAATTTTAACCTGAATCATCAAGGAATACAAATACTAATTAAATTAAAAACATATGCATAAAAAATAGGCCTATGTTTACAATCACATGCATTCTTAGCAACATATAACTAACCATAACTGTAATTATATATGTAGAATTAAAACAATTTAAAAATATAAAAGAAATACTTACAAGAAACTCGAATATGGAAAAGCCATGAAATTACAGGGCTTCGTTCCATCTAAAATCAAACCAAAGAAGAAAAAATAAGCCTAATCTTGAAAATATACAATGATTCATTAAACAAAATAAATAAAAAAAATATAATTTTAAAGGAAGCATTAAATTTACTGTAATTAATTTTGAAAACTGAGAAACATACTGTAATGTGATGATACAAGTGTATTACAATTTTTAAAAAACATATCTCAAACAAAATGCATGCCTCAGACTTCTCTTAAGAAATGTTTATTTCAAATCAAAACACTACCATCCACTTTCCTTTGCCACACAAGTCATCTTACAATTATATCTTTTCAATAATAATAATAAAACCCTGATAATCGCAGTGAATATTACCAATCGTTTCTGCAGACATCACTAATGGTGGTCAAATATCACATGTGCATTGAAATAAACCTAATGTAAGTTATTAATAACATATAATTTTTTTAATTCTTCAGTTGGAAAATATAATTTTCGAAAATGCAAAAGAGAATATCTTACAGAAGCATAATCTTTCAAAAGAAAGATATAAAATTTGGACATAGGTGCAATTGTTTTATGCAGTAATTTCAATTTTACAATCTAAAATCAACTGAAATAGTTTGTAATCAAGAAGATATAGAGCTATCATCAATATAACATAAAATAAAGTTTGCATTTGATTTATCAAAAAACTATTCATTTAAAGAAAAGAAAAAAAACTTACATAATCAACTCTATCCTCAGCAAGCCAATGAAAGCATTTTAGAAACAGCAACAAAGTAAACAGTGCCACAAATTTTGGACTGAAATCATCTCGAAACACAGTGAATGCCAGACAAGTTTCTGTTACAGCGTACCAAGATCGTTCAATAAGGTGCTAAAATGAAAAATTCTATTAAAGAGGAATAGATTAAATAAATTAATTATATTTTCTATTAACCCATATTATTTCTTATCCATAAAAAAACAACAAAAAATTATTAGAATCATTAATTATCTTCTTCACTGAATATTTGTTACAGCTTTGAAAAGACAATTAGAACAAGGGATGAAAGACAATTAGAACAAGAAACTTAAATTACCTTTCACTAGGATATGTAAATATAATACCAAAATATTTAATTTATTTTGACTGAAGCAGATATATTATGAACATATTAGAGTTTGAAAAACTGTAAGTCACACAGTGAATTTTGTTATTTCATTTATTCTGTAGATAAATTAATTTTTTTAGCCAACCATGTCATATTTTTTACTAACGGTTTTACTACTAACAAAAAAGAAATCCTTTATCAATAATAACACATTTTTTGTTCTTGTTGTTATTGACAAGAAAAGAAAGAAAAAGACTTTTCACATTATCAGGACAGAATTTTCATTTACTATCTTTAGATTTCACAATCAATTATCTAAAGTTTAAAAAATATTCTGACATTAAAAGAACTTCCACCGCATGTCTCCTAAACTAAGGATGTTAAATACTATAATTTTTTAATATATATATATATATATATATATAAAGCTTTAGAAATTATTAAAGAAATAGTAATCAGAATGATCATTCATTCACTAAATCCATAGAACAAAAATTACCTCTGTTTCAGCAGCCCTTAGCTGACCAAAAAATATTTTCCTCATCAGCTTGCCCATCAACAAGACTATCACAAATGCTTGAATGTACATAACCTTTCAAAAATAACATATAAGCAGATGAAAAATTAGAAATCCATAATACAAATAATTTTAAGTGTACTAGGATAATTAATCAGGTATATTAAAAAGATATTTATAATAGAAATTTTTTTAAAAAATTCTTGTTGTCACCACTTGTAAACATAAATGGCATTTTTTCACAGAGAGCACTTTAATAAGCATTTTTATTTATGAAATTTACCCAAATTATGCATTATGTACAAATATTCCTTTGAGATTCTCATCAAATGAATATGAACTTTTCTTTAATAATGATAAAAAGAAAGAAAATAAGATACATATAATTCTAATAAATTTTCTAACTATACAATTATTTATAATATACCTAATGTAAAATACCAATTTTACTTACTAACCCCTTGCCTGCCGCAGGCGTATATATACGCCTCACTAAGCCAATGTATTGACTGCCATGGGCATAAACATATGCCTTTTGGAAGTACACTTGGAAAACCGGTGGCACTGGGTAGCAAATCCAGTAAGCTTTCCTCAACAGGTAAGGGGTTAAAAAACTTTAAAGCACTAATTATTTTATATTTTTTGAAATTTAAATTATTTTAATGATTACTTTCATTATTTCTTTGCTTAGTTTAATTTATTAAATGCTAATAGTAACTGCAGCTTTGAAAATAAATTTTGTTCAATCCATTTTTTTTTTCAGGGAAATTTTAGGCTTTCTTTTTATTAATAAAATTAACTAAACCCCAAAATAAAAAAATTGTTATATAAATGTATCTTTCCACATTTTCTTTTAAACCACAAAGATATTTACACAAAACTTGGAAAAATTATTATTTAATAAGTGAGAAAACATATTGTGGGAATTTTGCATCATTATGACACCCACAACAGAAGATTGATAGGGGGAGGGGTAGAACCTTTGAACTGCTTAAAAAATGGCACATTTGTGGCCTTCTATTAACATTATGTTGAAATATTGTAATTTTCTAGATTAATCTGCAATAGTACAAAATATTTTTTCTTTAATTATAACTTCTGGACAAATTTGAAATTTTCAATATATTTGCAGAAAATTCTAGAAACTTTCTAAAACCTTGAAAGTTTTTTAACAACCTATTAAAAAATGTAAGTTATCCATTGCTTTAATTTGAATTTAAAAATACAAAAGTTATAAGAATAAAATTCATTTTATATGGAGAATATATCAGATTATAGCATTCAGTGAAACTTCTGATAATATTATTGTGAAGCATACCTTTAAAATAGTGGTAATGAATCTTTAAAGTTATGACTTAATTACTCAAATTTAACTACGATCTATCTTTACTTTAGAAAGTTATAAAGATAAAAAAAATGGATGGGAAAATGACGAATTTATTATTCAGAATAAAATTGAAATAAACAAGACTTGGTTAACTATATTAAATATTACCTTTTTAAAATTCTTTATAAAATTATAAAACAGCTTTATTTTAAAAGCTCTTCAATAATTTTGCCAAAGTAAAATCATATTTTTTAATTCAAAACTTCAAAAAACACAGGACAAAGAAAAAATATCAGGGTAATTAAGATGTTCTCTAAAAATTATAACCTACTTAGAAACATAACTAAGAAATTAACCAATCAACAATAATTTTATTTTAGCATAGCATAATTATCACCAAGCTAAATTAATAGTAATATTGGAATGTCAATAGTAACCAAATATCATTGTCATATTTCACTGCATTAGCACTAATAAATACCAAGTTAACAGAAAAGTATCCAACTAATTTTACAAAAAGCATACTCACCCCCATGCTAGGATTTGACTTGGTGATATAAACCACTGAGGGGTAAAACTGCTTTTTCTGATAATATGCATTTCCAACGACAGAAACTGTTAGCAGAAGACTGCCGAGGCTGAATAATGCCGACCTCATTTTAGCCGTTTTTTGGCTAATCAAAGTAACATCTGAAAATCAATTATCAACAAATACAATTAATTCTGAAAAATACCATAAAAAATGTTTAAAATTTAATAAGATTATAATCTGGCAATATATTTTTTAACAATTGGAATTCTAAACATATGTTAAAATTAAATATTAAGAAAGACAGAATAAATTTGACATTTTTTATAAATATTAGAATTTAAAATATGCAAAGGAGGAATTTTTCTCTCAAAGATTTGTGAGATGTTTGTTTACTTACATTTTTTATATATTTATATTTAATTGTTATTCTATTCCCAATTTCTTTACAGCTAATTATTCTTTAGTTCAATTTTATACATAAAAAAAAAAAAATCCATACATTAATAAAATTAAAACGGCATTATTGGTATAATTATTCCCATTTCTTGGTAGGAGAGAAAAGTAAAAAACCAAACTGCTTTTCATTTCCCAAATTTTGCCCTTTAAAGGCAGTTTTTCTCTATTTATTTAAAATATAATAATTTAACATGGTTTTTTTAATACAAAACCAAATTGTAAATCCCCATAAAGTAATAAAGTTTTCAAAATTAGCATTTATCATAAAATATAAAACTAATAAGAATTTTACACCAATAATTATTCAAAATATTGGAGATGAATATGATGCAACTTTGAAAATCTTGAAACTAAGTAAAAATTTAATATATTTTGAAAAGTTCATTAAATCAATGATATATACACATACAGAAATACATATATTCAAATAATTAGAAAGTAAAAATGCCTTTAAAAATGATTAAAGTGACTTTCACTGAACATTTTACGAAATTACCTTTTAGGTTTTGCAATATGCTTTGAAATAATTATTAAATTTAGATTGTTTTTTTTAAAATCTCGGATGATAAAAAGAAATAATTCTGGAAGTTGCTATATTTATATTATTTTTTCCAAAGGACTTGTGTTTTAATAAAATAGACCTCTTATTTTCCTTCTACCTTTCAATCTTAAATAAGAACTTCAAATATGATTAACAGATGTTGAAAATAAGAAATTCCAACTAAAGAAAAACAATTCATGGAATATAAAGTCAGTGAATTGTCCAATTATTAACAGATTGTTCCCAAAATGCATTTAAAAAAGTGAATTGCTTTAGGCAAGTTAAAATACATTTAAACAATTTTGTCAATTCTGCTTTTCATTTAGAAATATTCTCCTAAAGTTTCTGACGTAAATTCTTTCTGCTTTCATACAAAATAAGTGAAAATTTTATAGTTTGATATTTAGTTTAATTTGTGCTATAATTTTAAACCTTTTTTATTATTAAACAAATATAACATCTCTGGATGTAACATCATATTCCATAGCCAACTATACACAGATTACTATCTTTCTTCTCCAAATTTTTAAAATCAATTTGAAAGTATTGATTCAACACTAATTTGGAAAAAGAAGAAAGAAATTGTAAATTCACTGTGAAATACAACTGCCTGTAATCTAAACAATTTATTAATTTAAAGAGAATTTCAATCTTTTTTTAAGTTTATTATGTTTGCATGCTTAATTTGAATTCTTAGCAGTGCTTTACAGAGAAAAAAAGTTATTTGAAGGTTTTTAAAATAGTAAAATGTTGTAATTATGCCATATTTTATGATCTTCATAAAGACATTGATAACAAATTTTATTACCAACAGATAAATAATTTAGTTAATTTTGCCGACGTAATTAGGTCTAAGAGAAGAAAGTAGTAAATTTATAACTCTAACAATAAAGCGGAGGAAAAAAAAACAGCAAAAAATTAATAAAATAAAAATTTGCGAAAGGAAATAAATAAAATAAGTAAATAAACCTGCAATTTTGTATAAAAAATTACCATAAAAAGTTCAACGAAAAATATAAAATATTTCTCATTATCAGACGCTATATCAAAATTTTATAAGTATCTAAATTTATTTTATAAATTAATTTGAAGAAATTTAAAATATGTCATTAGCATTCTTACTTTTAAATTTTATCAGCAAAAAAATTTACAAAAAATTCTAACTTCACAAATGAAATCTTCATCAGAAATGTGAATAAATTCCGGCATTTTTCTATTACAATATTCTGTAGAACGAATCATATTGCACAATAAAATTAAGCGCAATAAATGCATTCCTTTCATTTCAAAAAATTTCAGTGAGCAATGAAAAATGCTTCAAAATATTATTTTAAACATTATCAGCTGTTCACTATATAAAATTTAAAAATATCTGTCATAAATATACGTCACTGCTGTCAATTTTATTTTGTTTTTTTGCAGCAATCACGACAAAAAAGCGTAAATTACAATGCTGTAGATATGTATAGGAAAAATGTTTTCTAAAATTGTAATTAACTTACAGGTGTTGATTTATTTCTCCATAAAATCGCCAAAACAATAATTTGGAAAAGATTAAGGATAAATCATCACTAGAAAAACAAGGTATCGCATCGAAGTCGACGAAACTCAACGTGTAACAGTTAAAAGCGCTATTTAACTGTAGTTGCCTTTGTATTTTATACAAAAGCGATCCCAAAATAAAATTTAGATTGGAATAAAATCATAAAAAATCAATTAAATAATAAAACACACATAAATATAAATAAATAACGTTTCTTAAAAACTTCCTTCAATTGTTTAATTTTTCGTTTAATGATAAATGAGTTCATTAATAAAGAACGTGAAAGTACTAGAACTTAGACGTTCTGTAATGTGTTTACTATACGCGAAATAAAAACAAACAGACTCGTGTGGTTATGTAATGAAAGTGAACCCGGTGTAGTTTCAGTAAATGTACGACAAAATATTCAAGAACATTTTTAATTATCATTGCTTTAATTGATAGAAATGAAATAATAATTTATAAACTTCTTTTCTTGTGAAAATTGATATTAATTCATTGAGAGTAAGTTTAAATACAATCTTTTTCATTCTCTGCCCTGATTTTTAATATCGATTAGTTACTATCTTTTCCGTTACCCTTTAGCAAAATCTAATCAATAAATTTATTTCACCTGTAAAAAAAACAATTCTTCTAATATAATCTAAAAAAACGTATTCAATAAAAAATTTTATTTTTAAAATGCAATTTTATACTTAGATTGTTGAAATTCCTGGAAAGGTTAAGTAAATATAGAGTTAAGTAATTTTATTTAAAATTACCAAAACATAATTAGTTTTTTTTATGGGTATTGCAACGTCTGGTGTCTTTTCAGAATTTCTAATAAGTAAAAATATTTTTTTATTTAATTGACTTTTAAATGCTACTGAGATATATATTACATAATAGACTGAATCTGTTATATAAGGGTATTCCTTTTAAAAGTACAGCTGGAGCCTCTGAATAAGGCTTCTTATTGTAAGAATTCAAAAGCAACCTTTCTCTCCAAAAGAGAAAACGTTAAAAAAATGTCTCAGTATAATTTATTTATTTATTATAGTATTTCAGTGACACTATTTAAAGTAGAACATATTAGAATTGCACTTTTTAGGGTGGAAATAAAATTCTTAAATTTTAACTTGATTTGAATAAAATTTTCTGATTTTACTAAACTTTTAAGTAAAACTACCAATTTATAACCTAAATTACTAATAAAACTCACCTATTTTTTATACTTATTTAAACATGTTTAGATGTGACGATAATTATAAATATGATTTTAAATGTTTATCTTTATAATTTTTTAATCGTTTATGCATTTTACTTTGAAATCTCTATTTAACTTATTATGAAATGCTAAATTGCATTAATTTTGTGCATTATATGAAATTAGAAATAAAGACAAAACTCTTCATTCAGTTTTAAAATCCTTTTGTTATATAAAGGGATGCATAATATTAATAAAGTCATTACAAACTGCTTTTTTTATTGACTATATATATAGGCCTTAAAAGTATTTAATTTTTTTCAAGGTACTTTATATTTTCTTCCTAATTAAAAAAATATTTGATTTACTTGATAATAAGCTATGTATTCTTAATAGTGTTATATCTTTCAGTCATAAATGAGTTGAATGAATAAGGAAGTTGGTGGAAAAGTTTTTACCTCAGTTTAGAAAAATATAAATGGAGTGAAAAAAAATTATTTTTCTTTGCTTGACTCTTCTTTTAAAAAGGTGCAAATATATCCCTTTCATTTACATTATACTTTATTTGTTTAGATGGATAGAGGATTCTTTCTTCTTAGAGATAATTTTATATATACATTTAAAACCATGTATGGGTTTTTAATAGCAACTTCAGCTCGCTGTTGCTTTTCTACGTTTGATTTCTTGTTATCGAGCATTATGTTATTGTTGCAAATCTGTAATGTTGTTACTCAGTGAGCCCTAGGTTTGGTAACAAAATGGATTACACTAGAGTTTTCAGGAGTTTTGGCAATAGGACTAATAGGCAGTGGATTATGTTTGATACTTTAAGAACCTTCTCTGTCCTACTCCAGAAGTAATAAAAGGTTGATCTGTTTAAGCCAATATCATTGGTATAGCAAGTTGTACGTTATACATCAATGAATTAGATGCATCAATCTAGTGAAGCATGGACATTTAGTGAAGCTGAAGCGATTTGTGGATTAGATGATGCATCGAGTCTTGGAGACAAGTATTGAAACAGTTTTGAATTGGTAATTGAGTTCAGCTTAAGTGAGAAAACAATGAAGAATAGCTGGCAGACTTAATATGGATTCCCTCTTTTGGCTGAATTCTGTTTGTCCACTTTCTGTGCTGTTGTAGTTGTTTACTAGAAACTACTTCTTGTGAATGCTGCTTGTAGATGTTAACTGTGTTTTGTCACTTCTGATTCATGTTTGTGAGTTAATAAATGTTGTCATTTGTAATTGAGGCCTGCTGACCATGCACCCTACTCAGTGAATCCATTCAAGTTAGCGGAATTAATTTTTATGACATTTGGTGTCTGAAGTAGGATTAATGAACTTTGTGGAGGAATTACTGTGACATTATATTTCAACATCTTTTAATCATTCACCATCAGTCAGGTATTTAAGTACCTTTACTTTCATTGATTTTTGTACAAAAATTAAGGATTTTTTTTAATAATATGCAAGAAAATATGTATCTCGCCGGTATCTTGGAATAGGGGTAGCTTGTCTTCCCCATGATCTGGGAGCCCTGGGTTGAAGTCTCCTTTCAGACATTATTGTTCTTCCTCTGCTCTATCTGTGAGTTGTATGAATATGCCCCCTGAAAAAGGGATTTTGCAAGCGAATGTATAAAGCATGAAGTAGTCAAGTCATACTTTTGGCCCTAGTTGATGCTTCTGAACGAACAAGAGATGTTCATTTTGACTTAAATTGTTGGCAGCTTTCTATCAGCGGGCTTCTAAAATGCCATAAGTAACAACAACAAATATGTGTCTCATTCTTAAGAGGACATAAAGAACAATTCAAGACTTCAAATAAAAAGAAAAAAATATTGGTGATGTTTAAAGTTGCTTGTAGGTCATTTTTCCTGAAGATACCAAAAATAAATTATTTCTTATTAAAAAAAATTCACTTTCACATTTATAAATTACTAAAAAAAAGATTATAATCACGAAAAAAAATATGATATCGTAATTTTGCACTATCATTATGATACAAATTTCCAAATAACCCATTTTTGGTATTATGTCTATCATAATGATTGAAAAACTCTTTGAACTGGAATTTCTTAATTCAGATTTGTAGATTTTCTTCCAAATTTTGAACAAAAACCATTTCAATGAAGATTTTTTTCAAACTGTTTGTCTTGATACAATTGAACAGAATAACTGCGAAATGCAGAGTGCTTTATTGATAAAATTTGGCAGACAGTTTTAATATCTAAAGTTTTAATTGCCTGTCTCTTTATATGTTCATATGCACAGACTGACAGTCTTATGCATGCTCATAAACATAGTAACAAAACAAAAAAAATTCAACAACTTAAATAAATGAGATTTGGTAAGTTATCTTTTTTCTAAAATTGTATCTATGTCATAAATGTTGGATTCAATTGGCCAACCAAGAGGTTTTAAAACATGCTGCTTTCACTTACACCCCCTCTCCCCCCATATATATAGAAACTCTGAAAATAAAAACCTGTGCATTTGTGACCTTGTCCTAGTCCTTTATTTTTATTCTAGAGGAAAGAGTTACAAAAATACTAATTGGACAGTGATAATCTACTTTTTTTCTTTTTATACATCTGATATACATAAATTAGTAAAGCAATGGGTTAAAAAAATTTGAGGTAAAATTATTTCTCCAATAAATTATTAATATCAGTATGATTTTTCAAACAATGAATCTTATTCCATAATTGTTAACATTTATGCAAGCTTTAATGGAAAGACAAATTATTGAAAACATTACTTATAGAAAAAAAAGAAGTAAATAAACATGAAAGCCATATTTTAATTAAGAAGTGTAAGTTATGTATACAATTATTATGCTAAAATTGCTTCTTATTTTTTCTCTTAGGTTGCTGAGAAATTAGTTATAATATGCTAATTTTTAATATAAAATTATTCTTTACAGCCACTGATAAAAACTCCAATGATATCATTCTATATAAACCTGCATATTATTGATAAGAAGTGCATATCATCTAGATTCCTAAGACATCCAGACTAGAATATGCATATCTTAGAAGGTTTTATCAATTTCTATTAATTGCCAAGATTCTTTTCCCATTAGAAAATGCAATCACTGGGAGTGTACAATTAAAAATATTAGCATTTTAATCAGTCTTGAAATTTTAGGTTGACAGTAATAATTCGTTGTTCCAAAAAGATTGGAAGAGTCATGGCAGTTTAGGAGTAAAATTATACCTTTACAATTGTGCTCCAATTCAAATTTGATTCCTTTTAAAGTCTGTCATGACTTTAGTTCTGATATATGTTAAATCTATTATTAGTAGTATGGTGCAGAGATGTGGAGTGGGAATATTGTCTCATATGTCTTACTGATCTTCTATAAGGATAATAATTTTGAAGTTCATCTTAAAATAACTTTGTATCTCTTTAGAACAAAATTTGAAAACATAACTAAATCTAAAGAAATTGAAGGACTGACACATTGTATCTTAAAAATCAAAGGGGTTCTTGATGGTAATATTTTTGTACTTCATTAATGGAATGTCAATAATAATAATGTTATTGTTTTTAGGTTTTAACATTTATCTTGAAGATTTAGAAATGTATTTTTAGACTTTAGCAGTATTTATGTTGAATTTAATTTATCAAAATCATTTTAGATTCAGGTATGCATTTCTAGCTATTATACATATTCATGAATAAGTTATTTCACTGACTTTAATGGTTTTTCCATGGTGGAGATTATACTATGTTAAATGATAGTGTTTAAGTTTTGTTCCTTCCAACAAATCTTGAATCATAAACGTGAATGTCAGCTATGTTAAATAATATAATTTTAGATATGTGTAGCAAATTTTAACAAGAACTGAATTCTGTGTGTGAGATTATATTTAAGAGAGATTCAAAATCTCTTTTTTATCATGAGGCTATTTAGAAGGAAAGAAATGCATTCCAACACCTTCTATTCTATAATAACTAATCATACTAAATAGCAAAATATTGTCACTTTTGAATCTGCTGTTGCTTTCATAGATAGTTTCAGCTTTGGAGAACTATAACTTATCCTATACTTTATAAAAATTGTCATGCTAAAATTTGAGTATTTTACAACTTACCCTACTTGTTTATTTTAGTTTTATGGAAAAAATATTGAATTATTAGATCAAACAAGACATATTTATGTACCTTGCATTAAAAAAAATTAAATCTTTTTCGAAGATATTTCCATCATGATATAATTGTTTGGGGAAGAGATTATAACAAGAGCATTTGTCAAGATGGATAGAGGGAAAGTGAATAAAATCATTAAAAATTCTTGTATAAATTTTATTTCAATTATTATTATACTAAATTTCTTAGACAAATAAATTTATTGTATTACTTATAATGTATTTACTTACATTATATTACTTATTCATTATTAATATTTTTTGTTATTATCTTCTTATTAATAGCTGAATTTTTTAATTAGATTTTTATTTTTAAAAAGTTTTAAAAGGAGGAGCCATGATTTGGAAAATTGAGCTCCGAATAAAATTTTGTTTAACAATGATATGACTTTTGGAGGTTTATTAATTAAAACACTGTACAAGCCAGTTCTTCGGAAATGACCTTCAAACTTTTTAAATAATTTGTATAATAGCAACTTGCATTCAACATTTATAATTTGTATTAATAAAATAAACAAATTATATGATTGTCTTTTCTTTAAAGAGATTTTCATTATGAAACCGTCTGATTTAACTGTGGTGCTGAATGGTCTGGAAGCTGTTGCAAGGGCATTTGTCAGAGTGAATGGAGGAGAAGTGAATAAAGTCATTAAAAATTCTAGTTTAAATTCTATTTCAAGATCCATATTAACGTCCTTAGAAGAAAAAGTCAGTGAAGCGATAACTTATGCAGGAAAGCCAAATGTATGTATGATAAGAATTTTATTTTATTATTTACCTGTTATTATTTTATAGCATTATATTCATTCAAAATTTATTTTAATATTTTATTATTTATTATATTTTTATTTTTAAAGCATCAATTCATTGTTAATTTTTTTTAAATCTATTCCTAATTTTCTTTTTTAAAGTAAATACATATTTACTTTTAAATTTTATCTACTATAATTTATTGAAAATTTTGAAAAGTGCAAGTTATTAGTAATATATGATATTTATTGCTATATAAAATAAACACAGAGTTATGTAAATTAGGCATATGTTTCAGATAGATATTTTAAACTTTACATTATTGTTAATTTAAAATTTATTGAAATTCTTTTAATTTGTGAATAAAAAACAATATTTAATCATAAATACCTTATTATTATAGGCTGTTGCTAATGTTGCTTCTGAGATTCAAGGAAGAGGTATTGTGGTTGCTGAATCAATCAAACAGTATTCTGCTTTTGTCATGAAGCAAAATCCAGTTATACCAAAAACTAATATATCATCTGATTTTGAAATAGACCATCCAATAATAAAAGAGGATTTTAGTATTCCTATCTCAGAAGAAGACCATAAAATTCAGACCAATTTGAATCTGTCGGATATACAGCAGGTCACAAAAATAAATGAACAAACTGTAAGTAATGTGCCCAAATTGCAACCTGAAGTAACTGTGTCATCAGAAGAAATTCAGAAATTTTCTGTACCACCAAAGAAAAAGAAAATGAATTACACTTTATCGAAGGTCAGTATTTTATGTTATTAATAAACTTAAATTTATGCATTTTCTGTTCATTTTGATAAAGTAATGCTTATATAATTTTTTTAAAAAAATTAGTTCTAGGAATTATTTTATATTTCAGTTATAATACTTGCTCTTTCACAGTCCTGTTGAGGGAAAAAAATGGAAGGAAAATCGGTTGATATACAAGATTAACTTTTGATTTAAAAATTCAGAATTGTTTTTAAAGCTATACCTTACAAATAATTTTTTATTGAAAAAAAAGTTATAAAAAGGGTGTGGTTATGTAATTTATTTGTTTTTGTTGTAAGAAATATTTTTAAAATATACAGATGATAGTCTATGTTTATTAATATTAATGACATTACGTTTTTATTCATATAATAATATTAAAAATATAATCATTTCTTTGAGACCATTTTTTATGACATTTCAAAAGTTTTCAGACAGTTTTTTTATGTATTAGGAATGTGGATTATTTTTTGTTATATCCTGTTTATCATTTAAAATTATCCTTAATTAAGAACTTAAATTTCTTTCTGTTGATCATATCATCAAGTAAAATTTGTTGCACTTCAAATTACAAAAATTCTAGTGAAATTAGTTGCAAAAATTCTAACGAATCATTTAATATATTTTCCTTTACTTATTGGAAGGCAAATAAACCTAATGCTTTTTTTTATTATTATTCATTTCTTATCTAAAATTGAAACAATAATTTAACCATTGCTTCTTTGAAAATTCTAACATATTTTTATCATTTTCATTGAATTATCTTTTATTTTCAGTTGAGCGAAAGAGCGAAGGAAAGAAAAGTTCCTTCATCTCAAATTTCCCGTATCATGTCTTATGGAGGTATTTTAGTTTTTTCATTTTTATGATTTTCTATGCTCTTAAATTAATTTTCTTTTTGTAATTCTCTGTAAGGAAAAAATAAGGATGTCTTGACAAATAGAACTACACATATCTTTTGGAATAAAATTTATTCATATCATCTAGAATACATACCATTATATTGAATAAAATGTGTTTCATAAAAGATAGAGCAATTAATGGAGGGTATAAAAGGAATCATTGCTAACATGTTGTATTGTTCAAATCCAGCATATAAGCCTATAACTTTTGTATATGACCGAAATCATACTGAGTATCATATTTCATCCCTAATGTATGTCAAATAACAATGACAATATTAAAAGGCAGTTCAATTCAGGTGGTTCACAGATTATATGTCTCAAAGTAACCAATATTTGGCAACCACAATAAAAAGAAACAGAAAAAGTACTGTAACAGATCTCACTGACAACTGTTGACATTGTTTTATAGATACAAATTGTTAGGAAAACATGAAGATAGTTGGGAAAGTATGTTTATATACTTCCAAGCTTGTTTAAGAAGTTTCACTCACTTTACAACTATTATAAATGAATGTTTATAAAAGAGGAATATCATAACTTTGGAGGCCTCATATTTGGTCTGGTTGAAAAATATATTGTTACAAATATGTAATTTTGTTTCCCTGCATAGTTAATTCCATAGTTCGAAAAATAGTTTTACAGGCAGCTCTGTTGTATGCAGATTAAATCCCAATGAAATGCCCCCGGGCCTGGCAATAAAATAAATGACTCTGAAATCATCAGGAATTTTGGCTATTGGACCTTTTAAAAGGTGAATTATGCTTAATTGTTTCTAGAACCTTCTGTGCCCTGCTCAGGGAAGCTAAAAAGGTTGGCAGTCCAAGCCAAAGTCAGTTGTATAATGAATCATTGATGAATTAGTTGGATCAATCCACCAAAGCACAAGCATTGAATGGAGCTCAAATGATTAATGAATTGAGTTGTGCACTGAAACAAGAATTGAAGCATCATCAGGTTAAGTGTGGAATTGCCAGTCATATAGTAGTGAGTAGACAGTTGGGTACAACTAAAATGGGGAAACATTAGATGATAGCAGGTATTTGAAGAGACATTAGTGAATAACTACATGAATTCTCGATCCCTGTTGAATTTTGTCTGACTATTTTGTTTACTGCTGTGATTATTTAATACTAATTACTGCTTATTGACTGCTGTTTGATGTAAATGCTGCTGTGTATCGCTTTTGTACATCTCAGTTGTGTTTTATCATCGCTATATTTGTAATAAACCTTTTTATTTATTATTGAGACATGTTGACTGTATCACCATACACTAATAACAAGCAAACCCATTCAATTAGCAGAATAATTTTTTGTAACAGTTTCTCAGTCAATGAGTTGTCGCACATTTTCAAACTTTAGATATTACTTATGACTTACTTCTTGAATAATATGAGAATTTGGTCCTCAGCATTCCCAGTTCTTGTACTAGCTGTCTTATAATACATGACTAGTATCTTTTACCCTCTGTATTGCTTCATAGCAGTTTTTTTTTAATGTTTACTTATATAAATTCTTATAACATTGTCCTTATTTTATGGATATAAGTGTATTAAAACTTTAGATTTTCATATGCTGATTATTTTAAACTATATATAATCATATTTCTGTAAAACTTATAAGAATTAATTAGTTAAATTTATAAAAAATTTACACTGCAGTATAATAACCTGAAATAATAAATTTAGATGGGTTCATTTTTCATTTCTTATAGATACAATTTTTTTGTAAATGAGGAAGCCTTTTACTATGATTTACTATTTCAAAATATAACTCATCAATTCTTTAGATACTGTTATTCTACTGTTTATTTTAGTAAATTTTATCAATATTTATTTTATTCAACTTTCATAAGTTAATTTTAAAATATATTATGTATAAAAATGTATTATTTTTTTAAATGCTGTATTTATAAATACATAATCCAAGTGATTATTTTGTGTTGTTAAATTTTTATTTATAATTGTGACCATTATAAAAATAAATATAAATATCATACTATAAAATCATTACATTTTTTTTCATTTCTGAGTTATATAATGATTAGTCTGTTCATTAAAATCCCATACTTCCATACTTTTTTAAAAATCCGAGTTGTGTATTTTCAAAAAATTTAAAAAAAAATCTTCCAGTGTCTTTTAGCCATGAAAATTTCTGCGTGAAACTTCTACACTTTAATTTTATTGTGTAAATATAGCCTATGGGAATAAAAAGTTACATTCAAAGTTTTCATTATTTGCTTCTGTTTTTATTTTGATGTTTGTTTATACATGGGGGAAAATTAATATACTTATTAAGGAAAAAAGAGAAGAAAAAAATAACATTCTTTCTGCAGTACTTGTGACTAGAAACAAAGGTTTTGAAAAAATAAGCTTCAAAATATGATCAATTTGCCAATTTGGAGAAAGGGAATGGATATTGTTTGAAAATTCTATCTTTTAGTTTGAAAATCATACAGAATTTTTGAAATGAATCTCAAATGGAAAATATTTTATGTAACTCTACTTTAATATGCCATTTATATATTACTATTATAGCAATCACAAATTGACTCTATCTGCCTTCAGTTATGTGGAAGAAACTGAATGACCAAAAAACTTATGCAAGAACTAAAATTGAGTCCTAAGCCATCTTTGGTCATGAGACTACCCTTCCTTTAGGAGGTATGTCCTATTATCAATAAGAGATAGCCAGCCCCAAACCATTTTATTCACACATCAGTGGTGAGAATTAACTATCATATTGGGAGCATCAATATGGTAGCCCAATGAAGAAAGCAGAGTAGTTTTTCTAACAATCCCATGCACAGTATTATTTTATCAATCTTGATTTTTTACTTCTAAGTGCCTATCAAATTACTTTGCTGGAAATTGTATGAAAGAATTACCTCTTTAAATTCTATTTTCTTATTTAAATTTATTTTCACTTTAAAAAAAACATGTTATCTATCTATTATAATAAAAATGGTATCAATTTTATCATTTCTAGCACTTGCTGCTAGTATGGGACTAGGTGCTGCTGCTGAAATGACTAGAAGAAAATTGGGTCTTAAATCTGGCAAAGAACCTGAAGCTGGTTCTCTCTTGCAAGAAAATCCTTTTCTAACTGAAGCAAATGCCCAAAGAATTGTTGATACTCTTTGCAAAGTCAGAGGAGCTGCTTTGAAATTAGGACAAATGCTGAGCATTCAAGGTAAGCAATTAAATTTTTTAAATTCAGTTTTAATCCTAATATATTGCCTTTGTATGAAATATTTTAGATTAAGTCCATTTTAAACCATTGATATAGTTTTGTATAATTTTCTTTCAAAATCCATGCATTTTTTTTATTTTATGTTCAAAAAACTTCATTTTTTTAAAGTTCTAAAATTATTTATTAAAACTTGCATATTATAAAAGATTTGTATTTCTATTCTTAAAATAACATCAAAATAATTTTATAAATAGCATTTTAATTAGTGGAATTTTTAATTTTCTCTTTGTTTTATAACCTAATTCATTAAGTAGGGGATTGATTAACTAGTAGAGCTCCTGAATCCAGCTGCCACTTGCAGCTGTTACAGGGGAGGAAGGACTAATATGATAATTAAAAATATATAAAAATCATAGATAGTTTTGATGCTATATTTTTATCAATTTAAGATTGAAATTTGAATAATTGGAAATATGTAAAATATACTGAATAAGAAACAAACTTACAACTTTTCAATTTTTTAATGCATATTCAATATAATGCATTTACTTACACCTTAATCGGTATTTTCTAGATCAAATCAGTAGCAATTTCTAAATTTTATAAATTCATATTAATCATGTATTTTTCTTTAATTGTGGTGAAAAAAATGAATTGACTAAGGGTAAAATAAAATTATTGGAGATATTAGATTATTATTTAATTTAAAAAAAATTAATTATTAAAAAACTTATAAATAACTGATAATTAAATATAATTAAATTTGCTACTAAATCACTTTGAAGATGAATTTCCCATTAAAGCTACAATTTTTTTCTGTTATTTATAATTCTTTTCTTATTTGTTTCATTTTTCCCATCTTATTTTCTTGTTATAATAATGAATTTGTTCTTTATTTTTACTGATATTAATTTGTTTATTTAAATTTCTTCCTCAGATAATGCTATGATTAATCCACAACTTGCTGCAATTTTTGAAAGAGTTCGTCAGTCTGCTGATTTCATGCCAAAATGGCAAATGGAGGTTTGGTTAATTTCTTAGAGAAATAAGAATTTTCTTTATTTTTTAGTGTTACAAATTATTTCTCTTATTCTCTACAAAGAGAAAAAGGATATTAATTTTTGTTATTCTTTTAAGTTAGATATGTCAGTCTTTGATCTTTATATTAAGTATCTTGGTTTAAATTGTGCATATCATAATATAATCTAAAGATAATTAAAAAACAATTTTTTCACAATGTAAATGAAAATATAGATTTTAAAAAACATTTCTTTTTAAATGCTAATGCTCTGTACATGTTTATCTTATATGAAAGGCAGTGCTTCCTTTTTCTTATATCAATATTTGACCTCATTTTGTGATCTTCGATGAATAATTTAACATATTTATTAAACTTTCATAGCTATCATAAAATAAAATTAAAATGTCATTTGATACTTTAAATAAACTGTCCAGTCACATCAAATTTTGAAAAATGTGTCAACAGATTTGAAATATGTTACTGATTTTTTTAATGAAATTTTAACAGTATTTTCAAGCCTTTAAAACTTAGCATCCATTTATTTTCAATCGTTTTATGTTTGCATTGTAAATATCAGGATAATCTAATTAGTTAATATTAATGATGCAATAATTAAAAATCTGTATTATGTTAACAATTTTATATATATTTGCTGTTTGAGATCCATATAGAAATTTGTTATTATTTTTCATGTATTTTCATATTTATTAACTATTTTTTGAAAAAAAAATAGCTATTAAATAGCTCTTAAGTAATAAATAACTATCAAATAGCTCTTTATACTTATTAAATAAAATAATTACTAATAGTACAATAAAATTGTTTTGTGCTCTGGTTATTTGTTAATATTATGGTGCTATAATCTCCTTGCCCCCTTAACTTAATTATTAATTTTCAATAATGTTTTTATTTTAATTGTAGGATGTTTTACTAGCTGAATTTGGACCTGAGTGGAATGAAAATTTTGTCGAGTTTGATCCCAAACCTTTTGCAGCTGCATCCATTGGACAAGTACATCGTGCAAAACTGAAAGATGGGACGGACATTGCTTTAAAAATACAGGTTTCCATCTACTATTTATCCTTTTAAAATTATTTTTTATATCAAATATGCTATTGTGCAGAATTGATTTTATATATTTTATGTTTATTATATTTATTCTTTAAAAATATATACTTTTTATATTATATCTATTACGGTACAGAATTGGTGTGATGCATGTTTAACCTTTAAAATTATTATATGATTTCCTAGTTGAAATTTTAATATTTATATAATATTTTTAAAGTGCTCGACATCCAATCTTATTGTAATTCATGATTTATAAATTATTGATTTCATTTACTCGGTAATAACATTTATTATCTTTGGTATTTAATAGCATGTGTGTGTGTGTATGTGTGAATTATTAGAATCTTCATTTGCATGAATCTTAAGTGTTTTATTAATCAGTTGAAAACAACAGATAAATGTTTTGTTATACCACTAAAATGGTGTATTAAACTATACTATGTTTGAATACATTGTTTTAAACATTATAATTCATACTATATAATGTTGTAAATACCTTTTAACTCCCATTCTGAAATTTAACTGTTATTTTACTTTATCTTTGATATTTATAATTTTTGAAGTAATTATATAAGAGCTGCAAGTCTTCTGAAAATTCTGAATTTTTGTTCTTTTGAATTTATCCTTTTTTTATTAATTTACTGCTTTAAAATTATTTTAAAGCTTCAAATTTGAAAATATTGTATAATATGGTTTGGAATTTAAATATCTATTTTAAAATTAGAAAACTGTTTAATAATATGCATATAACAGCATCATTAAATTTTTAAATAAGATAAATTTAGATTACATTTTGTATGGATATTTTATTTGAAAAGCAAGCAAAACTAAATTAACCAATACTAACATGAGTTTAAGTTGTATCAAATTATATTTCCCTCGAAGGTTTTACATTTATGGAATTTTCACAAACAATTTATAATTACACATCTAGATGTAATAATGTTGCTACTTTGAAACAGCACTATGATAGGTAACATATGTGAAAACTACTCTTTAATGAAAGATTTTAATGTCCCATTTTAATTAAAATTATATTGTGGTGGGTGGTTATTGTGAGAGAGCTTATTGATTTCTTTTGAAACTTAATATTTTCTGGAAAAGGTTTTCTTTCATCTTACATCGAGTTCATCTTTTCATGTAAGATGCTGACAGTGAATATTAATAGCAAATGAGTGGTATTTAGGAAACTGTTACCTGAATCACAATCAGATTCTTTTATTGTTAATTTATTAAAATTGGAAAATTTCAAGTGGATAAATTTAGAACTTCTCATTTCCCTTTAATTTTGCATCTACCTGAGCAGTTAATTGTGATCAAATGAATTGTGGGAATAATTATGCAAGAGCATTAAGTGAAAAAAAGTTTTCAAATCAGAATAGATTGTAATTATTTTTATTAATTTTATATAATTTTGAAACAAAAAAAAACATTAAATTCAAATGATTTGTTATAGAATCTCTCTAAAGAAACAATATAAAGATAATAAAAATGTATAAATTTAGAAATAAATGAAAAATTATGGAAAGAATTAATAAAAAGGAGAACTGGTTTCAGAAGATGTGAGTAATTTCATTGTCTTCTTGCCCTTTAACTTTGTCAACAACTACAAAAAACTCAAAATTAAGTATAAACTGAAAAGAAAGCGAGAGAAATAATGAAAACAATAACTGCCCACATATTTAAAAAATGGCACTTGTTGATCATAATGGTAACCAAAAATTGCCAAGAAAAGATTTTGCCAATTTAGCTTTTTCAGTTGTTAAACTAAGTAGCATGTGATATAGCACTTGGATATATTTTAATTATTTGGTGAATTTTTTTGCATTAAAACTGAGACATACCAAATAGTAATTATAATAATGTGAAAGAATGCAAATAGCAGTTTATATTCATGTATGTGTATGCATGCAAGTGAGATAATTTTAAAATTTTAGTAATTTTTATATAAAATTGCATTTATGTTTCCCAATTTTTGATAATCTGTTGATATACTTATTCATAATGTTTGTTTAGATTGAAAAAAAACTTAACTAGGAATTTTGCATCTAAAATTTTTAAAGATACTATTGAAAACTTGGAAACAAATAATTCTCATAAATGTCTTTTTTTTTCTCTGCATTAATGAAGTCACATTATTGTAGATTAAGCTTGTTTTTGTTTTGAATATGTTTACTATGTGAATTAAGAATGTTTCACTCACTTCTGTCAAGGCACTCTTTCTTAAAGACAATTTCTGAAATATTTAGCATAAGTATTCATTAGATTAACTTTGTAAAATTGTTTCTATTGGATTCATTCAACATTGATTTGAAACTGCTGTATATTTTGCAGAAGTTGCTCATATTTAATCATTTACTCAATTCTTATATTTTATTTTGCAGTATCCTGGGGTAGCAAAAAGTATTGAAAGTGATATAAGAAGTTTAATGGGAATTGTCAATTTATGGAATATATTGCCTAAAGGTATCATCAATTTCTTAACCTCTGATTTATGTTGAAATAATTATTTTTTATGAAATTGTGATATGAAGAACTAATTACAATATAAAACTTATAATAGTTTCT
This sequence comes from Argiope trifasciata, assembly GCA_026543055.1. Lineage (NCBI taxonomy): Eukaryota > Metazoa > Arthropoda > Arachnida > Araneae > Araneidae > Argiope > Argiope trifasciata. The sequence goes on along the minus strand of JAPMOQ010016150.1, from coordinate 1,986,679 downwards.
ATTAGATATCCTGTGGTATTTCTCCTCAATAAAAATAATTTAGATACATTAATCATTTTAGAAGTATAAAAAAAATATTTTAAATGTACTTTTGGTACTATAAAAATATTGGTCTTTCATTTTACAAATTTTATAGTTGTAAATACATTAATAAAATTGCTATATATATATATATTCTTACAATTTTAAATGTTCTAAAAATATAAAACTAAATATAAAATATTTAATTCAAATTTAAATATCTTGTAATTTCAAGAATCAAGTATATAGTATTAAAATTTCTTGTCAGGAATGTTCGTTGAAAATGTAATGACAGTTGCTAAGAGAGAATTAAAGAGAGAAGTGGATTATAAAATTGAAGCTGAAGCTGGGAAAAGATTTAAGTAAGAATTATTTAGTTTTAATTATAATCTATCTCCTATGCTCCTATATTTCTACATGCATGCACAAATTTCTGTGGGGAAAAGGATAAAATTTGGAGGAAGGATAGTTTCACAAGGATAGTTTCAGACCTAGCTTTACCAAATATTTGCTTTTGCTTTAATATTTATAAGGTTCAAATTAATTGGACAAACATGTCTAAGTTGATATGTGATTGATTACCTGTGATGTCCGACCAGCCTCAAACTGGTTATATCTGCCTAGAAGTAGTGTCACGCTGCTTTTAACCATTTAACTGGTTTCAGTGTATCAGCGATCAGGGGTGCAGCTGATGGTTATAATTTTGCTCTAACTAATATAATGCATATTACTTGTAAATTAATGACATGTAAAATTTTAAAATAATGCTGTGTTATGTATAGTTTATATTTTATATAATTTCTTTCAAATCAGAGAGCTGTTGAAAGATTATCCAGAATTTTTGGTGCCTAATGTATATGAAGAATTTTGTACCTCTAATGTTCTGGCCACAGAGCTTGTTTACGGTACACCAATTGACCAAATTATGGATAAAGACCAAGATTTGAGGAATTATGTATGTATATAAATCACACATCAGTCATTTTTTTAAAGTAAATGTTAGTGTAATACCATTATTATTGCATTTTTATATAAAGCTAAAATTCATTGATTTATGTGTTTTAGGACTTTTAATTCCCTTACTCTCTGCGCAAATAAAGCAATTCAATAAATCTATTGTATACAAGTAGGTAAATAAAATAAAATGAATTAGTTGTTTTTATAAATGGTGATTGCAATGAAATCTTATAATTTTTTTGTTTATTGAATTAAAAATAAAGATTTTAAGAATTATATGAAACTATTAATTTCTGTTGAAAAAGTGATATGAAAGCCCCATTGCTGGAATATTTTAAAATATAGAATCAATGACATCCAGCTTATTTTTTGCAAATACTTTTTTTTTTAATTTTATATTTTAATTCATCTAACACAAAGGGCCATTCGTGTATCATTTTTCTTTATATTAAAAATTCCTAAATTACCAAACTTTTTTCGAAACTGTCCGATTTTTAATAAAAAAATTCTGTGTATCAACTAAAATTTCTATCTATTGGAAAAATTGCATAAAAAATTGTATATACCTATTGCAGTAAAAAAAAAAGAACCTAGTTTTCATTCATAAGAAGGAATTGAAATTAAATAAGAACTATGCTGTTTTGCCAATTTGTGCTGCAATAGATATTCTCAGAAGACCTGAAGTCATTTGCAAAACAGCTATAAAAACTTTCCGGTGAGTTAAATGTTAACTTCTGATGTAGATGTCCTTTGCCACAATAAAATAAGATTTTTATTTTATATGCTTTTCATTTCTTATTCTATGAAAAAGTAATTGTCTTAATAAAAAGTATTCCTAATAATTTCTAAAAGAATTTAAAAAAATAGAAGTTTAACAAAAAAATATAAAATTCAAATAAATATAATATCAACAATTTTGAAAAATGGTTATTATTTCATTTTTAAAATGATTTGCTGTAGTAATTTGATTCTTTTAATCTTTTTTTAATAAAAAAGTAATTAATCGTCTTTCGTAAAAAGTTTATTGTATTTAATTTTTGTTTACTCTAAAAAATTGAAAAAGTCCTTCTTTTTATTGATATTTCTGTATAACAGAATTTTTAATTATATTTTCTTAAAGGAAAGTTGAAGTTCAATATGTAATGATAAGACTCGATTTATAAATATATTAATACTCACTCTTTTCTACTAATTTGTTTTTCTATTCTAGTTGTTATTAGTTACCAATGTAAAAAAAAACTTGCATAAGGACAAATACGCTAAAATTTTAAAGTGTGTGGTCATGAGATATCTTTTGAATTCTTAAATGTAGCAATTTATTTTCATGACATTGTTTAATACATAGTAAACATATGTTATCTGTGAATTCCAGAGTTTCATTATTCTAATTTTATTTGAATTTACTGTCACATTTAAAAATATTTAATCAAACATTTATTTAAAGATTTTTTTTCTGTAGGTAAAATTGTATGGTTTTTGTTAAAGTAATTATAAACAAAATTTGAATGCTTCCAGCTATTTTCATTTTAACAAAATATTTTTTTTCTTATACTTGTGCAAAATGATTTATATTATATGTGTATTAAACTATAATTATTTTTTTAGGTGTGTGAAAACCTTCTACGTTTATGTCTGATGGAAATATTCTTATTTAGATTCATGCAAACTGATCCTAATTGGTCAAATTTTCTGTACAATGAAGAGACTGGACAAGTAAGTCAATTAAAAAAAAGGAACCAACTAGAATTAGCATTTTGTAATAATTACTATTTATTTTATATGAAGTTTGTGTAACATTTATTTATTTTTAAAATTTATGTTGTCAGTTCATACGTGATTAATAAAAATTGGTACAAAGCATGGTACACTGCACTAATAAAGAATTTGTTAAAGTGCAATATTAATAATATTAATTATTATATAAATTTCAATACATTTGCAAAATTAATTAAAGTATGACTATTTAATTCTGTTGATTTAAATAGAAAGAATTTAGAATAATAGAAAATTGTAATGATTGTTATAAGTTTAGAAAATATAATATTTTAAATGCTTGAAATCTTCATAACTTTTCTGCTGTTAGGGAAATAATGCTCTGGTGTAAGAAAAGAAATTTCTGTCCTAAAATCTAAGTTGTATTTTAATATTTTTTTGTCTAAATATTGTATTTATAATCTATTATTTAAATTTCTATTATTTAGGTTGTCCTTTTGGATTTTGGTGCATGTAATGACTACACTCCAGAATTTGTGGAAACATATTTAAATATAATCAAGTCTTCTGCAGAACAAGATAGAGAAGGTGTTTTAAAATATTCTCAAGAATTGGGATTTCTGTCAGGCTATGAAACTTCAGTATGTTCTTTTAATTAATTTTTGTTTTTTGTGTCTGTTTTTATTTTGTTTTAGAAATTAAATCTAGTATAGTCTTTTAATTTATGCTGATGAGCATTCAATTTAAGAATTTTGTTATCTTAAGCAGTTTATAAGGAAATAGTTTTCAAGCAAATATAACTTTAAAATTTTTCCCCCTGACTTATAAAATAGAATGTTATATAACCAGTTATATATATATTAGTAGATGCATGACCAAGAAACAAAATTTTTGACTTTGATTTATTTCATTGCTGGAGGAACAAGAAGCGATTGTAAAGTTGGCATCAAATTTTTTCCTGCACTGATTTTGCTGTCGAATTTTGATAACAATTTCTTTGACACTTGTAGTCTTATTAAAGGGAAATCTTTAAAAGAATGTGCCAAAGATGGAGAATTTTTATCCCTGCTGAAGTAGGCAGTTTTATAGGGTGCTTGTAAAATGAATCAAACAAAAAAGTGGAATTGAATCAGGGAAAAATTAAATTTTTAGAATGAAGTTAAGGCCAGGATAGCCTAGTTGGTATATATATTTGGGGTAAGTGTTGTCGGAATTGTGCCAATACGTAGGTTGAATTCCGGCAAGGATCGAACCTGCGATGTTTGGGTTTGAAAGCCAGTAACTTATC